>LPNX010210979.1:533784-891072 GCA_001517045.1 Pseudotsuga menziesii
TAGAAGTGGGAGTATTGAGTTGATCCTTTGTTAACCACAGAGGCTCTTCACCAATGAAGCCGCTGGAGGATAGGCACACTAGGTCGTGCTCAACCTGAGTGCTAAACAAGTCTACAAACAGAGAGGTTATGTCTCTTTCAGAAGGAATGGTGCGGGAAGAATGTTGCTCCAATTCACATGGAGGAGAGGAAAATGGGGTGAAGGAACTCATAATTCATGACAAATATGAGAAGCATGCGAGTGATACATAATGAGTTTCAATGCGCATGGGGGAAGGACTATTCAATAACTTCATCACATGTCCATCACCTCCACAATTACAATGCAGTTGCGTCAAGGGATGCATGTAGAGCATGCAGCTGAGGTAAGCAATGGGGGTGCTTATGAGACATGACCAAGATTACCCCTAAGGAGAATAGGGCCTAGGGAACATGTTTGTGATGTTGGTGACCCATAATTGAGACAATTCCCAATTTAATTTTAGTTCCTTGATTTTCCATTTCATCTGCTATAGTATTATTCCCTCTTAAAGTATGGTAATAAGTGGCTTGAAGAGTGTTGGAAGGCAGTTTTGAGAGTAGTTAGTTGCGCAACATCATGGATGTTGCGCAAGGTAAAGTTGGAGCACAAGGAGGAATAACTATATTTTATTTGTTTTGGTCGTATTTTGTATATTTTTGGACCGCATTATGTGGATTGTGGTCATTATTTTGTAGATTTTGTTATGAAGTTGACTTGAAGTGGACAACCGATGTAAAGGCACAAGCCTATAAGTAGATCTAGGATTGTGAATATTGAGACATCTTTGAGATCTTAGATACCTTGGTTGTGATATATATTTAGAGCATCTATGAACCTGGTATGAATTGAGATCCTTTGATCTATGTACTGAAGAAATGTTTTGGAGAATCTATGTTTTGCTACGAAGGTTAATATGACATGACGAAGATTGGACAGAAACACAGTGTCTTTTTCTATCTTTCCATTTTCCTATTTTATGCGATGTGAATGCAAATACCATGTGTATATGTGAATGATGAGATGCTTCTCTATTTGGAATGATGTTTTCTTAGTAGATCCGATTATGCTTCGATGTATCTGCTACGAAAAAAATAAAAATTAAATTTTTAAAATTTATTAATTTAAAACCTTTTTTCTGTCCAATATCCGTCATGTCATATTAACCTTCGCAACAAAACACCGATTCTCCAAAATAGTTCTTCAGTACATAGATCAAAGGATCTCAGTTCACACCTGGTTCATAGATTCTCTAAATATATATCATAACTAAGGTATCTAAGATCTCAAAGATGTCTCAACATTCACAAACCTAGATCTACTTATAGGCTTGCACCTTTACATCGGTGGTCCACTTTAAGTCAACTTCCTAAACAAAATAATGACCACAATCCACATAATGCGGTCGAAATATACAAAATATGACCAAAACACATAAAATATAGTTATTTTTTCTTGCGCGCCAACTTTTACCTTGCGCAGCAACTTCAACCTTGCGCAACTTCCACGATGCTGTGTAACTAACTACTCTCAAAACCTCCTACCAAAAAAGACTTGTGTTGTTTCGGAAAATGTGCTCGTATATTCTTTTACAATTTCCGCGCCATAATTATAGCCTTTCCTCATCTTTTGAATGACCTGTTTTGAGTCCCCAAAGAGAAAAAAATTGATGTTGTTTTGTCTAGCTAGTTCTAGGACAATATATAATGAAAGCCATTCGACTTCATTATTAGTATTTCGTCCAATTCCCCAAGCAAAGGATGTGACCGTATTTCCTCTGGGATAAGAAATTATCCCACGGCTCGCACCTACCTCCCCAGGGTGATGGAGTGATCTTATAACGCACCTAGAGGTGGTTTATTGATGACCACATTCATATATGACTTATTTAACTAGTGGGTGGAACAAATCATTGTAATTGAGGATTGTTTATATTCTAGGATACACTATTGGAAAGATCCAGAGTTGGTATTTCCCCAAGGTTCCCAATGGGGCCCTATTGTATACATTCACATTTTAGAAATATGTGTGTGTGTGTGTGTGTTTTGTATTTTTAACAATACATATGTGCAAAAATATAAAGGTTTTTTGTTTATTATGCAATGTTACTAACACTAATGTTATGGGATGACACAAAATAGGTCTAATTTGGTTAGTGGGGATGCATTGGAACCATCACAAAGTGCAAGAAAAGGAGTACCCATGACTAGAGTGGAGAAATCCCCCAACAAATTCCACAGGAAGTAGTGGGATTATCTTCATGTCTCATTCAATTGTTAATATGAGTTTCCATGGAATTAGTGTTTGATCATGCAACACATGTATATGACCCTACAGAGTTGCCTTGAGGAAAATCCTATTTTGTCTTCTCCACTCTGGATCTTTCTATAGTATATCATCATGAGTTGGATAACCACATTTTGTATATGAAAATTACATATTTTTTCTGAATATGATAGGACATATGCAAAAACACACAAATGGTTTTTGTTTTATTTAGATGTGTCAAATGGTGTGTGCATTTAATTTTCATGAGTATTGTACATGCATTGTTTTAGATGGCGCAATAATGTAAAAAAATCAATTAAGTACGTAATTATCTAACAAAGAAACTAGTAAATTTAATCTTCTTAGGGTATGAATATGAATGATAAACTCAAAGTGACATTCAAGAAGTCTCATGCACCCACTCAATGTATGTGCCACAGACTAAGCCAAGAGGGGGATGCGACTCTCCGAACTCGGCTAGTTGGGAGTTCACTATACATTTGTGTCGTGCGGTTGCATCCCTACCAAGTTGGTAAATTATCGGTTCATTCCCCTTCCATAAATATTGGTGCATTCCCCATCTTGCACTTTTCTGCTTAGAGATGTTAATGTACAATCGCTTAGCTGAGGAAAGATAAAACCAAAAACAGAATCATGAAACCAAAGCAAGAGCAGAGTTATAAACGAACAATCAATGAATCAAGGAAAAATAAAACCAAAAACACTATCAAGAAACTAAAACATGAGCAACAATAGCAGAAAAACCTCTTAGAATCAGTGTGGAGATAATCTATGCTATTGGAAAATGAGTCGGATATGAACTTGGCGAAGAATGGGAGAGCGTTTTTTCCAAAGGCAGGGCACAATTCAGCACCACATAACACACAAACCAAATGACTTCAATTAAACAATACTCTATGTAGGGATAGAGTCCCTTTCCACATTAGAGATGGCTCTAATCTCAGTAATGTTTTCATCAACCTTCATTTTTAAAGAATGTCATTGAAATCTACATCTCAATTTAGTTTTTTTTCAGGAACCCAACTTTCCAATCATCATTTTTTGTTAGCAAAAAGACTGCTTCTTTTTAAGGTACACCTAATATCCACACCATAATTTATTCGTTGTTTCTTGAGTGGTTTTAACTTTTTGGAACATCCTTATTCCAAACATAGCCCTGTAAGCTTCAACGTCCTCAATGATTATATGCAAAGAATATCATTTTAAACATTCCCTTTCATTATTTTGATAATATTTTTGTATCCATGCATGACTAGAAAATTACTAAACACAAAATTCTTCAACAACATCCAAATATCTTATCACACCTTGAAATTATTTCTTCAAATATAAAATTTCACTTCCCATTATTTAATATAGAAGCAATAAAATTAAAGATAATATTTCATGATTATGTAAATTCTTAATGTATTCCACTTCCATAAATTTGTATCATTTTTTAATGTAAATTCAATGGTACCGAATTAACAATGCATTGCCCTTCTGTAATTTTTCAGCACTTTCCTACACCTTTCAAATCCATAATTCACAATCGCAAAAAGAAAACAGCTAAAATAAAATAAAATTACTGAAAAGTGGCATGGGGATAATAACTGATTATTAAATCAATCAGAGATAATGAGAGATAAGAATGGAAGAGGGAACTTTATGGAGACAAGGTGCAACTGGGAAAAACCTAAATTTCACGCTAAAGGCCTTTAAATAAACAACACTTTATGTGGAACCAAAGTCACTTTCCGCAACAAACGTGGCTTTGATTTTGGTAATGTTTTTATTAGACTTACTTTTCTAACGTATAGTGTTGAAATTGAAATATACAGTTTTTTTTTTCAGAGGAAAAAATACCAGTCTTTGTTATTCAGTTGAATCAAAAGACATCATTTACATACTCATATGATGACTGATAAACAGGTCTGTCTCATGCAAGACAAATAATGACAAACCAGAACATCAATACTAGAAAAAAAGTCTGATCGTAGCAGACTTTTCTCATCATGCCCAAAAAATCAGGTCAGAAATGATGATAAATATCTGAAGTGAACTTTAAACCAAACAATTCAGAGCAAGAAAAGGCTGGCAGAGTGGACTCTAACTGAACAAAAAGAGATACATCACCAACTGTTGAAATCATAAGATGAATAATATAAGAATCAGCTACTCTTAAAAGAGATCAAGACTGCCTTGGTTAATAACCAAACCATCCATAGTTTCTGAAAAAGAAACAAATCCCATATCCAAATGCAAAGCTTTTTTTGAGAGTTCATCTGCCAGCGAATTATGCTCACGAAATGTGTGTTTAAATATCAGCGGAGGGGCCAAATGAATCATAAATCTTATGTCGGTACACCAATGCATCAGAGTTGGAACATCAAGTGCTGAAAATCTATTAAGCCAAGAAATAATAACCATGGAATCACCATAAATCAACTGCATAGGAATTCCCATCAATAAACCGACTCTTAAAATAGCCCAAAGAGCCAATAATTCTGCTCTGGTATTCGTGCTTCTTCCACATCCCATAGAAAAACTGAAAAAATGAGAGTCATTGATAAAAATCACAAATCCTGAACCTCCTAGATTATCCGCAGCAGCTCCATTGAAAAATCCACAAGGAAAGCTTTTTAGTGGAATAGGACTAGGATTACGGGATTTATGAATAATTATCGGCACAGGGTGAGAATTTACCAATCCTTCAATCCTGGGAATCAAAGCTGAGAAAGACGGTTTCTTGCTTTCAAATAAACAATAGTTCCGAAGAAGCCAGATGCCCCAGAGAATAAACAATGGAAGGAATCTGAAGGGAGCAGATCGCGCAGTAGAGATGAACCATTGGTCCAGAAAGGAATGGACAGAGCTATAAACTGGGAAATATCACTTGTATTTAATCACAAAATGGTTGAAGATACTAACAGAGAATGGACAGCAAAAAAATAAATGATGAATGTCTTCCAGATTACCTTCACAAAGGACACAACGACTGGGTCCCATGAAGCCTCTGCTTTGCAATTGATCCCAGGTAAATATCTTTCCTCTGAGCATCAACCAAATGAAACATTTTAATTTCAAAGGGATATTCAAAGTCCATAAAATTTTTAATACAGAATCCTTAATCTCTGAACAAATATCAGAGAATATGCATTTATATCCTTCAGCGACGCTTAATGGACCTGTATAGTTGTTATGAGACCAAGAAATAGAATCATTTTGATTATTAAGACGAATGCGGCCATATTCCAATCCTCTAATAAAATTGTCCCAGACTGCTTTCCAATCACCAATGAGATCAAGATCTTCAGATGAGAACCAATAGCCATTGGCCAAATAAGTATGGTTACGGGCTTGAGCAAGGGTGCAAATGCCAAAGTCTTCTAGGTAGTCCCTTAAATATCTTGGCAATACAAAGGAAGATCCCATACCAATGAATGGATCTACCCCCAAACTGATAGACTCGCCATTCCCTACTCTCCAAATGATGCCTTTGCCAATCTAGGATATGGTGGAGATGAAGCCCCTCCAGATAATAGAGGCATTCCTAGAAATGAAGTTCTTTTCCTTAAACCATAAATGCAGAGGTTTATTTTTCATATATTTAACAGCAATGAGGAAGTTCCAGATTCCCTTGCTATTTAAAGCTAGCCAAAAGCTTTTCATCCTCAAGGAAAGACTGAAGCTAGGAAGATGTTAATTCCCCAGCCACCATGAGAGGTAGGGTGAGCCAAAAGTTGCCAATCCGCAAGATGGAATTTTTTAGTCTTTGATGAAGAGCCCCACAGAAACGAAAAAATCAACTTTCTGAGCTTGTCTAAAATAGAGATTGGAATTGGAACCAAAGCCATCCAATAAACTGGCATGCTTGATAAAACAGAACGAATGAGGACAAGTCTACCTCCCATGGAAAGGAATCTATTTGTCCAATGAGAAATTTTCTTTTCAAATTTTGAAACCAGCGAGAGCCAATCCTTTACCAAGTAACCTAATGGCTTAAGAAAGTAGCTAAGATAACCAAACACTTTTCGAATATCATCCACTCTAAAAGGGAGAATATCTGTAATTCTGTGGAGAATGTCCACACTCAGATCATTGTGGAGAAAACTTGATTAATTCACATTAATACTCATACCTGAAGCCTCACAGAAAATATCAAGAATGGCTTTGAAAGCTAGCCATTCCTCAAATGTACCCAAGCCAAATAAGATCACGTCATCTACAAAAAGTAGATGAGTGAGAGAAAGCTGATAAGAAATTTTGATTCCTTTAATCTTACCATTCTGCTTTGCATCCTCTATCAACAGACTAAGCCCTTCTATTACCAGAATGAACAAGAGGGGGGATAGAGGGAACCCCTGCCTGATTCCCCGAGAGGAAGAAAAGAAAGAAGAAGGAGAGCTATTAACAAGGACCGCAAAGTTGGTTGAAGAAATGCATCCCAAAATCTAGTTTACCCCTACAAGGGGAACCCCTATTTGAATAAGAAGGAGACGGAGGAAAATCCAATTAACTCTATCAAAAGCTTTAGATAAGTCCAATTTAAGAATAAGAACACACCTTTTTCTGGAATTGACAGTATGTAGAACCTCTTGAGAAATGGCTATGTGTAGAAGGAGCAAGTCGACATAAGTCGACTTGAACGAAGACCGACTTAGTCAGCCGACTAAGTCGATGGGCTGACTTAGTCGACCAACCGACTAAGTCGGTCGGCTGACTAACTAGAAAGATTAGTCAGCTAACTAACAGTCGTGTCGGTTCACCGAATCGACATGTAGTTATTTTGTAACTGTTTGTAACTTGTATATATTAGGATATTGAGCCAAGCAAGAACTCAGTTTAGTTCTGTGCCTTGTATGAACTCACTACATTAATATAATATGTTTTCCTATCTGTTCTTGTCTCTTGTATCTGATTTATAGTTATGTTTTAGTATGTATTATTGGTAACCTTATGTGATCAGTGAGATTACAACATTGGTTCCATTACCGGTAGTACATGTCTAAAATATATGCTCACATATGATACCAGAGCAGGAGATCAAGGACTGGTGGGACCGTAAAGTTGCGAACTACTTGCAAAATTACGCAAGACAAAACAGATTAACAATCGCTGAAGCTAGAGCCAGATTTTTCACCGAGACACATGAAAAAATCGTCGAGTCTGTGCCACAACTGTTGAAGCAGCTTCTGGATGAGAAGACCGGACGCGACTCAAGAACAGCAGTTGCTAGATAAAATATTTCGAGGGGGACGAACAAATCTGTCGGAGTGGTTTGAGAAAATCGCCGACGACTTCTGTGAGGAGCAAGCAGTTGAAGACCGAACATCAGTAGAAACTGTCAAAGCAAAATTCTACATAGATTTCACCGAACAATTCTTGTGCTCCTTACCGACCTTGCTGTTCAAATTCTTGATAGAGAACGGAGCAGGCCACATCGTCGAACCTAGACCACCACTGTGCGAACAACCACCAAACACCAACTGAGCGGAGAAGCAGAGGAAGTGGGAGAAATTTATTGCAGAAAGAGAGTGGGAATACTTCCTGAGCAAGTGATTCGAACTATCCGGGCTTTCTAAAAAGCGTCGGGTAGGCTATGGGGGGGTAGCTAGTCTTGTGTCAGAGGTAGAGTATAGTGGATCCTAGTCAACCTAAGGAGGATAGACGTCACCAGTGATGAAAAGTCGACCGTAGAAGAGTTGAAGAAAATAGTACTGTACGGAAGTATGTCGGACATTCAGAAACAAGAAAGGGACGAAAGACAACAGAGAAGGGAAGCAAGACGCGAAAGAGCCGATGGGCTGCACAGAGAACAAAACCCTAGGGAGACCGACCGTGAAGAGAATCTGCCAGAGTCGGGTCATGACCAACAGGAAGAGGGCGTAGAACAAGAGGGGTCCCCTACGAAGGAAGAAGTATGGATAGAGCAGCCAGAAGCTCTCCAATTGACAGCTCTAGGTGAAGGAATGACCCTTTTCCCATTAAATCCACATACCAGAATACAGACTATTGTCGAAGACGACCTTCGACTACGAGCTGGTGACTATAGTATCTGCAGTTGACTAGGCAATGATACGTACATCGGACGACATCTTGTCATACGCCAACCATTCAAAGGGAATTGGGTGACGATTCAAGCGGCACCTTCCCTTCAAAGTATCCACTTGCTCTTACTGACACAGGAAGGAGCACCCCCCTGCCAAGTACAGATTTTGAAGGAATAAAATATGCAAACCTGCGCACACAAACTTTTAGTGGACCATCGACAGTAGAAATCCACAACAACCCACTGTACGTCGAAGACGATTTGACCACCGACGGAGGTACCAATTCCGTCGACCAAAATTCCACAGGAGAGACTACATGAACAATCCCACCACTTTCACCACCATCCACGCCTCCAACCCCGTCAACTTCTGAGAGCAGTGAAAGTGACTCAGACATGGGTCACGGAACAGCTCACATTCCTCTCTACGAGGGGGATGAAGACCCTAGACGACATTGGTTTGTGTGTGAGTCCATCTAGGATGCAAACCAGGTGAAGGATGAAGACTGACAGATGGATCAGTTCGCAGAAGCCTTACGGAAAAGGGCCCTGACCTGGTACATGACCTTTCCAGAAAGGAAACCCAGAGCAACGAAAGCTGAGATTAAAGCATAGTTCTTATCCTTTTTCAAGACCCCAGACGCTAAGCAGCTGGCCGCCAAAAAGCTCAAGACAACGCAGCAAAATCCAGGGGAGACCGTCTGCGATTACGACAAATGTTGGAAGGACCTATTGAGTCAATTAGATTATGTTATTGATGAGCAATTACTAATTCAATGGTTCCTTGCAGGATTATCACAAAAATTCCACCGACACATCAGTCTGAAAATGTTCAAGACATATGAAGATGCGCTGACCAAAGCTCTGCAGGTGGAAATGGATAAAGACATACCTGCCTATCCGATGGACCACAGGATAGAAGAACAGCTTGAAAATGTGTAGAAGTCCTTGAAAGAACTGACTCTCAAAAATCAAGAAATCTGGTGTACTAAATGTTCGACGGCCAGACACTTGAAAGATAATTGTCGACACGAATACAGCCGACAAGACGTCCGCTTTGTGCAAACTAAAGTATTTTGTGACATTTGCCAGGAGACCGGAGATCATTCTACGAAAGAATGTATGTTTAACATGAAGAATGCAAAAGCTTCCTGGTGCACCATGTATGAAACAAAAAGTCATAATACGGCCGACTGTCAATTAAACCTGAAAAACAGACAGAACTATCAGGCGGTCTACCAAACGAATGCAGTGGCGCAAAGCAATGAGCAAAATAATACCAATGACCAGAACGGGAAACGATATGAAGGCCGACGATATGAGCTCCAGTATGAAAATCGACGACAAGGGTTTGGAGGAAGAGGTCAATTCGTCGGGAATCGCGACATTCGACCGCGTCAATCTACCCAGCGCTTCATCTGCTATAAAGAAGGGAACCGCTGTGCAGACTATCCGTACAAGGACAGAACTGACCTTAAATTCTGTACACATTGTGGCATAGGCGATCACTCTCTAGAGGATTGTCCTACCATGTTAGAAAAAATCAATAATAAGAAAATTGTTAATGTCTTGTCTTGTGTACAAAAGCATGATGTATTAACTACTAAAAATATGCATATTGTCACTCGCCAAGGCACAAAAACAGGGCCTGATAACCCTCAAATTAGTAAAATTAAAAACACAAATGGTTATCCGGATCCTCTGAAGGAAAAAAAAACTTATCAAGAAGCCACCCACATATTTCAAGACATTGCACAGCAGGAAGACATTATTACCAGTTGACTTAGCACGACACAGCAATTAACTCATCTCATCCAAACAGAAAAATCCGTAGCCCAGTTCATTGATTTATTTCACGAAATAAAAAGCACTAAATTTGGAAAACAAACTAAGAACATTTGTAGCCTAAATCAAAAATACAAAAACGATGTCGACCCACTTGTCGACCTGGAAAGCAATGAGAAAAATTGACCTGTAATTCTGGTGGTGGGAATTTTGACCCATTTCTTTGGTGGTTCCATGGCGCAAAGCAATGAGCAAAATAATACCAATGACCAGAACGGGAAACGATACGAAGGCCGACGATATGAGTGTCGGTACGACAATCGATGACAAGGGTTTGGAGGAAGAGGTCGATTCATCGGGAATCGCGACATACGACCGCGTCGATCTACCCAGTGCTTCATCTGCTATAAAGAAGAGCACCGCTGCGCAGACTGTCCGTACAAGGACAGAACTGACCTTAAATTTTGTACACATTGTTGTGTAGGAGATCACTCTCTGGAGGATTGTCCTACCATGTTAGAAAAAATCAATAATAAGAAAAATGTTAATGTCTTGTCTTGTGTACAAAAGCATGATGTATTAACTACTAAAAATCTGCATATTGTCACTCGCCAAGGCACAAAAACAGGGCCTGATAACCCCCAAATTAGTAAAATTAAAAACACAAATGGTTATCCGGATCCTCTGAAGGAAAAACAAACTTATCAAGAAGCCACCCACATATTTCAAGACATTGCACAGTAGGAAGACATTATTACCAGTCGACTTAGCACGACATAGCAATTAACTCATCTCATCCAAACAGACAAATCCATATCCCAGTTCATTGATTTATTACACGAAATAAAAAGTACTAACTTTGGAAACCAAACTAAAAACATTTGCAGCCTAAATCAAAAAGACAAAAACGATGTCGACCCACTTGTCAACCTGGAAAATGAGGGTTATCACGTCCGACAAGTGGTTCTCGATTTCGGGTCTCAGGTAAATATCATGACCAGGGATACATGGGAAAAGATGGGCCGACCTCGACTCTATGAGTAAGGCATTTACCTAAAACTCACCGACCAAGGCCTCATTGAACCCATTGGGGTTTGGAAAGATGTCGACACCGCCATCAAAGGAATTTTGACTAAGGTTGATTTTGAAATCATTGACCCAAAAGAAGGATCTAGCTCCTTCCCAGTGCTAGTTGGTCGACCTTGGGGACGAAAGATGAAAGCTTCCATATCCTTAGACAAAGAACGCATTAAGTTAAAAGGAAATGGTCAAAAAGTCATTGTACCCATTAATCCTTCCCAAGGAGCACCTTGGACCGAACCGATTGATGAGGAAGTCGATGTCAGACATCTTTACCAGATCCATAACAATACAGACTATACCGAGCCAAACATCTATGGGGAGCTTCACTTAGGTAACCAAGACTCAATTGGATATAATTCAGATGCTGAATTATATGAATGGGAAATGGAAAATTATGAAACACAAGCAAGAGGGTGCTAGACTATACAAAAAGTACAGAAAAAACCCACCTGATTGTGCTTCATTGTATCAATTATCCCCAAAGTCTTTGAAAACAAAATCAGGGAACAACCTACATTATAGCCAACCAACTTACATAATACCCAACTGCCCAGGTATAAGGAAAGAGAATCCCTAATAATGCATCTTGAACAAGTATCTAAAAATATTGAAGAACATGGTAGACTTCAAAGCTTAGTGGAAACATTTACAGGTCAAGCAGCTAGATGGTGGAACACCCATCAGACAAAATTGCAGACCTGGACCACTGCTTCAACTTTCTTTGTCGAATGATTTGGTGGGAAAAAGTTAACCCAGGACACTCAAATCCCTATCTTTTTCCAAGGCCAAGACCCAGAAGCACACATCAAGCTTTGTGAAAAGGAGTGGAGACGGCTTGGACACAAAGATGAGCGAGCCTGGCCACATTTGCTCCCTTCAAGCCTAGCCGACTTGCCTAATAAATGGTATAATATGGAGGAAGCTAGAGGAGAAACCTTCTTTTGGCATGAACTTAAATAAAATTTTATTAAGGACTTCCAGTTCATACCTCAAAATGAAAAATTAGCTGAGACAGCACACCAAATCAAACAGTTTCTTCAACCGACAGAAAAACAACCCGTCCCAGCCCATCGACAAATACAGGACTGTAACAAGATACAAGTTGAGTCAAAATCACAGTCGACACGTTTACACCTAGAAAATGAACACACAGAAGGTAAGAGCTTTAGATGGAACACCAACCACATTGAAACAAGCAAACCAATCTACTCAATCCTGAAAGTCGAGACCACCGACAAACCAGACCTAGACAGAATGACTGCATCCGAATTTTCGGCTACATTCTCATAGTTTAAAGAAGGAAGTCGACCGATCAATGAAGCTAAAGCACCAGAGTGGATGGATGCCAAAGTGAAAACTACAGAGGTCGACATTTCAAATGACGACCGTCCAAAAATAGCTAAGATTGGGGACTACTGGAACGAACACCAAACCACTAAAATCATAAACTTACTTAAATAATTCCAAGATGTCTTTGCAAGGGACTACAAAGACTTAAAAGGGTTAGTACAAGAAATGGTAGAAATGAAAATAGATACTAAACTTGATTTCCGACCTGTCAAGAAACGACCTTACAAACTAGCTCATAAATATAAGGAGATAGTTAAGAAGGAAATCGACAACATGTTAGTAGCAGGGATCATTTACCCTATCGACCAATCGGAATGGGCAAGCCCCATGGTCGTACAGCCTAAGAAACATGACCTGACCAAGTTAAGAATTTGTGTCGACTTTAGGGAGCTCAACAAAGTCACACTCACAGATCCATTCCCCACCCCCTATGCTGATGAAATCCTGAATGAAGTTGCAGGCCATGAATGTTATTCATTTACAGATGGATTTTCAGGATATAATCAAGTACCCATAGCAAAAGAGGATCAAAAGAAAACAACATTTGTATGTGAATTTGGGTCTTTTGCCTACAGAGTTATGCCTTTTGGGTTGAAGAATGCACCTGCAGTATTCTCTCGAATTGTTGTCAAAACATTCCAAGAGTATATCTATAAGACCATGGCAGTATACTTTGACGACTGGACCATATATTCCACCCTAAAGGATCACTGCACATGGCTCTGACTTATGCTGGAGAGATGTCAACAAATACAACTCTCCCTAAATATTAAGAAATGTACTTTTATGACTCCCATAGGCATTCTCTTAGGGCATATTGTCTGCAAAGACGGTATAAAGGTCGACTTTGCCAAAATTAAAATCATCCTCAACCTAAAACCCCCAATAAACCCTAAACAGGTCTGGGTGTTATTGGGCCATATAGGATACTATAGGAAATTCATCAGACACTATTCAGATATGACTTACCCTCTGGAAGAACTGCTAAAAGACGATCAGGAGTTTACATGGACAAAAGAATTCCAAATATCCTTCGACAAATTGAAAAGAAAATTGGTCGAAGCTCCCATACTTAAATTTCCAAACTGGTCGACCAAATTTCATGTGCATATTGATGCATCAGGCATCGCAATTGGAGCCATCCTTACTCAACCAGGGGATGATGGGATGGATTACCCTATAGTATACAGCAGCCAAATATTAAATAAAGCTGAAAGGAACTACTCGACCACCGAACAAGAAGCCCTAGGTATGGTCTTTGCTCTCTAGAAATATCGACATTACCTATTGGCCAACCCTTTCATATTTTATACCGACCATCAAGCTTTGAAGTACCTTGTTAATAAACCCCTTCATCATGGAAGAATTTGTCGATGGTTACTTCTTTTTCAAGAATTTGAGTTTGAAGTAGTGGTCTGACCAGGAAAGCTAAATGTCGGACCCGACCACCTATCACGTATCGACACAGGGGAGGATCCGACTGGATTCGACGACGACTTACCGGATGCACATCTATTTCGCATATAAGCAGTACCCGAAGAACTAGAAGAAATAGCTCAGTTCTTAAAAACAGGTCAGGCACCTGAAGGTCTGAACACCAAGAAGAAACAAATCTTAGCTATGAAGGCTGCACCCTACAGCCTCATCAATGGATTTTTGTACAAAATGGGGTTAGACGACATTCTCAGACGTTGTGTATTCAACCATGAGAGAGAACAAATCATGCATGAAGCACACTATGGACCTGCAGGAGGACATTTTCAAGCGGATACAACTGCAAGAAAAATCCAACAATCGGGCTTATGGTGGCCGACCATCCACAAGGATTGCAAAAACTTTGTTAGTCGATGCGATAGATGTCAACGACTTGGTCAACCTCTGCCGAGCACAGAAATTCCCTTGATATCTATAAACCCTAGTCTCACATTCAAACTTTGGGCTATAGACTTCATAGGACCTTTTCCTATCCCATCCAAACGATTAGGTGCAAGATATATTATCACGACAGTGGAATATGTCACCAAATGGGAAGAAGCTGAACCCGTCGATATATGTTCAAGTGAGGTAGCTACTAAGTTTATCTACGAAAAAATTATCACTAGATTTGGATGCCCACTCACCTTGATTAGCGACCAAGGATCACACTTTATCAACAAAACCATCAAAAATTTGACCGACCAGTTTCACATCGACCACCGATGAAGCACTGCATATCATCCTCAGTCGAACGGCACGATTGAAGCTTTTAACAAAACACCAACAAAAGGGTTAACCAAAATATGCAACACCCACAAAGATGACTGGGATGAGAAAATCCCTGTGGTTCTCTGGGCATATAGGATAGCATATCAGCGATCAATCGATCAAACCCCCTTTCGACTAGTCTACGGGAAGGAAGAAGTCGTCCCCCTACATTTTCGAAAGCAGACACCTATTATTGCACAGATACTACATGTCGATGTCAAAAAGGCAAGGAAGGACTGACTATTTCAACTTAGTAAGCTAGAAGAACATAGAATCATGGCTATTCAGCATCAGGAAATTCACAAACAACAACAGAAATCCTGGCACGACCGTAACATCAAAAGCAAAAACCTCTCGGTCGGCGACCTTGCTTTACTTCATAATAGTCGAGTCAAAGGAAAACCCAAGAAATTACACACAGAATGGATGGGACCTTACGTTGTCGAAGAAATACATCCCAACGGTTCAGTCTGACTGAAAACGTTACAGGGCCTAGTATTCTGGAAGCTCGTTAATGGAGCTCGACTCAAACGTTACAAAAACTGATAAAAAAAACAAAAAACAAATAACGACCTTAACCGTCAACCAAAACCCATAAAAAGATAGAAAATTTCCAAAACAAAATAATACATCCGACACAACCAGCCATGACAGCAACTCACTACTTCGACAACCGACATCATCACTATCGACCATCTTCATCGACCAATCAGGCCGACCATTTTCACCAACGCCACCGACCATCGACTTCGAAAGACCCATCACGCATTGATGGCCTCGAGCATCGAAACAGATCCTCTATTAAATCGCACTCAAGTATTGCAGCTGGACTGTCAAGTTCGCCATTAATACAACCATCTCGACACTCAACCCCACCCACACCTATAAATAATGGACAGTTGAAGGTTCATTCACCACACCCATTTCCCTTAGAGCACCCGCAATCTCAGTCAACCAAAGACCAAGAACTCTGTCAAAACCAGTCCGACGCAATGGCCCCCAAACTAACCAGAGCCGCGACCAAGGAAAAGGAGCTGCAAGCAGAGGACACCCCCTTGCTCAACCGCTTAAAGAACATAAAAAACGCAAAGGTACAGGAGGGCCCATTTAAGAAACTCTGGCAAGAGATCCAAGAGTGGGCCTATGTCAACAACAGAATGACCCAGGCCGTTGAGAAAATTCAGAAGAGCAGCATCTTCAACTACCCTAACGCACCACTGATGGCGAGCTTCGATGGGATGAAGGAAGCCGCTGTTGATTTCATTATCAGTCGCTACCATAACGGCCAATTCTAATTCTACCAGCCGATTGATATCACCGAGGATGTTATCTCCAAGCTTACGGGTCTGTCCAACCAAGGAAGCCCTGTACCTATTGGGATCAAAGACGAGTTAGTCCAAGAACTTATGGGCTCACCATCGGGTAATAATTCCAAAGGTTTGATGATCGGACAGATTGCGACAAGGACGCCACAAATCGTGGCTAAAATCATAGCAATCACCCTTACCTTGGCAGGTCGGGGCAGCGACCTTAAACTGGAGATGTTGGAAGCAGTCGACACAATTGCGACCGACGGTCGGATCTACCGATGGGGAGATTATGTTGCCGACATGATCAAAACCATCTGCGAACGCTGTCAGGAGACGGGAGGTATGATCAAGTTCCCCTCTCTCATTCTCTGGATTGGCATGTACCATATTTGTTCGGAAGGTAGTCCAGTCTTCTGGGAGCCGACCAAGTTCCAAATGCACCGATTTAAACCCTTTTCACAAAAAGGCACCCTGCATGAGCTGGAACAGGGGAAATTCTTCTTGGAAAACTAATTCCAGCAGTTGAAGGTTCGCATGATGAGGTGGAGGGTGCCCCAGAGCATCTGATGAAACCTCCCTACTGAGTCTCATATCCAGTTAGAACTTGATCATACATCAGTATGGTACATGCGAGGTCAAGACCCCAAAGCACAGGACCTCGACTACTATCCGACGGTCGAGCAGATTTTCCAAGAGTTGACCCGACAAGCACAGACAAAGATACCAATTCCAGAGGTTGCCAAACAGGTCGACTTCTCCATCATAGAGCCACTCACCGACCAGGAAAAAGAAGAGGACTACGAGCTAAACTTATACATCAGCATATTTGTGTCAGAGGACACCCCAACCGTGCCCACTAGTCGGGTACACATCACTGTCAAACCTCTGACTGCAAAAGTAGTCGACCCCCAGCTGACAAACCAACAACAACCAACAGTAGAACCACAGCAACAGACAACTCCTCCGGCTCCAGCAATTGTCGACCCCACTCAAGTACCGACAGGTGAAGTCGAAGGCAACGACCTGGAATATGCTTTATCTAAAAGCATCATCAAGAAGCTGGCTAAGGAGATTGTTGTCGCAAGAAAAAAAATCAAGGCCCAAAAACTACAACAAGGTAGGGGTAAGCGCAAGCTTATTCTAGCTGACTCGTCCGACGATGAGGAGGAACTAGCAGCCGCGGCCGTCGACATTGTCGATGATGCCTGTGCAAATAAAGTATCAGTTGAAGTTTAGTTTCAACGGTATCTGGACGCAGGAGCTCCGGAGGGTCGGCCAAAGAAATCAAAAACAGCACAGACACCTGAAAATGTGGTCGACCTTGTGTCGACCCCTCCCCCCCATCCCCGACAACCATAGTAGAGGAACAAGCACCAGTACAGCAGGCAGGCAGTCCCCTTGAGGAATATCAATGTGCCATCCTGGAGGCACTCAGAGCCAGGGTCAACCAGGACGCTGAGCTTAAAGCTTTCTTTGCGACACTTCCTGCACTGTTTAAGTCGGCCCAGAAAATACAAACAAAATCTCCTCTCTATGCAAGCAAAAATCCCTATGCAACTGTTACAACGACATTCACCCACGACCAACAGGGTGACGTAATAGGAACATCAAAGTCTGTCACAGAGCCAATCGACACCGACGCCTAGGACGACCTACCCACTACACCTTCGGAAGCAGGTATCTCTTCCGACCAAAGTTCAAAACACACTCCAGCCAACCCTTCGACCCCTGTCCATACCCCCACTCCGTCCCCAACACCACCATCATCACAACCTCCTTCACCACCACCACCACCGTCAAAATCCCCACCACCAGAATTACATCCAAACCCATCACAGCCATCGTTATCTTCACAACCGGAAGTGGTCATACCACCTCCTCAAACATAAAAACCCCCGAATTCCATACCACCCCCTCAAAAAGACACACCCCCGACTTCTCTACCACCTAACCAACCAGAAAAACCCTCAGCCTCCATTCCATCAACCACAGACCCAACCTCAACTGCTGCAGATACCCAAGAGCAACAGCCAGACAAACAGAAGAAAAAGAAAGAGCAGCATCGAACATCCGGTCTCCGGATTAGCCTAAGGGATGCAAGTTCCTTGGACGACACAGAGGTCGGCCAACTCCTTAAAACTGTGGCCAAAGAGTCAAATAAAAGGACAAATCGAAAAAATAAAGAGCTTGTAGCCAAAAATGCAGAAGAAGTTGAGTTTCTCGGCAGATGCAGAGCTCTACTCCAGACCGTGATACCAGCCCCTATCGAAGTCGACATAGATCGACCACTTGAAAGAGAATATCAGCTCTTCGAGACAATGGTATCGACTGTCCAGACCCGGATGCAAGCGACTAAGGAAGGACAAAAGGAGGAGACTGTCCGACTGCTCCTGGCCCAACACACTGCATTCTCGGAGGCATACAAGGTTCTACAAGATCATATGGAAGAATTAGTTGTCACTGAGGAAGTATTACGAGACTGGCCTAATCACTATGGGCAGGTCTATCAGCAGACAAGGCAGGCGCGATAGGGCATACAGGATTTGGAGGGACGAAAGTCGACAGAGGTAGAACTGAGGCAGACCATTGAAGAACAAATTGTGATGGAGACCAACAAACTGCAGAAGCTAGAACGAGAGGCACATCAGTGGGTTCAACAGGCCCTTCCCAACTTAGAGAAAGTCGACATCATCTGTCCACAGATGAAACGACTCATCAATGCTGCAGAAGAGCAAAACCAACTGTTGGGTCCCAACATGGAGAATATAGCAGAAATGCCCATGTCCGAAAAGATGTCGATCCTTTCAAGTCTCACTACCTTAACGATCGATATCCAAAAGGCATTGCAGAGATGGATCAACTTTTAGCATCATCTTGCCATCACAGCTCCAGCTATCGTCGAAGTCTGCGTCCAGAGGAGACCGACCATCCGTCTGCACAGTCCACAGCAAGAGCAAGTCTGAATGGTTCAACAAAAGTTCGTTTTTGTACCTCCCTGTTTCTTCAGGACAAAGAAACATTTTGTTCATGGGGGAGATGTAGAAGGAGCAAGTCGACTTGAATGAAGACCGACTTAGTCAGCCGACTAAGTCGATGGGCCGACTTAGTTGACCAGCCGACTAAGTCGATCGGCTGACTAACTAGAAAGATTAGTCGGCTAACTAACAGTCGTGTCAGTTCACCGAACCAATAGGTAGTTATTTTGTAACTGTTTGTAACTTGTATATATTAGGTTGTTGAGCCAAGCAAGAACTTAGTTCAGTTCGATGCCTTGTATGAACTCACTACATTAATATAATCTGTTTTCCTATTTGTTCTTGTCTCTTGTATCTGATTTATAGTTATGTTTTAGTATGTATTATTGGTAACCTTATGTGATCAGTGAGATTACAACACTATGGGTTCAAGGATTTGATGATTTAAAAAAAAAACAAATTGTTGGGGAGAAATAGAATCATCAAGGAAGGGTTTAAGCCTCATAGCCGCAACTTTAGAAATGAGCTTATAACAGAGGTTACAGAGAGAAATGGGACGAAAGTATGCAAAGGAAACAGGCAAATCAACCTTCGAGATGAGGGTAAGGAAAGTAGAGTTAATGCATGAGACACTCTGCCTGAGACTCTGGAAGTTTCCACCACATTAACAAGGAGAGGGCCCATAAGATCAAAGAAAGTCAAATAAAACTCAACCGGCCATCCATCCGGGCCAGGAGCTTTATCTTTTTTAAAGAGTTTTAAATCCTTTTCAACTTCCAAGATAGTGACAGGACTAGTAAAGGATTTTATCTTCTCTGGACTGATAAATGATGGAAAGAGACAAATGACCTTGAGTTGAGCTTCCAGATTAGTCAAATGATCGTCTTCAAACAAGGTCTTAAAATGACGAACACCAAGATCTTTAAGACTTTTATCATCTGAAACCCAATTGCCCAGCTCATCTTGAAGACTCCAAATTGCATTATCATTTTTGCGGGCAGAAGCCACAGCATGAAAAAACTTGGTATTAGCATCCCCTTTTTTAGCCGAGGTAATTCTTCTTTGAAGTCTGGCAGAATTAATTTCATGATAAATCAGCTTTTGAAGATCATTTTTAAGAGAATTCAATTTTAGTTGTTGATCTTGATTTAAAATTGCTGAATGAGAGGACAGGAGAATAGAGCTTATTTCCTTTTCCAGAGCAGCAGACTTGTCTTTCATCTTTAAAGTTTCAACTTTAGTCCAAGACTTAACCTTCTCCTTTAGAAGTCTAAGTCTATCATGGAAATTCTGCATAGCATCCAAGGAAGGGTTTGATGGAATACGAGACCATTCAGAATGAACCATATGAATAAAATCCTCATTATCTAACCAAGCTTGGTTAAATTTAAAAGGATAGGCGCAATGACTTTGATGATCCATCCATTCCAGAACCACAGGAAAATGATCAGAGATCCCACATCTGTGAGCCCATACTCTATACCTTTGAAGCGAGCTGACAAGCTGGTCTGATAATAAAAATTGATCCAATCTTTTTGAAATACCATCTTCCCCTATCCTTCCATTCCTCCAGGTAGGACCAGCACAGGGAGAAGCCACATCCACTAAATGATGGTCAGAGAAAAGTTTAGAGAAAAAAGGACCCAAAGGGTCAGGATGCGCTTTGGAACCCCAGATCTCAGAGGCATTCAGAGTCAGATTTAGATCTCTGGCTAAAATAAGATTAGGAAGTGAGAGAAGCCCACCCAAAGCCACAGCATTCCAGAAGGAGTCCCTATTGAGGTAAGGACCATAGCAGTTTAAAATTTAGAGGTTGAGGGAAGAACCCCGGATCGAAGCTTTTAATAGAATACCAGCAACATTATGAAAGGCTTTACATTTAATGAGTTTCAGATTCCAGCTAGAAAGGCCATTAGAGCTAAGGGCGCAAAACTCCCAGCCAGGGAAAAGTTTAGAAAAGGCAAATAAAGCAGGATAAGGACTAGTCATGGTTTCCTAAAAAAGAACAACATCAGGAGAGAGAGAAAAAAACAAATGTTGGAGGCTTTTTTGCTTGGCCAGACCCCCCAAGCCACGAACTCTCAAAGATAGGATTCACATTAAGAGACCGAAAAATCAGGGGTCGAAGCTCTAAGGACCCGTTGGGAAGGGGAAGAGTGAGAACGCTCTGCTGCTTTTAATCTCTTAGATAGAGGAGTAAAAGGAGCCTGGACTATATCAAATGAATCAAGAGGGGGCTTGTTTGACTTTTTCTTCCACCTAATAGTAACATTCTCAAAACGAATTGAGTCTAGAGGGAGGACCGAAGGGGAAAGGGGCGTCCTATTCGAGAAAATACTCAAGGATTTCTGCAAAGAGGGATCGGCAAAGGAAGGGGAGACTACAGGGCTCCGTGGAGACGATCCTAAAAACTGTGCCCCTGTCTGGCCAGAAGTGGTAAGAGGAGGGAAATTAGCTTCAGAGAACAGAGGAATGGGGGGATTAACAATCGATGGGTTCGAAGAAGGGACAACTTTTAACGGATCAGCATCAGAAACTTCAGAAAGAATTGGAGCTGAGATAGGGAAAAGAGCAAGAGTTGAATGGGAGGGCTCCTGAATCAAAGAATCAGTCTTAGGAGAGTCCTACATGTCGAGCTCCCTTGGATGAAACCTGAAAAGTGGAGAAGAGATACCCAAAGAAGGATTAAAGCCTAAAGGCGAAGTAGCTTTTTTGCTACTAATCACAGAGTCGATCAAGGCCAAATCAAGGTCTGAAACTTCCCCAAATAAAGAGACAACATTATTCATCTGACCGGAAGAGGAGACCTTTTGAACCGGAGTAGAACAATCCTGTGAAGGCGAATTTAAAGGAGAATTCACAAAGGATTCCGACAAAGACCGCTTTACAGGCCCACGACGAAAAGACGGACAGGCACGGTGCAAATGGCCTGTCTCCTGGCACACACTACATCTAAAGGGGATTCCTTGAAAATCCAAATGTTGAATAAACAATCGCTCATGACAGAGAATCTCTACTTCAGCTGGAAGGCCTTTTGTGATATCCAGTTCAACAAGAATTTCCGCCTTCCTTTTATCAAAGGAATTCATGAAATCATCTTCTAACGCCACAAACCGGCCTATAGTGTTACCAACTCCTTCCAATAGGGAACGATTCCAGAGCGGGAAAGGAAGCCCTGGGAGAATTGCCCACAGATGGCATTTTTTCACTCTTTCGCTCGCAGGATCAAAGTTCACATGCCATCGATCTAGCACTAACGAGCCATTTTCCACTCTCCATAAGAGGCTTAGAACCTCTGAGGCATGTGATTCCTCTAAGACGACAAAAACAATCCAGCCCCGAACCAGCAATCTGATAGCTGGAACATAGGACATAAATGGTTTCCAATGCTCAGAAGCCCATGAAAACCAGTCTTTTTTTTCCAAGGAAACATACTCCAACCTACAAATTAATGCACGACGACTCAACGCTTCCACTCTGTCCATATAGATTTCCTGACCAACCACAAAACGAAGCTTCCCTTCCAAATTTGTGTAAGCCTTTGCCTTTCTACGTCTCTGGAAGCGGGAAGAACTATGGTCCATTCTTGGATCGGGAGACCCATCATGGGTCTCCACCATCGGATCCAAGGAAAAAGCTTCCCAATAAGCGGTCAATAAAAAAAGAACAAAACCTCAATCAAAGCAAATAACCCAAGATCGATCCCCGACAGAAAGAAGCAGTAGAATAATAAGGGCTAGACTCTCTTATAACCTTTATGAAAATAGCAGAAATCGATACATGCCCAAAAAAGTTCAAAACATCATATAAAAGAAAGACAGTCGAAAAACCCAAATAAGCCGCAAGCTATCCTGAACATAGCTAGTCAGGATAATATAAAGAGCTAACTAACAAGGACACAAACATCATAAATTCCAAGAGAGACAGACGCCGATATGGGAACCGTCAACGAGAAATGGGCAGAACTCTTCTCATAACCCTCAATCCTTCGACAAATCAAATAACCCAACTGCCAATGCCAGGGCAAACAATAAAAAACACAAACAGTCAAAGGATAAACCCCAGTTAAAGAGATCGAAGAATTAGGGTTAAACGCAGGGTTAAACCCTCATCATTATCCTTTGGGCTTACGGATAGGGAGATGACAAAGCATAGAAATCATCACTGAGCGCATAAGTCAATCTCGAAACAGCCATAAAGCTAGCAGTTAAACCCTACTAATGCCCAATCCTGACGGTGAGGACGAAAAAACCATACCCCACAAATCAAATATCAACCCACCACCAAAGCCAGGACAAACAGTAAAAAACACAAACAGCCGAAGGACAAACCCCAGTTAAAGAGACCAAAACAGAGGAGGAAGGGTTAATGCAGGGTTAAATCCTCATCATTAACCCTTGGTCTTTTGGACAGGGAGACAAGAAAGCGAAGAAATCATCACTATGTGCATAAGTCAATCTCTAACAGCCACAAACTTTAGCAGTCAACCCCTACTAAATCCAAAACCCGACGGTCTCTTTCAAAAAGGATTGTTTCGACTGTGCAAGGACAGCCAACTCCTCCAAATCCGGAAAAGACGAGTCACAACCCAGACGACGTTCAAAAAGGTGACAGAAAACCAAAATCAGAATCAATCAAACACGGGAGGCAAGACCAAGCCTATACCGACTAAAATGAAAACTTCCCACTTCTTTTAAACTGGTTGGTACTAGTCCTCGATTATGAGGAGGGACTCCAGTCACCGGTAGCGGCTAAAACAATAGGTCAAGCAGTCCATCAACACCCAAGACAAAACCAAAGGGAGGGTGACGGAAATAGTAGTCCAGCCAGACAAAAAAAGAACCATAGTAAACAAATAACCCAACAACTACACCAAATCGTAGCCGAACCCCAGAATGGGCTTATCAAACTACTCCCGGAATAACCCAAAACAGGAAGCCGAAACAAGAAAGGACAGGAAAATAGATAACGGTTAATACTCGAAGGCTCAAATTGAAATATACAGTTAAATCTAGGATCCTAACAAGAATCCATGTTTCCCATCATCATTTTCATAGCAAAAACTTGATTTTTTTTTCTGCCACCCTTATTGTTCGTGCCACATTTGTGTTGTTCCATGAGTGGTTTTTGGAACATCCTTATTATGGGCATAAGCTTATAAGCTTCAACCTACTCGATGAGTTGATGCCCAAATTGATAATTTCTACCCCTTTCAACACAACTCATGCGTCAAGTAATGTGGTTGGACTTTTTGTGTTCTTTACTAATCATGTTGAAGGTAAAGGTGCAAACATAACCCTTATTTCAACAAGGTGCATGAAGTCCATTATCCAACATATAAGAGTTATAAAACCATGTTGTTTGAGTTTTGTTTGACTCCAAAGGTTGTGTGTTACACCTTATCAATATTTTTCCATCAAGCAATGTTGGAAAAAGGGTGGTTGTGTCATATATGTTGGCTAAGGATATTTTCAAGGACTGGTAGTTATTTTGTGGTGATTTTAATAATGTAGAGATGTCAAAAGATGGGGGTTCATTTTTTTTCTATATGCCACCAAAAAATAGATGCTCTTGAAAAACATAAACAGGAAATTTGTCCTATATAACCCCAATAAATTACGCCCAAGGACATTGTCAAGATTTGGTTCACATTGTCAAACCTCCAAAAAGGAAATAACTTCATCAGGAAAATGTTTGACAAAGCCACACTATCTACACAAATATTATTTTTCATTTTTAGCATGAGGGTAAAGTTTTAGTTTAGGTATTGGGGTATTTCACCTTCTATAATCACTAGTCAATTGGTTTTTATATTTCCTAGGGATTTTCCAAATCTAGACTATTTGGAACATCATTCTTGAGCACTCTCACCCCCAAAGCATTAATAATGTATTGAATTTATTATAAAAAATGAAATTTGATCATGTGCCCCTAAGGTAACAAATTGGGACGAATTATTTAGTGGGACAATGTCAATAAAAGGGTCATCGCCTTCCCAGACTGATACAATAGACAACTAACAACAAGGAGAAGAAGAAAATAGGTGGTACTAAAGGAACCAAAATAAGTGTCAATGTTGTTACAAAGAAACAATTTTAGTGGGTAACTCTAAGACAAGGTAACTAAACTAAGATTTTTGCTCAATTTTTAAGATTCATATAAAGAAATGGAAGCCTAAATTAGAGGCCAATTTCATTCTCTTAAACTAGGGGAGAAAAAACCAAGGCCTTCTTTAAATCCATAGCATCCAAAGATGCAATGGAACATATCAAGGTCGTCAAATTAGTAGAAGAAAAAATAACTATTTAAGTTAGCATAAAAAAATTCCAATTAATATAAGATGTGTATTTAGTCTTCAAACATGGAAAAGGAAACAAAGGTTTTCTTGCGTATTTGTACTAATGTAATCCATGGAAATCAACACGAGAATGGTAATAAGCATGTGATAAATAGTTAAATTTTGGTGATTTAACAACATCCCTTGAAGAGATAGTTGATGATAAGTTGCCTAGCCAATATACTTTCCATGTGAATTTTACAAGGCCACTTGGGGCTTTGTGCAATTGTACTTACTCCAAATGTCTAAAGAAGTGCACACATGAATCTAGTTGGAATTTGTATCAGGAAGGGGTTAATGAAATTCATATTCAAGTTGGATATTGTTGATGGAGAAAATAGTATTATCGAGAAAAACAAACTCAACCTCTCATTAGGCCAGGCAAGAAGAGGTGGGAATGTGACCCTTAAGTTTTAAGCCTCCTAAGGATGTGAAATAAGTCCTTATAATCAAAAGTATATGATTGTTACTTGACAATGGTGGTCAAAATGTGAGATTAGTTGACATAGCATAGGATAGGGAAAGGAAAAAGTTATAATATGTCTCTATTATATGTGCATTATTCTTCGAGAGAGTGTCAACCATGCACCCCCAAGCATGTACTCCATTGATTAAGGAAAGAGAGCACAATATGAGATGATGGACTGATCTTATTGCATGCCTAGAGGTGTTTTACCGATACCACATTCATATAGGACTTCTTTGACTGGTAGGGGGAACAAATCATTGTGATTGACTCTTTATATGCTAGGATACACTTTTGGTAGGATCCATAGTTGATACTTAGTCCAGGGTTCCCAATGGGGCCCTATTGTAAGAAATCACATTTTGGAAAAAAAAATCAAAAGTTATTTGAATGTTTTTTTTTAATAATACATATGTGCAAAAAGAAAAATGTTGTGTGTTTGTCATGCAACATTACTAACATTATTGTTATGTGATGTCACAAAATAGGTAAAGTGTGGTTAGTGGAGATGCATTGGAACCATCACAATGTGCAAGAAAATGAATACTTGGAGGGGATACAAAAGATGAAGATGAAGCTAAGACCATTTGAGACTTTAGGAGGAACCTAGAGGGTTTGACCATGGGGATGCCTATGACTAGAGTAGAGGCGATCCCCCAACAAATTCAATGAGATGTTGTGGGAATATCATCATGTCTTATTTGATTTTTTCAATGAGTCACGACAATAGTAGTGTGTTATCATGGGACACATGTAGATGACCCCATGGATTTGGCCCAAGGCAACTCCTATTTTGTCTTCACCACTCTAGATATTCATGTTGTATACCATCATGAGTTGGATAACCACATTTTGAATATGAAAATTATATACTTTTTTTAACATGATGTGACATACATGGGCACACACACATGGTTTTTGTTTTATTTAACTGTTAAATGGCATGTGCATTTAATTTTCATGAGTATTCTACATGAATTATTTTATATGGTACATTAATGTAACAAATACCAATTAAGAACAAAATTATCTAACAAAGCAATTGGTAAATGTAATCTTCTTGGTATGTGAATATGAATGATAGACTCAAACTAGCATTCAAGAAGTCTCATCCACCCTCTCAATGTATGTGTCGTGGATCGATCAATGAGAGGGACATGACTCTAAATTGGGTTAGTTTGAAGTTACACTGTACATTTGCGGCTGCGACCCTCCCATGTTGGTGTATTGTTGGGCAATTCCCCTTCCACGATTCTTAGTTCATTCCCCTTCCAACACATTTATGCTTAGAGTTGTTAATGTGCAATCTTTGAGACGAGAAAAGATAAAATAAAAAATAGTATCATTAAACCAAAGTAGGAGTTGAGGTGTTAACGCACAATTGCTAAATTGAGAAAATATAAAACCAAAAACACTATTAAGAAACCAAAGCAGGAGAAATGGTAGCAATAAAACCTCTTATAAGCAGCCGCGGAAACAATCTGTGACGTTAATTCCAAATCAATCAAATATGAATTTGGTGCATAATGGGGGAAGGAGTTCTGTGAAGGCCGGGCGCAATTTGGAACCCCCTAACACACATGCTAAAGCCTTTGACTAATAAACACTCTATGTGGGGATGGAGTCCCTTTCCACACCAGATATGGCTTTGATCTTGGTAATGTTTTCATTACCCTTCATTTTTTAAAGAATCTCATTGAAATCTACATTTTAATTTAGGAATTTTGTAGGAACCCATATTTCCAATCATCGTATTTCTTAGATTTTTGTAGGAAACACTAGCACACTAAATCTCCACACCACATTTTCTTCGTATTTCCCCGAGTGGTTTTAACTTTTTGCAATGTTCTCATTCCAATAATAGGCCTATAAGCTTAAACGTGCTCAGTGAGTAGATTCAAAGGATATCATTTTAAGAATTCCCTTTCATTAGTTTGAGAATTTCTTTGTATCCATCCATGGCTTAAAACAAAACTGTTAAATTTTTTTTAATCAAACAACGTGCAAATATCTTATCACGCCTTGAAATTATTTCTTCAAATATAAAATTTCACTTCCCATTATTTTATATGGAAGCAATAAAATTAAATATGTAATTTCATACGCTCTATTCCACCAAATTTACATAATCTCATGATTATGTAAATTCTTGATGTATTCCACCTCCATAAATTTTTAATTCTTTTGATGTATTTTGAGTGGTACCAAATTAACAATGTGTTCCCATTCCATAATTTTTTAGCACTTTCCTGGACCTTTAAAATCCATAATACATAATGTTAGTTTTTGTTTAGATCTGATTAGATTATCTGGGATCTTTATATGAAAGAATAACAAGTACAACAAGATGCATAAGATATAAAAGATACACGAGACAGAAATATTTTCACTAGGGAAACCATAAAGGAGAGAACGCCACAAACTTCCTCAGAATAGTAAGATGATCAAAAGTAGTAATAAAAGTATTCAGCAGCGAGACACAATCAGCTCAGAATATCTTCATAATCTCCACTGCATACTTCCATTTCCCAAGGAATATTCCATCTGCACTCTGCCACACCTCCATGCCTAAGAAGTAGTGCATCATACCTAGGTATTTCATCTCAAAATCTGTAGTAAGTCTCCTCCTTGCATCTTTAATGAGTTCCTCTTCACCTATAAGAAACAAGTCATCGACATATAGCAAGAGTACCACAGGTCTTCCATCTTCCACTTTGAGTAGAAGTTAGAATCTGCTTTACTCTTGGTAAATCCCAAGCTCATCAAGAAGCTATCCATCCTATCATACCATGTCATCGGTTCTTTTTTCAATCCATACAAAGCCTTCTTCAATTTGCACACATGGGTCTTCCTTTCATGTGTCTTGAATCCTAGTGGTTGTTCCATGTACACTTCCTCCTCGACTACACCATTCAAGAAGGATGTATTGACATCCATCCGATGTATTTTCCATTTCATAATTGTTGCCAAATCAATTATGGTCCTAATGGAAGTGTACCTCTTCGCGGATGCAAATGTCTCTTCGTAGTCTATGCCTTCTTTCTTTGGTAAGCCTTATGATATGAACCTTTCCTTGTATTTCTCAATGCTACCATCTGCAACATGCTTGATATTGTAGATCCACTTTGAAGTTATGACATACTTCTTCTCTGGTCTTGAAACTATCTCCCAGACATCATCTGTAACACCTCGATTTGACCCCTATTGCAATTAATTGTATATGATGTAAATGTTGTATTTAATCATGGTGTGGAGCTAAAGGAAAAGGCCCTGCCATTGATTTAGTATATTATGTTTCGACAATTAAAATTGATGTCGATGGTTTATGTGCTAGCCAGGCACAATATATATTTCAAACCATCATGTAAAAATGAAAATTAATAAAAATACCACAAATAGTTATGCGCCGAAACATGAAAGAGATGGGGGCATGATTTCCCAACAAATAGGGAGGTAAAACATTTAAACCCTTGAGACAATGAGGAAAACCCATAAAGCTGTCAACTACCCTTTTTGTCTTTTGTGCCCAGTAATTTAGAGTTAGTTGAGGAAGTCAATTCCTTGGGATGAGAAAGAGTATGGGATTCAAATTTGTATTGGGGAAGCCACCCAATTTTGGGAAAACGAATTTTGAATTATGGGCCAAGTAAATACTTGGAAAAGGGGGGACCAAGCAATTTTTTCACCCATAGGTTTTTCTCTCTCATGCAGGTGAAGCTTGTTGCAATCTCTCCACATTTTTTGCAATTACCCTCATTTCCATGGCCGGGAAATCATGTTTTTGTTTTTTTGAGTGAATGTGCAACAGGGATTCACGTTTTGGGGGTTTTAAGAGGTCGTTTTTGTCTTCCTCACGTAGTTGAGCTTACTCAGAATTTTCCCCTTATGATTTATGTTCTTTCCTCGCTGTCCCATGCCCAGAAATTCGTTTTTGTGTTGCTCAGTGGTTACGGAGCCAAGATTTCCCGATTTGTGGGCGAATGGAGGTCGTTTTTGCTCTTATTGTGCCCAAAAACGTTTTCTAAGTTCATATTTACGATTTAGAGGTTTATGGTGGTCGATTTTGCACCCATAATGACCATGAACATTTGTTGAATTTTTTTTTGGTTCCCAGGGTGTTTTTCCCCATCTTACCAATTCGTTTTTGGTTGAAGAACGTTTTTCCTTCATGCCCAACAATTGTATTTTGTTGTGAAGTGTATCCTTCTGTTGGCTTACCTGAGTAAGTCCAAGAAACCCATCTATTAGATGGTTGAATGTGTTTGGTTGCATTGGCCATGTGTTGGCTTGGCTGAGTAAATCTAAGGGACCCATATGTTATTGGCTTGTTGCCTTAGTAGTTTGTGAAACCCAACTGTGTGTTGGCTTGAAAATGGATGTAACATATTGTTGTGTGTAAGTCTGTTATTTCCCCTTATTCCTTGTGGGAATCATGCCCAGATCGTGGGTGGTAATGGTGCTGAGAGATTGATGAGCTCATTGGCCTATGGTTGGGTGGAACGTTGCAGCGACATAGCTAGTTGCGGGGAAACTTCTTCTCAAGATAATTTTTCTTGTGTATTTACCTCTGCAACTGTATTTGTTTTAATGAATTATGATGAACATGATGAATGCTTGAATGAATGAATTAGCTTCCATTTTGTATTGCAGCATGCATCTATGTTTGTATGTTTATAACTCAATGCATTTTATTATTATTATGTTCATGGGGCTAGAATTCCTGGATTTTATAGCCATGAAGTTGTGTTTTCTCTCTGGTAGAGGTGTGGGGACGTGGCATCATTCTTCATGATCAACTGATATTCCTCGATCATAGAATCCTTCCATTCTTTATTTTCTGCAGCCTCTTCATAGGTGGAAGGTTCTCTGTTAATGATCTCACACAGCAGGTCCACATATCTATTATAGAGATTTCCCTCTTTCTCTCTCTCTAAGTATTCCCTCTAGAATGCCATACCTTTCAAATTCTCGTATGAGCTGTTGTTCCCATGTTGGTTTCCTCTTATGGGATTCCTTCTAAAGGAATGTCTATACTGGATCTTGTGGTTCTGTCATGCCGTGATCTTCATGGTCTTCTGGAATTGCTTCTCCAATTTCCATTTCTTGAACTCTTGTCTCTTCAGGTTCCTCAACTTCCTGGATAGGATTCCTCCTTGATCTGAAGTATATGAAGTATTCATAAAAGGTTTCATCTCTACTGATGTCGATCTTCTTGAATGCTGGGAATTATATTCAGTAGGCCTTTGATGTATCACTATATCCTATGAATATACCCTTCCTCCCAGAAGGATCAAGCTTGTTCCTTTTCTCCTTTGGGATATGTATGTACATCGGGAAACCAAATATTCTCATATGGATGACTTCTAGTTTCTCTCCTGAGAAGGCCTCTTCAAGCACTTTCCTACACCTATCAAATCCACAACACACAATCGCTAAAAAAATGAGGAAATAAAAAATTAATATTACTTTGAAAAAGCCAAAGCAAAAGTACCAATACTAGAAAAATATCTCAGAAGTAGAATGGAGATAATATACCTGAGTGGTAAATCAATCAGAGAGATTGTGGTATATAATGGAGGAGGGAGCTTTGTGGAGACATGGTGCAATTCAAAAAAACCTAACATCCACACCAAAGGCCTTCAAACAAACAACACTCTATGTGGAACCAATGTACCTTTCCACACCAAAGATGGATTTAATCTTGGTAATGTTTTCATTAGACATCTTATTTTAAATCATATTGTTGAAATCTACAGTTCAATTTAGGATCCTTGCAGAAATCCATGTTTCCCATCGTCATTTTTACTTAGCAAAACCTTGATTTTTTTTCTGCCACCCTTATTCTTCATGTCACAGTTTTTTTGTTCCTAGAGTGGTTTCTAGAACATTCTTATTATGAGAATAAGCTTATAATGTTCAACCCACTCTATGAGTTTATGTCCATATTGATAATTTCTACCCTTTTTAACACAAGTCAGGCCTCAAGTAATGTGGTTGAACATGTTTTTTTTTACTAACCATGTTGAATGTAAAGGTCGAGCCACAACCCTTATTTCACCAAGATTAGTGAATTCCAGTGTCCAACATATAAGCGTTATAAAACCATGTTGTTTGAGTTTTATTTCACTTTGAAGGATTTGTGTTACACTTAATCAATATTTTTGTATCAAGCAATGTTGGAAAAAGGGTGATCCTATGGTATTCGTTGGTTGAGGATATTTGGAGGACAAATAGTTATTTTGTGGTGATTTAGATCATTTCAAGAGGTTAGAATATGATGGGTGGTTGTTGTTTATCTATACACCACCAAAAGAATAGAAGCTATAGAGAAACCATAAGGGGAAACTTGTCGTATATAAACCCAATAAATAATGTCCAAGGATAATGTTGAGCTTTGGTTAACATGATCAAACCTCAAGAAAGGAAATAAGTTGTTCAGGAAAATGTTGGACAAAGCCACACTATCTCCACAAATATTCTTTTTCATTTACTTTAAGGGTAGAGAGTTGAATCATGTATTGGGGGATTTCACCTCGTTTAATCAGTAATCAATTATTTCTTGTATTTCTTAGGGCTTGTTAACACCAAAAATTGTTCACCTAGCTCTCTATGGTCCAAACCATAATTATACATCCTTATCCTACCATTATTTCCTCCATTTTGAACTTCACAATTAAAATTCCACCAAAAATGGTCCAAAACATTATTATTCCTTCCCCCATAAATACAGGGAAGTTGATGATTTATTGTGGCATAACCCCACTCTCTACAAAAAGGACCAAAAACCCTAAAATGAGAATGGGTCAAAAACCACGGACAAATACCATGTACAATCAAATACCATTAGTCATTACCATGGGTAAAAAAAAAATGGATCATCCTATAAATACATTGTGAAGGTCTCCCCAAAAACACTTTTAGTCAATTTTTCATTACATTCCTGAACTTTTTCGCCTTTCACCATTGTTCCCATATTTTTGTCATATCATTTTCCACAGTGTATGTTGAGCTTGCTCCATACCCTCTTGGATCCTTTCCCCTTTTTGACAACCATTAGTAGAGACGACTGGAGAACTAGACCGTGGAGCTGATGGACCATTTCATCAAATGGCTGTAGTGGCCCATGTTATTGAAAGGTATGATTGTTCTTGTTTTTCATTAGTTAGAAAAAATATATTAAAAAAAAAACATAAAAATATTTTTGATGTTGTTACTTCTTATTATTGTAAGTAGAGGTTGAGAAATCCCTCGCACCATGAACTCTACCCTATGATCTGACTAATCTAGTGTAGGTTATTTTGCATGTACTAGGGGAGAAATACACACTACAATTTTGGTGACTCCACTATCTCGATCCCCTCAGATCTCTATTTTTGCAGGTGTTTCTATTGGTTTGATCTACTTGGGCACATTCCTATCAAAGATCTGACCCCCCTACGGCAGATCTGAACCAGTCTTGTCCTAGTGCCTACTCCCCCGACCGACGCAGATAGTTTTTTCTCAAAAAACCCTCAGTTATGGTCAGATCGCACCTATCCGATAGAAAGGTGGGACCCAGGTCACACCTTTTTTCTCGATAAGGGTAACCTAGGTCATGCCTTCTACCCTGATAAGTGTGACCTTGACCAAAACTCCAGATCGCACTTGTACAGGCTTCTGGAGTGATCACAATCGCTAGTATGACCCAGTTTTGTGTGACATGTCGTGCAAAAACCCCTGTTTGTGCGACCTGAGTATTTCATCTAACGTTTTTATCTCGATCATGATTGATTTGTAGTTTTGTGCGATCATGATCGCACATGTTCCGTCGATGGTTGCAGCCTATGTTCTACCCCTTCCCCAACTGTTTCCTTCCAAATCTGATCACTTACAGCCCCCTGGTTTGTTTTGTGGTCCTATTTTCCTTGTATGTAAGACCCCTTAGTTGATCTTGGTAGTTGAGACCCCCTGTGCATTTCCTACAAACATGTTAAGTTCCTTATGCGCTCATTTACTTGTGTACACTTTATTTTCTGGAAGAATTAGTTGTTTTGAAAAATAATTACTGTCATTTACTATTATTTATTTTTCTACATTTGTGTCTCATCCATGATATCATTGGGCTTTACACATTACACATCACATGTGCACACATCTCACGCCCTAAAGTAAAACGCTTGGTTCATGACCCCAAGCTGAGTCTAAAATTTAACTTAACTCAACCAACATTGTAACCTCATTTGAGGACCAAAACAATATTGTAGTTAAGTTAGGACACTAGGGATAGGAATCCAAATAACACCCCTTTGTCACTTAGATCTGATACATAGTTGTTGTCCATTAGGGCACCAATATCCTCTAGTGATTTTTGACATGCTCATGACTAATCTATCGGAGCCCCCCCCCACTCTACGGGAATAAGCCACAACGAAGGGCTTCTGGAAGTCAGGGTGGAATACAGTACTCCATTCTATACTGAATTCTAACCCTTCATAGACCTCATCATTCATGCCAAGGACCATATTGGGTGTCAAGGACTAAAGGGATGAAGTTCTAGGAAACCACTCCATATGTGTCATGAACAAGTTATCCTAGTTTCCAGTCTATTTAGGGATCTTGTACCCAATGTCCCTCTTGGTAGTGGGATTCTCTTAGCCTATTGTTCTTCCATTTCATATTTTTTGACTGGGATTTCATCACCTAGCAGAGGATATGATTTGTGAGAGGATTCCATCTTGTAGCTAAGAGTTTGCTTGCACTTATGCCCCATAGGTTAGTGTGCCATTTTATTTATAGGTAGTGCTGCTTGTTGGATTTATGGCCACTTTGTTATAGACTCTCATGTTGTAACACGCTGTTGCATTTCAGTTTTAGATATTGTTTTTTGGCCTGTGAGCCACCATTTGTATTCTCTCATTCTACACGCTCGGCTGTAGTTGGATTTTTGAGCCCGAATTTGACACTCTTGTTCCTACATTCATTACATAGCACACCATCACATCATCATTGCTCCACCACGCTACTCCCATATATTTAGGGGGCATATCCCTTAGTTTGGTTCCTTGAACCACCACCGTCGGATCCATATTTGACGGTGTTAACCACCTTCAAATCCATACACTACATATGAGTCTGATTCGAATTCCTATCAATCCAAAACTACCTTATTAACAGCCCTGTATAGACCCATGGATGGTGCACCTCTTAAACCCTTTCAGGGGGTACAATTGATAGTGGACCCGTGGCCGCTCCACCCTTCATATCAGGTATCCCTTCTATCACACCCATAGGTCCAGGTCCTAGTGGTACCCTCGCCACCGCACACACCGTTGATGGTATACTACCCACTAGTGGTGGCCCCACTCCAGCCACCATGGTTCATATTGTACCTTCCTTTATAGATGGGGGCATTGGCCCTTCTACCACCATTCTAGTGACTAGTCCTATTGTCAGAAGTCATCCATACCAACCCCCATTTGCACATGGAAACTACATTCATGTTGGTCCCAGTTCCATTGTTGGCCCTCTTCGATTTAGACCTGATCCTACTCTACCATTTATGGATAGTCTCAACCTTCCTTATTTGGCATGGTTGACGAATGAAATCATCTGTTGTGACCCGGTGTGGCCTCCCATGCCTACTGAACTCCTATCACACATCCCTAAGTTTGAGGGAATGGCAGGAGAAGACACCCAAAACCACATTATGCCATTCCACTTATCATGTTCCTCTAACAACATAGTGAATGATTCTATCTGATTGCAACTATTCCAGGGCACACTCACTAGTGTTGTTGCCAAATTGTATATCGAACTACCGCATGCCACTTATCCTGACTTTTCCCCGTTATCCTCAATGTTTCTCCAGTACTTCCAGTTACCTGTCTGTTATGATGAAGGCATGTAAATCCTATTATCCTATTGATAAAACACTGCTACCCATACCAAAAATCACATCCATGAGTGGCATCGTCATCGTAGCTTGTGTAAAATCTAATCAGATGATAGGATTTTCCTAGATTGGTTTCTCAAAACCTTACTCCCCCCCAATGCTAAGGACATTGCATCTGAGCACCCGCAAACTGAGGAGGAAGCCATCTTCAAGTAATAATAGTTTGATCTTATCTATGCCCATACGGCCCTTATCTGTATACTATCATCCCTTATGCTCCCCATATGGGCTCCCCACATCAATATATGTTGGGGGAATCCCATGTTGATGATGGAGTCATTGGCTTGATTACTAAGCATCCTCACATATACATGGCATATCCTTTGATGCCACCTCATTCAGGGACCACCCCTAATGTTTCCCAACTAGGCTACGCCCTAATTTTTCACATGTAGTGGATCAGTACAGAGCCACACATTCATATGCGTCTCTTGCACATGTTCCTCACGTTCATGGACCCAAGTGCTTGGCACTTGCATGTAATGGCCAGACATCAGGATTTGCAACCCCTCTAGCTGCTCCTACCTATTACCAACCACCTTATCAACCTACACCTTCTCTGGATCCAAATCCTCCTCTTCCTCAAGGACAGGCCTACGTTCAACAGAACCTCCCTAATCAACCCACCCCCAATAACCAACAAGGGCAGGGAATACAATTTATTGGTAGAATCTGGGGAAACAACCAACCTTGAGGAGGTGACCAGCAACCAAACCCTATGAATAACAATGGAGCCAATCCACATGCATAGAACCCCCAGCAACCTAGACCTGGGAAGAACCCTCAATTGTAAACTAACCATTTGTGACACTTACAACCACTATACACATCAGTGCCCCATATGAACCATGTCTACCACTTGTTACAAGTTGACAATCACTGTGACCCTAATGTGGTCATTTCGGCACAACTAAACCCAGCACCATAAGGTCCTCCACCTATGGTGTTGAAGAACCCCTTACCAAATCAAGGGATGGTTGCAACCCAAACCTTGGTACCACAAAACACCGCACCCACTCTTGCAGTTCCACCCATTGATCCTGGTGTGAATCACCTTATGACGTTATCATCTGATTTCAACTTATAGACTCGACGAAACCAATATGGCTCCACCATGGAAACCGTTAATCCATCCATGGAATCTACCTCTACCACTCTCAATATGTCTTTAAATTTGTCGAGACCCCCATAAATGGGACTACCAAAGTCTTGCGGTTCCCTTTATGTCACGTTGCGAATAATCCCACTGCCAGAAATCGTGCTTAACTACAATATATTCGACAACTTGGCCATGTCTCCCTTTTCCATATTCGCTGTGGAATTCCTCTGAACTTTTCCTTCACAATGTAACTATTTTCTCTCCACTTTAGATGTCATTGATCCCTCTGACTCCAATTTTATAACTTTCAACTTGGATTAAGGAGAACCCCGAATTCCATCATCCATCACCTTCACGTTACGGTCACGATTTGGAATTTTTCCATTCATTGATGAGGGGGCATCCACCTATGTTATTTCAACCTTTTTTTGGCAGAAACATGGATCCCCAACCCTTCAACCTTCCACCACCTCCCTTCAAGCTTACGATGTTCGTGCTGCTCAACTACAAGGCGTTCTCATGAATGTCCGCATTGAGTTGGCCAAAAAAACCGTGTCAATTGATATTAAGGTTTTCAATGCCCAACTCGATTACAACCTCCTCCTTGGACGTAGTTAATGTATGCAATGCGAGTCAATGCCTCTACCATATTTCGACTCTTGATGTTCCGCCATAATGAGAATATCATGACTATCGACCAAATGGCATATTACGCTCCTAAAGGACCGACCACTCTGGATCATGTCCTCCCTACTATCGACACTACCAGAGACAGCATATCCATCCCTTCCCTATCTATTGTTGGACCGATCCTTTGTACCAACACTCCTATGATGTACACCTTTTTGTCCTTACCACCCCCTCCTTCATCGGCTAACATATCTTATTTGTGCACTATCACATTTAATAACATCTTGACCTCTTCGCAACCTCAGTCGCAACCCCAACCTTATACCTTGGGTAATTATTGGGGTTAATTCCCCATACGCATTATCCCCTTCCTATTTCCACCTTCTGGAATTGTGAGTAAGCCATTCATGGCTATGCTCAACCTTACAGGATTCATTTTGGGTATTCTTGTGTGGTACCTAGATCCACCCACCCCTCTCTCGACACCACAGATAATGTTGACACTAGTGCAATCTATTGAAATGGTGCCACACCCACCTCCTGGTACGCAATTGATTGTTTCTGCATCCACTCCTTCCCCCCTTCCTCCCATGAAGACTGGGAGCAAAGCATCCAAAGCCCAAGTGTAGAAGGAGCAAGTCAACACAAGTTGACTTGAATGAAGACCGACTTAGTCGATCAGCCGACTAAGTCGATGGGCCGACTTAGTCGATCAGCCAACTAAGTCGGTCGGCTGACTAAAATAGATGATTAAGTCGACTAACTAAAAGTCGTGTCGGTTCACCAAACTGACAGGTAGTTATTTTGTAACTGTTTGTAAATTGTATATATTAGGCTGTTGAGCCAAAACGATAACTCAGTTCAGTTCTCTGCCTTGTATGAACTCATTACAATAATATAATCTGTTTCCTATATGTTCTTGTCTCTTGTCTCTTGTCTCTGATTTATAGATGTATATATGTTTTAGTATGTATTATTGGTAACCTTATGTGATCTGTGAGATTACAACATTGGTTTCCTTTTCGGTAGTAAATGTCTGAAATATATGCTCACATATGATACCAGAGCAGGAGATTAAGGATTGGTGGGACCGTAAAATTGTGAACTACTTACAAAATTACGCAAGAAGGAACAGATTAACAGTCGTTGAAGCCAAAGCAATATTTTTCACAGAGACGCATGAAAAATTTGTCGAATCAGTGCCACAAATCTTGAAGCAAATTCTAGATGAGAAAACCGGACGAAACTAAAGAACAGCAGTTACTAGAAAAACTGATCCGAGGAGGCCGAACAAATCTGTCGGAGTGGTTTGAGCAAATCGCCGACGACTTCTGTGAGGAGCAAGCAGTCGAAGACAGAACTTCTGTGGAAACTGTCTACGCAAAATTTTACACAGACTTCATTGAACAATTTTTGTGTTCCCTACCGACCTTGCTGTTCAAATTCTTGATAGAGAACGGAGCAGGCCACATCATTGAACCTCATCCACCGCTGTGCGAACAGCCATCAAATACCAACTGGGAGGAGAAGCAGAAGAAGTGGGAGAAATTCATTGTAGAAAGAGAGTGGGAATACTTTCTGAGCAAGTAAATCGAACTATCCAGGATTTCTAAAAGCGTCGGGTAGGCTATGGGGGGCTAGCTGGTCATGTGTCGGAGGTAGAGTATAGTGGATCCTGGTCGTCCTAGACCTGATAAACGTCACCAGTAATGAAAAGTCGACCAAAGAGGACCTCAAGAAAATAGTATTGTACGAAAGTATGTCGGACATTCAGAAACAAGAAAGGGACGAAAGACAGAAGAGAAGGGAAGCAAAACGTGAAAAAGCCGCAAGGCTGCACAATGAACAAAACCCTAGGGAGGACGACCGCGAAGAGAATCCGCCAGAGTTGGGTCATGATTGACAGGAAGAGGGAGTAGAGAAAGAGGTATCCCCTAAGGAGGAAGAAGTGTGGATAGAGCATCCAGAAGCTCTCCAAATAATAGCTCCCAACGATGGAATAACCCTTTCCCCAACAAATCCGCGTACTAGAATACAGACTATTGTTGAATATGACCTTCGACTACTAGCTGGTGACTTCAGTATATGGAGCCGACTAGGCGATGAAACATACATCGGCCGACACCTTGTTATACGTCGACCGCTCGAAGGAAATTGGGTGACGTTTCAGGTGGCACCCTCCCTCCAGAGTATCCACTTGCTCTTACGGACACATGAAGGAGCACCCCCCTGCCAAATACAGCTTTAGAAGAAATCGAACAAGAAGACCTGCGCACACCAAGTTGCAGTGGACCATCGACAGCCAAAGTCGACATCAACCAACTGCACATCGACGACCGACGGGAGCTCAATCGACCAAAATTCCGCAGGCTCGACTACATCAATAACCCCACCACTTCCACCACCACCCCCACCTCCACCTCTGCCAACTTCTGAGAGAAGTGAAATTGATTCATACATGGGTCACAGATCAGCTTACATTCCTCTCTACAAGGGAGATGAAGACCCCAGATGACATTGGTTCGTCTGCAAGTCGATATGGGAAGCAAACCAGGTAACAGATGAAGACCGACAAATGGCACAGTTCGTCAGAGCCTTAAGGAAAAGGGCCTTGACATGGTACATGACCTTTTTGGAAAGGAAACCCAGAGCAACGAAAGCCGATATTAAAGCACAGTTCTTATCATTCTTCAAAACCCCAGACGCTAAGCACCTGGCCGCAAAAAAACTCAAAACAACATAGCAAAAGCCAGGGGAGACAGTCCGCGACTATGACAAACGTTGGAAGGACCTACTAAGCCGGCTAGATTATGTTATTGATGAATAGTTACTAATTCAATGGTTCCTTGCAGGATTATCACAGAAAGTACGCCGACATATCAGTCTGGAGACGTTCAAAACATATGAAGACGTGCTAACAAAAGCTCTGCAGGTCAAGATGGATGAAGACATACCTGCCTATTCAATGGATCACAGATTAGAGGAACAACTCGAGAACGTGCAGAAGTCTTTGAAGGAGCTAACCCTCAAGAATCAAGAAATCTGGTGTACCAACTGCTCGACGTCCAGTCATTCGAAAGATAATTGTCGACAGCAATATATCCGACAAGACGTCCGCTTTGTACAAACTAAATAATTTTACAACATTTGCCAGGAACACGGAGATCATTCTACGAAATATTGTCCGTTTAACATGAAAAATGGAAAGGCTTCCTGGTGCGCCATCTGTGAGACCAAAAGTCACAACACGGCCGACTGTCAGGTAAATCTGAAGAACCGACAGAACTATCAGGTGGTCTACCAAATGAACGCAGTAGCGTAAAACAACGAGCAAAACAATACAAACAACCAGAACGGATAAAGATACGAAGGCCGACGATATGAACGCTGGTACGACAACCGATGCCTGGGTTATGGAGGAAGAGGTCGATTCCCTGGGAATCACGACATCTGAACGCGTCGACCTACCCAGTGCTTCACATGCTACAAATAAGGTCACCGGTACGTATATTGTCTGTACAAGGACAGAACTGATCTTAAATTTTGTACACACTGTGGAGTAGGTGATCACTCCCTTGAGGATTGTCCTACTATGTTAGAAAAAATCAATACGAAGAAAAATGTTAATGTCTTGTCTTGTGTACAAAAGCATGATGTACTAACTACTAAGAATTTACATATTGTTACTCGACAAGGCACAAAAACAAGGCATGATAACCCCCAAATTAGCAAGATTAAAGATACAAATGTTTATCCTGACCCTATCAAGCAAAACCACACATATCAAAAGGCAACCCACATATTTCACGACATTGCACAACAAGAAGACCTCATTAGTAGTCGACCTAACACAATACAGCAATTAATCTATCTCATTCAAACAGACAAATCCGTCACCCAGTTCATTGATTTATTGCATCAAATAAAAAGTCCTAACACCGAAAAACAAACTAAGAATATCTGCAGCCTAAACCAAAAAGACAAAAATGATGTCGACCCACTTGTCGACCTGGAAATCGAAGGTTATCACGTCTGACAAGTAGCACTTGACTTCGGGTCTCAGGTAAATATCATGACCCGAGATACATGGGAAAATATGGGAAAACTTCGACTCTACGAGTTAGGCATCTACCTAAAACTCGCTGACCAAGGTCTCATTCAACCCATTGGGGTTTGGAAAAATGTCGACACGACCATCAAATGAATTTCGACCAAAGTTGATTTTGAAATCATCAAACCAAAAGAAGGCTCTAATTCCTTCCCAGCACTAGTCGGTCGACCTTGGGGACGGAAGATGAAAGCCTCCATATCCTTAGACAAGGAAAGAATCAAGCTAAAAGGAAATGGCCACAAATTCATTGTACCCATTAATCCCTCCCAAGGAGAACCTTGGACCGAGCCGATTGATGAGGAAGTCGATGTCAAAAAACTTTACCAGATTAACAACAATACGGATTACACAGAGCCCAACATCCATGGAGAACTTTACTTAGGTAACCAAGACTCAATTGGTTATAACTCTGATGTGGAACTATATGACTGGGAGATGGAAAATTATGAAACCCAAGCAAGAGGGTGCTGGACTATCCAAAAAGTACAGAAAAAACCCACCTGACAGTGCTTCATAGTATCCATTATCCCCAAAAAATTTGAAAATAAAGTAAGGGAACGCCCTACCTTACAACCAACCAATTTAAACACTCCACAAATACCCAGGAATAAGGAGAGGGAATCCCCAGTCCTACACATTGAACAAGTATCTAAGAATATTGGAGAACATGGTCGACTCCAAAGCTTAGTCGAAACATTTACAGGTCAAGCAGCGAGATGGTGGGATACCCATCAGACAAAACTTCAGACCTAGACAACTGCTTCAACTTTCTTTGTCGAACGGTTTGGTGGACAGAAGTTAACCCAACAAGCCCAGATCCCTACTTTTACCCAAGGAGAAAACCCAGAAGAACACATTAAAACTTATGAAAAGGAGTGGAGAAGACTTGGATATAAAGATGAGAGAACTTGGCCACATTTGTTCCCTTCAACCCTAGCCGACTTACCCAATAAATGGTATAAGATGGAGGAAGCTAGAGGTGAAACCTTCTTTTGGCAAGAACTCAAGGAAAATTTTATCAAAGACTTCCAATTCATACCTCAAAACGAAAAATTGATCGAGATAGCACAGCAAATCAAACAATTTCTCCAACCGACCGAAAACCAACCCTCTCAGACCCACCGACAGATCAAGGACTGTAACAATATTCAAACCGAATCCAAACCACAGGTGACCCGTCTACACTTAGAAAATGAACACACATAAGGCAAGAGCTTCAGATGGAAAACCGACCATATTGAAACAACAAAACCTATCCATTCAATCCTGAAAATCGAGACCACCGACAAACCAGATCTTGACAGAATGACTGCAGTCGACTTCCCTGCTACATTCTCACAGTTAAAAGAAGGAAGTCGGTCGATTAATGAAGCTAAAGCACCAAAGTGGCTAGATGCAAAAGTGAAAACTCAAGAGGTCGACATTTCAAATGACGACCGACCAAAAATAGCCAAGATTGGTGACTACTGGAACGAACAACAGACCACAGAATTAGTAAACTTACTTAGAGAATTTCAAGATGTCTTTGCCAGGGACTATAAAGACTTAAAAGGCTTAGTACAGGAAATGGGAGAAATGAAAATAGATACTAAACCTGATGTCCGACCTGTCAAGAAAATACCTTATAAATTAGCTCACAAGTACAAGGAGATAGTTAAAAAGGAAATCGACAACATGTTAGCAGCAGGGATCATTTACCCTATCGACCAGTCTGAATGGGCAATTCCCATGGTCGTCTAGCCTAAGAAACATGACCCGACAAGGTTAAGAATTTGTGTCGACTTTAGGGAACTCAACAAAGTAACATTGACATATCCATTCCCAACCCCCTATGCTGATGAAATCTTGAATGAAGTTGCAGGCCACGAATGCTACTCCTTCACAGATGGATTTTCAGGATACAACCAAGTACCAATAGCAAAAGAAGATCAAAAGAAGACAACATTTGTCTGTGAATTTGGTTCCTTTGCTTACAGAGTTATGCCTTTTGGGTTGAAGAATGCACCTACAGTGTTTTCTCGAATTGTTGTCAAGACTTTCAAAGAATACATATATAAGACCATGGCAGTATATTTCAACGATTGGACTATATACTCCACCTTAAAATCTCATTGCAAATGGCTTCGAATTATGCTGGAGAGATGTCGACAGATTCAACTCTCCCTGAACATTAAGAAATGTATCTTTATGACTCCCATAGGCATACTCTTAGGGCATATTGTCTGTAAATATGGTATCAAGGTCGACTTTGCCAAAATTAAAATCATCCTCGACCTGAAACCACCGATAAACCCTAAACAAGTCAGGGTGTTACTTGGCCATACAGGCTATTATAGAAAGTTCATAAGACACTACTCAGATATGACCTATCCTTTGGAAGAACTACTAAAGGAAGACCAAGAGTTTAAATGGACAGAGGAATGTCAAATCTCCTTCGACAAACTGAAATGAAAACTGGTCGAAGCCCCCATACTTAAATTTCCAAATTGGTCGACCAAATTTCATGTGCATATTGACGCATCAGGAATCGCAATCGGAGCCATCCTGACTCAACCAGGGGGTGACGGGATGGATTACCCTATAGTTTACAGCATTCAAAAATTAAATAAGGCTGAAAGGCACTATTCGACCACTGAAAGAGAAGCCCTAGGTATGGTCTTTGCCCTCCAAAAGTATCGACATTACCTCTTGGCCAACCCCTTCACCTTTTATACCGACCATCAAGCCTTGAAATACCTCATCAATAAACCCCTTCATCATGGAATAATCTATCGCTGGCTACTTCTTTTTCAAGAATTTGAGTTTGAAGTCGTGGTCCGACTAGGAAAGTTAAATGTCGGGCCCGACCACCTATCCCGTATAGACACAGGAGAGGAACCGACCAGAGTCGACGACGACTTGCCGAACGCACATTTATTTTGCATAGAAGCAGTGCCATCAGAAATTGAAGAAATAGCTCATTTCTTAGAGACAGTTCAGGCACCAGAAGGTCTGAACACTAAGAAAAAACAAATCTTAGCTCTGAAGGCTGCCCCTTATAGCCTCATCAATGGATTTCTATACAAAATGGGGTTAGACGACATTCTTAGAAGGTGTGTACTCGACTATGAGTGAGACCAAATCATGCATGAAGCACACTATGGACCTGCGGGAGGACATTTTCAAGCCGATACAACTGCAAGAAAAATCCAACAGTTGGGATTATGGTGGCCGATGATCCACAGAGATTGCAAAAACTTTGTTAGTCGATGTGACCGATGTCAACGACTTGGTCGACCTCTGCCGAGCACAGAGATTCCCTTGATATCTGTAAACCCTAGTCTCACATTTGAAATCTGGGCTATAGACTTCATAGGACCATTTCCTATCCCAGCCAAAAGATCAGGTGCAATATATATTATCACAGCAGTAGAATATGTCACTAAATGGGTAGAAGCTGAACCCGTCGATGCATGTTCAAGTGAGGTAGCTGCTAAATTCATCTACGAAAACATCATCACTAGATTCGGATGCCCACTCACATTGATCAGCGACCAAGGATCACACTTTATCAACAAAACCATCAAAAATTTGACCAACCAATTTCACATCGACCATCGACGGAGTACATCATACCACCCTCAGTCGAATGGCGCGATTGAAGCTTTCAATAAAACATTGAAAAAAGGGTTAACCAAAATATGCAGTACCGACAAAGATGACTGGGACGAGAAAATCCCTGCAGTCCTCTGGGCATATAGGACAGCCTATAAATGGTCGACTGACCAAACCCCCTTTCGACTAGTCTACGGGAAAGAAGCAGTCGTCCCCCTACATTTTCGACAGCAGACACCTATTATTGCACAACTATTACATGTCGATGTCGAACATGCAAGAAAGGACCGACTCTTTCAACTTAGCAAGCTGGAAGAACACAGACTCATGGCTATACAACACCAAGAAATTCACAAGAAACAGCAAAAAACATGGCACGACCGCAACATCAAAAACAAAAACTTGTCGATTGGAGACTTTGCATTACTCTATAATAGTCGAGTCAAAGGAAAACCCAAGAAACTCCACACAGAATGGATGGGACCTTACCTTGTCGAAGAGATACACCCCAATGGTTCAGTCCAACTAAAAACTTTGCAGGGCCTAGTATTTCGGAATCTTGTTAATGGCACTTGACTCAAACGTTACCAAAACTGAAATAATAATAATAATAATAATAATAAACCATATAACGACCGTAACTGTCAATCAAAATCCATAAAAAGCTAAAAATTTCAAAAAACAAAAGTAATACACCCGACACACCAAAACATGACAGGAACTCACTTCGATAATCGACATCATCACCTCCGACCATCTTCATCGACCCGACATTTGGAAGCTTGTTAATGGCACCCGACTCAAACGTTACCAAAACTGGAAAAAAAAACAAAAAACAAAAAAAAAATTAAAAGAATCATATAACGACCATAACTGTCAATCAAAATCCATAAAAAGCTAAAAATTTCAAAAAACAAAAGTAATACACCCGACACACCAAAACATGACAGGAACTCACTTCGACAACCAACATCATCACCTCCGACCATCTTCATCGACCCGACATCCGGCCGACCATTCTCAGCACCAACACCGGCCGACGACCTCGAAAGTCCCATCGCACATTTATGACTTCGAGCGCCGAAAGCAATTCTCCATTACTCCACACTCGCGTATTGCAGCTAGACCGTCAAGTCCGCCATTAATACATCCATTCCCACACGCAGCCACCCCATCGCCTATAAATACGGGACCGTCGAAGGTTCATTCACCACACCCTTTACACACAGAGCACTCGCACAGTTAGTCGACTAAAAACCCAGAAACCTATAGTAACCCCAACCAAAACGACATAATGGCCCCCAAACAAACCCAAGCAGTGACCAAGGCGAAAGATCTCCAGGCTGAGGATACACCCTTGATTCGCCGACTAAAACACATCAAAAATTCCAAAGTCCAGGAGGGCCAATGGCAGAAACTCTGGACCGAGATCCAAGAGTGGGCCTTCGTCGATAAGAAGATGACCCAAGCAGCTGAAAAAATCCGAAGGAGCACCATCTTCAACTATCCCAACGCACCCCTGATGGCAAGCTTTGGTGGAACAAAAGAAGCTGCCGTCAAGTTTATCATTAGTCGATACCACAACGGTCGGTTCTACTTCGACCGACCGGTCGACATTACTGGAGATATCATGTCCAAGCTAACTGGCGTGTCGAACCAATGAAACCCTGTACCAATCGGCATCATGGAAGGATTGGTCGAAGAACTCACAGGATCACCGTCCGGGAAAAATTCTAAAGGATTGATGATCAGACAGATTGCCACTCGAATGCCACAGATTGTGGCCAAAATCATAGCCATCACCCTTACCTTAGCAGGTCGAAGTAGCAACCTCAAGTTGGAAATGCTGGAGGCCATCAATACAATTGCCACCGACGGTCGAATCTACCAATGGGGAGATTATGTCACCGACATGATCAAAACCATCTGCGAACGCTGCCAAGAGACGGGAGGAATCATCAAGTTCCCCTCCCTAATCCTTTGGATCGTGATGTACCACATCTGTATGGAAGGAAGTCCAGTCTTCTGGGAGCCGACCAAATTCCACATGAAAAGGTTCAAACCCTTCTCTCTGAAAGGAACCCCGCATGAGCTGGCGCAAGGAAAAATCTTTTTAGAAAACTGGTTCCAACAGCTAAAGCTTCACACGACCAGATGGCGGGTGCCTCAGAACATCCGACGCAATCTGTCGATGAAGTCTCACATATAGTTGGAGCTCGACCATGCCGCGGTTATGTATATGCAAGGCGAAGACCCCAAGGCCATCGTCCTCGACTACTACCTGAATGCCGACAAAATCTTCTGGGAGTTGACTCGACAGGAGAAGACCAACATACCAGTGCCGGTGGAAGCCAAATAGGTCGACTTCTCAGTAACGGAGCCACTGACTGACCAGGAGAAAGAGGAAGATTACGAGTTAAACCTGTACATAAGTACATTTGTGTCGGAGGACACCCCGGTCGAACCCCCTGGTCGGGTCCAAATCACCATCAAGCCTCCAACCAAAGTTGACCCACAGCCGATCGAACAATAGCTAAAAGAGCAACCGTAGAAAGAGCAACAGTCGACGGAACCACAACCACAACAGCAAGCAAACCCTCCGGCTCCAGTAAGTGTTGCCCCAACTCAGGTACCGACAAATGGAGTCGAGCAAGATAACCCTGAATATGCTTTGTCAAAAGGAATCATCAAGAAATTGGCCGCTGAGATAGCTGCCGCCAGAAGGAAAATTAGAGCACAAAAAGTACAGCAGGGCAAAGGTAAGCGCAAGCTTATTGTCGCAAAGTCCTTTGACGATGAGGAAGAGCTAATAGCTGCGGCCGTCGACATTGTCGAGGATGCCGCTGCAAACAAAGTCCCAGTTGAAACTCAGTTTCAATGGTTTCTTAAAGTAGGAGCCCCTAAGGGTCGACCAAAGAAGCCCAAAACAACAACAACACCGGAATACATCGTCTATCTTTTGTCGACTCCCCCACCTCCATCGCCGACACCAGTAGTCGAGGAGCTAGCACCAGCACAGCAGTCGGTCAGTCCCCTCGACTTATACAAAAGCAGGATACCGGAGTCCGTAAAAGAAAAAGTCGACAAAGACAAAGACCTCAAAGCTTTCTTTGAGACTCTGCCTGAGCTGTTTCAGTCGGCTTAGAAAATTCACACAAGGGCCCCTCTTTATACCGGCAGCAGCATAAACCCCCAAGTAATGGCACACATTCAATCGACCTTCACTCGGTCCAACCAATAAGGTGACATAATTTTCCATGTACAGTCTACCATTGAACACATTTACCCCCAACCCCAGACCAACTTCCCCACCACTGACCTCGAAATAGACTCACTATCCGACGTAAGTTTACACCCTACTTCTGACAAACCCATTACCCCCGACCATTCCCCCACTACATCACCACCCCTTCCATCATCATCCCCTCCACCCCCACCACCCCCTGATTCCCAGCCAGATATACCCCAACCAACTACATCCACTCAACCAGAAGAAACCATAACAACCACCCAGCCAGAAAAACCATCGAATTCAAACCCAACAACCACCGAAACCCCATCAACTGCTGCAGGTACCCAGGAGAAAGAAACAGAAAGACAAAAGAAGAAGAAAGAGCATCATCCTTCCAGACTTCGGATTGGCTTAAAGGATGCAAGCTCGTTGACCAACACAGAAGTCGGCCAACTCCTCAAGACATTGACCAAGGAAGCAAAGACAAGGACTGCACGAAAAACTAAAGAGCTCTCGAACAAAAATGTAGAACAGGTCAAGTTTCTCGGCAAATGTAGGGCTCTAGCTCAGTCCGTGATACCAGGCCCTATTGAAGTCAACACAGATCGACTGTTGGAAAGAGCATATCAGCTCTTCGAGACCCTGGTATTGACCGTCCAGGCCCGTCTCCAAGCGACTAAGGAAGAGCAGAAGGAAGAGACTGCCCGACTACTACTAGCACAACACACTGCCTTCTCAGAGGAATACAAAGTGCTACAGGACCACATGGAGGAATTTGTTGTTACTGAAGAAGTCTCAAGAGACTGGCCTACTCACTATGGACAAGTCTATCAATAGACCCAGCAGACTCGTCAAGGCATTCAGGCTTTGGAAGGCAGGAAGATGACAGAGGCAGCACTCAGGCAGACAATAGAAGAACAAATTGTGCTGGAGACAACCAAGCTGCAAAAGTTGGAACGAGAAGCACACCAGTGGGTCCAACAAGCACTTCCAAACTTAGAGAAATTCGACATCATCTTCCCATAGATGAAAAGACTTATCGACACAGCTGACGAACAAAACCAGATCCTAGGCCCCAACATGGAGAAGATCGCGGAAGTCCCACTCTCCGAAAATATGTCAGTCCTGTCACGATTAACTACACTAACGATCGACATACAGAAATCTTTGCAGAGTTGGATGGATTTTCAGCATCACCTTGCCATCACCACTCTGGCCATTGTCGAGATCTGCGTCCAAAAAAGGCCAACCATTCGTCTGCACAGCCCTCCACAATAGCATTTTGAAAGAATATGACAGAGACATAATTTTTGTACCTCCCTGTTTCTTCGGGACAAAAAAATGTTTTGTTCGTGGGGGAGATGTAGAAGGAGCAAGTCGACACAAGTCGACTTGAATGAAGACCGACTTAGTCGATCAACCGACTAAGTCGATGGGCCAACTTAGTCGATCAACCAACTAAGTCGATCGGCCGACTAAACTAGATGATTAAGTCGGCTAACTAAAAGTCGTGTCGGTTCACCGAACCGACAGGTAGTTATTTTGTAACTGTTTGTAAATTGTATATATTAGGTTGTTGAGCCAAAACGAGAACTCAGTTTAGTTCTCTGCCTTGTATGAACTCATTACAATAATATAATCTGTTTCCTATATGTTTTTGTCTCTTGTCTCTAATTTATAGATGTATATATGTTTTAGTATGTATTATTGGTAACCTTATGTGATCTATGAGATTACAACACCAAGCAAAACCATGTCCTCCTCCTACATGTGCTTTATGTGATTTCCAAGGCCATGCCACTTGGAATTGTCCCTATTTTCCAATCCTTCGCACCTATATGTGCATAATAGTTTAGACTGATGAAGTCCCAGTTGTCAACGTACCAAACATACCTACGATTGAAAACATATCACTACAAATGAACCACCCGTGTGCAGTTTTTGTCCTACATGGTTATTAATCACATCATTTCCCAAACTTGACAGAGTAATGATCACTCATCAGTGACCTTTGCAAGCACTCCCATGACTCTGAAATCACTGTCCTTAAGGATATACACCCTCCGGACTCTTCCTCGGACACCAATAAAACCATTTATATGATCTCTACTTCCAGTTGTCCTCCCCCCTCATCAACCACGGAAGATCCCCCTGATCTATCCTGGAAACACTTTCATGACAATAGAGAGATCCTTAAAAACCCCACTAGTTTTACCCCATTCACTTAGTCCATAGTGTGGAATTCATTCTTCCCATTGAATACCAAATTTTTTCACTCTGCCTTGCCGTCTAACTTCTACCTGATACTTCACCGTTAGAAAAAATGCCTACTTATGCTTGAACAAACCGATGAGTACCATCGTGTTATTCTCCAAATGATCAAAGCAGATAAGACCCAGACAAAGTCCCATTATGACTCCCATGTCCACCCACACACTTTTAGCGAGGGGGGGCTTGTCCTTGTCTTTTACCAAGCCCAAGATAATACTGGAAAAGGGAAGTTCAAATCTATGTGGTATGGCCCTTATGTCATCCATCGATGTCTTAGCAAGGGGGAATATCTCCTCACTAAATCTAACTATCGCCTCTTGAAGAATCCCAGCAATGGGCTCTACCTCAAAATATTATATGCCTAAATTCACCCACCATGCATACCCTTGTATCATAGTTTTTCTTTCTTGTTTTGCATCGTTGTTAATACGAGTCTCATAGTTTATTTCCTTGGTTGCTCCAGATGGATCCTACATCGCCTTGCTATGTTGGTTTCGTTGATGGTGCAAGTATATGGTATCCTAATCTCACCTCAGATGGGTAGGTTATTTATTCCCTATCACATGAGTTTATCCATATCAACGCCATGTGTGTTGGTATTGCTACCAAAAACCAGGTTGAGTGCGACAGTGTTACTAGTATCCTAACCGTTGCCCTTCACTTGGGTATTTGTCACCTTGATGTCTTCGTAGACTCCCAACTCCTTGTCTCCCAATTCAATAACTGTTACAGAGTATGTGATCCCTATCTCTTTATAAATTTCATGTGCACTAAACACTTGGTTAGACATTTCGAATCCATTTCATTCATGCATGTTCCCAAAAGTATCAATAGTGTATCATACCAAATGGCTAATTAAATTCTAGAGTGGCACATCAATCATCGCATATAGGAAATAAAACTACATAATGCATCATCATATAGTCATGCATACCTATTTCATATACATCATATAGGCATAATCATAATCATAACAAGAAGACTCATAAAAACCCCATAAAAACACAAAAATATGCATCCATGTGCATTTCATATCATATCATAATGTTCAATACAAAATGAGAATCTCCACAAGATTTCTCATCTGATCAAACGTATCATACAAAATTTCCCATGCTCAGATGCATTGGGGGCAGCATCACATGCTGCTAGTCTGAGTCATCCTCCTCTAACTCGGTGTCCTCCCTAGTGTCCTCCTCCTCCTCGGAGCTCTCCTCCTCCATCAGCATGTCACCCTTATGTCATTGCTCGAACATACTTAGCAGCAACCGTGATCCTCCTCATAAGAGAGATATCCACTCCGTAGGATATCTGTAGCACGCGACAATCAGATCGTTGTCTAGGTACTACCACCCATCATCGGTGACCCCCTCCAATAGCTGCTCCATGTCCAGCCGCAATTATTCCAGTTTCTCACTCAGTCACCTCCTCTGATCGTGAGGGGGTGTATCTAACCCATTCACCCTGCCCCTATGCCACAAGTACCCCATTGGAGGGTGTGGTCCCACGTCTACACATGCACACAGTATGTCATCGCTATCTATCACATATATGATCTAGCAACCACTATGCTAGTAAACTATATATGACTGAAACCACATAGAGTAATGTATATGTACCATCAGGTGCCCATACATGTCCAGGAGGTCGAGGAATCTCCACATCTCCTCAGTATCCCATCCCAGCATATGGATAGGAAGTTGTTTTCATTGTGCAAATAGCTCCCGGGTGAAGAAACAACCTACTATACCGCCTCCCTCCCTACTTTTTTCTGGGCCATTTCCTAGAGCCACCTTGATTTGTGTCCCACCACGTAAATCAAACATTGTATGTATCTGCGTGTTCACGATCCCTCTGCTCCATCCATACTGCAAACTTGGTCTTATTTTACCACCATTCATTGTCCTACAAGGAGGCCCCACCAGTGTTCCAATGTTATTTTTTTCTCCATATTAGCCATGTTCCTAACATCACCCATTTTGGCACATTGAACACTTCCTCCTTGCTTGATTGGCCATTACGGAGTTTCTATTAAGCTCTTTTCTGACTCCTAAAAGAATGAAAAGATTGTTGATCACACTTGCTTCCTTTCACGGTCGTTAAAGTATTTGAAGGGACGTCTATGTGGCCTCATTTATCTCCTTTTTCGTACTACATAGACTATTTAAAGAAAAGGACCACCTTGGTACCTTCCAGCTATGAACATTTTGCTTTGTATCCTTTTATGCTTTGTCGTACATTGGGACCGTAACTTATGAAAAAACTCACTTATGGGTTGTATTTAAGCTCTTTTCCATCCCTCCCATAAAGAAAATATCATTGAGAAAACTTGGTTTTGTCCATGCTCGTAAAAGGATTTGAATGATCATCCAATCAGTATAGGTTTAACCTTTTTCGTCCTGGTTGCTACCTACGGAAAATAAGTCTTTCTGCCCCTTTCAGCTAGGAGATCTCTCCATTGTACACTTTTATCATTTTTCATACTTAGGAGACTAGTGTACGAAAAAGAGACCCCACTTGAGTCTTCTTCCTGTTTTCAGACTCTCTAAACATGAAAAAACCATCGAGCATTTACCGTCTCAGGCTCGCTAAAAATCCACGAGATAGTATCATATTGGGCATACTTATATCCGTTATTCGAGCTCCTTAAAATATGAAGAAGGCCCAAACAATGCTTTTAGGTGCCCACATATATCTCATTATGGCATCATTCCCCCCATTGGGTCGCCTTTATTCAAAGTATTATGTGATGAGTCTCCCTTGGATCCCCTAGGTATCGCTAGTCTAGTTACTTCCCCAAGTATCTCCCACTACAGTCATCTCCTCAGTTCCATAGCTATGATTCCCTCCCCATGAGTCAGTATCATTTTTTTCTAGGTCATCCATGTTTTCATACTCTAAGGAAAGGAATTTTGAGTCCCTCATGCTCCCTTGCCCATGTTAACCATTCAGTGTATTAGTACCCTGACTATTCCACATCGTTGGTTGTCCCCCTCATGCTTCTATCAAAAAAACCTCATTTCCTTGCCAGTTGTAGGTCTGCCTCTATCGACGTCAACACATCTATTCCAGAGGATAGACCCAGAGTTCCTCGTGTCTTGGTTTCATCCACCTCATTGATGAGTTCCTTGTACCACTTGAAAAAATTCCTTAATTCATTTTGGGTTGGTTGTGTCTCACATGCTCAACTTCAGCTCCATCATCGCACTATTGATATTCGTATGGGATATTGGTTCTTTCATTATTTAGTTGAAGAACCCGGTTGTCACCCAACTCTAGCACATTGGTGAGTCTATTTTGGAACCCATACAGTTTATTGTCCCTATGATTTCTGGGTTGCGTCGGTTATAGTGGAAGCCCCTCAATGTCATGCTTCCATGTATATACAGTACTTTATGTTTTTTTGTACCTTGAATATTCTGACTCTCAGTCATTGAGTCCATATAGATGTGTACACATCCAAATCCAAGCATAGCATCAATTGTTATGATATTGCATTCCATGAGAATGCCATTGTTCCTATGTACCAGCTCTTCATATCAGTATATGCATTCATCCTCCCATTGAGGCCACCATTATGTAATACAAGTTTTATATATGTATTGATCGGCTCCCATTATTTGTGTGAAATTAATTCACAACAATCTTGAGACTAAAGCGTAATCTTACAGAAGATTCAAGATAGTTTCCACACAAAATGAAATAACAGTGCTGCAATTATAGGTTTTAGTTGTATATTATCAATAATGAATAATCAGAGATGATACAATGTCATACAACTTGCATTAATATCAAGACAATTCGAATTCCTTGGAGTTCATTCGAATTGAATACATGAGAGTGGCTTAGTTGTCAGTTATCCACACTAAACACACCAGTTAACCACTAATCAAGCAATGATTGACTCTAGATGAGTCCTAACTGAATTGAAGGGCAGTAAATACTAATTCAAACTGAATAGAACTCAATTGCATGTCAATCAGTAGGTGGGGGCGCATATCTAACTCAAGTCAGCTCCGATGAAGTGAACTGAACTGAAACTAGTAACCAAAATTTGTTGGAGGCACCTTAAACCACTCCAATTAACCCAAATCAGCCCAAAATAGACAAATGGACGAGGAAGGTGCTTTTCCAACTCAGCTTAACTGATTTTTAGGTGAAACAACATTCAGTTAACTAATCGGTGCACTAATTGTTAAGCATATCACCCCATATTTTCTCCCTGATTGAAGGATTGAAGGAGGAAGCCTAGTTATCCTCCCTGATTAAATGAGAAGGCTTAGTTAGCCTCCCTGATTGAATGATTGTGTTGGTGCTGATGTTGATGTCAGGAGTGTTTTGGTGTGCTGATGTTGATGTCGATAATTCGAGTCAATTAAATTAGGATAGTGGGTAATTAGGCCAAATTGACCAAATAAAGGTGTGTGGGTTGGATGATGACTCCAACACCCCCCCTTAAGCTATACTCATGGAGGAGTAAAAAAAAATGCTAGGGCCATAAGTCACCCTATACAAAATTAACTCTCAAATGCTCAAATAAATGCTAAGTGAGGAAAGAGGGAAAACCCAGTGGGAACAAAACCCCCCCTCAAGATAAACACTAAAGAAGTAATTGCATTCACTTTGATGAAATCACACCCAACAGTGAACGAAGGTAAGTGAAATTTTTCTCAAAAAATTTATTGGTGAAAATATCTGCAATCTACTCATCTATAGGGAAGTATTGAAGAACAAGTGTCCTGTCATGCACCAACTCCCTGATGTAGTGTATGTGGATCTCAACATGTTTGGTCCTCTGTCACTGAACTAGATCCGTTGTAATCTTGATATCACTTTAGTTGTCACAAAATATGACTTTGTACAAAGCACTACCAATCTCAAACTCTGACAAAATTCCTTGCAGCCAAACTGCTTGGATGCAAACATTTACTGCTCCCCTGTACTCGGCCTATCACATGCCCCAATTTTGTAAAACAATTTTATATTATTTGGTATTATTTGAGGACAATATGTTAAATTTTATGCTAAGTTGTAATTGATGACTCAGCAGAGTCAAGGATATTTAATGTAATTCTAAATATTTTATTTATAAATAAATAAAGGAGGAGACAACAACTTAGGAGAGCTGTTAAAAGAGTGTTTACTGGTCAAATTGGTGGAGGAGACTGGGTGGAGAGAAAACTGACATGTGGCAGCATCCTCAAACCACTTCTAACTATTGCAGGTGGCAACCTCCCTACATTTGGGGTCATGATTCCCCAAAAAAGTGGAATCAGAGCAGCTGGCTCAATTAATGAAAACTGACCCAAAAGACCTATGCAATCTTTATAAAAATTCCCATAGAAGAGACCTGAGGCTACTCATTCTAGAGAAGTGATCATTCAGGTGAATGATTGTACTTCAAAGAAATTCAATGCAAGGGAGTTGTGGAAAGTGTTTGAGGGGATAACTACTGATTGATCTAGTGCAGTTGTTAAGCTGAAAGATCTTACTACTAAGAGAAAAGTCTTTTACTGAGATATTGGACTAGTCTACTATTTGCATTCTCCACCAGTTCTTAGCCAAGAAGACTAGGAACAGGCTCGGGGGTCCTGAGGAAGCGTTGTTTGAGCGCTCTCCAGGAGATTGGTAGGGAGGAACGACCTCCTAACGTTGTTGTTGTCTGTCCTAAATAGGTTCTACATTATTATTTTTTACTGTTTTAAATAGATAAATCTGAGCCTGACTGTTATATGAATGTTAAATATTAAGTTTGTAAATGTTAGAATTTAGTAGTCTTTTTAATTTATTGAAGAAATGAATTTGAAAAGTAATGTGTTAGAGTGGAAAATAATTTCTAGTCTGTGTTTTTCCACACCTGGAAAACCAGGCCGTACTCCAGCACAGATAGAATATTTATAGTAGATGAAAGAAAATGATAAGAGATTGACTATAATAGATATGGTTTTGCATTTTGTAGATAGTAGAGTAATTAATACTGCGTCTAAGTTATTATTAAAGACAACAGTATTCTAGATATTTATGTTTACTGTTTTTATGAGCATATCTATGTTAGAAAAGAAACAATAGTGCTAAAATAGAATTATAGTAAAGAAATATACTGTTACAATAAAAATTATAGGAGATACAGTAAGTATCTAAACAAGGTTTCAACCACCCTTATATCATTTAGCTTAAAACTATTATTTTATATATACTAGAATAGGATTATGTTATAAATATTGTTAAAGGAAGAAAAAATCAGAGTTTAGAGTTAATGTTTAAAACATTACGTAACCCTGAACCTTTATTAATTAACAGAGCAGTAAAGAAATGAAAATTTAAATGTAAACAGTAAATAGAATGAAGCTAAGAATTTACCTATTCCAAGAATAATTATTTTCCAACAAGCTCTAAATCTGTTTAGGTTTAACCTGAGGGTCAAACCCTAATTCTACTTCCATTCTTTTTATAAAAGTATTTCTTTAAAACAGAATAAATAAATTTAAATTTAAAAACTAGAATACTAAAGTATGCACTAGACTGAGTACAGTTTTATAAAAAGAACTTACAGTATTTGTATAAACTCTTTTATTTAAAGAAAATGAAATATTTAAACAAGATAAACATTATTAATACTATTGTAACAACGTAAAATAGGTAAACAAAAACCAACACAACTGATCAATTTTAAGAATATATTTATCTAAGGGTCTTTTTACGGTAAACCCTAATATTATATCCTAACTGAAAAGCTTAAACATATAAAAATTTACCTTACGACTGAACTTACAGTCTTCACATTATCCTAATTTATTTACAAAAAAAATATTAAAACAAATAGTCATCATTATTAACAGTCGAGGAAGGAAAGACTCAAATTACAAAGAGTCATAATTTTACAGGTTATATAACTGATGTATAAACGAGACATAGCTCGATTTCTTTTAAAATCCTTTTTTAAACCAAATATATTACTCTGTCAAGCCGAAAGGATTAAGAGATAACAATTTTATTTTACCCAGCTCAGGCCAGTTACACCAAGCATCGTGGTGGGGGCTTGAAGGACAAACCAACAAACAATTTATAAAACTTCATTACTGTAATAACATTTACGGGACAATGTATATTTTTTTATAGTATTCGAAACAGAGAACCTTTAAACCAAGAAGACAGGAGAATCTCCACATAATAAGAACAAAGTATGTCATTACTGATCCATAAGGCTGTAAACCTGTCAAATAGTAGAGAAAAGTGAAATACAAGTCACGGAATCAAGACCGGAGAAACCCTACTACAAGCAAGCGTTTAATAACCAAAAATACTAAACAACAACTCAGCTAAACATTTAAACACCAAAGGAACCGAGGTCATATTTCTTCTCCAACTGAAACCCTTTTTTCCTAATCTGTACAAGCAGGGAGTTGCCACATTGTAACCGAAGCTTATCCATAGGTATTTATGTAAATCCAAACATGGAGAGGGTTCTTCCAAGCGTAAGGGCAAACTGTAACCTGCAAGCAACTAGAGGGTTTTAGTTAGAAACCAACTAATCTATAATTAAAATTGTAGCTCGAAATTTATAGCAACTATAAAATAAACTCTTTACCTAGAGGTGAAATATTTGGGAGTCGAGGAGGAATTGATTCCACACCACGAGCAGCACAACCCTCGTGCTCACCAGTGACAAAGGCGATGGGGCTCACAATACATTCTACACCACGAGCAGGAGTAAGCTTTGCCAATGGCCACGAAAGGAAACAACACTAAAAAACTACTGACAGAGCTTCACTAACCTCACGATAGCATATTGTATCCAGGAAGAAAAACACCAAATGCGAGCTATGAACTTCACAACCCTTACACTAGAGTGGCAACACTCATCTAAACACAAACAATGGAGCTGGAGACGAGCACAAGCGAGCCCTCATGGCCGCAGTAAACCAAACAGAGCAAAGACCAAAACCCTCGACAAAGAATGTGGCAGTTAGGGTTGCGTTGGAGACTTTTAAATCATGCATTTCACAGTGGTGGATGTTCAACATATCCATAAATTTATCCAGTTCACAGTGGGTCAAGTTGTATAGTCTCCACTACATTGTCGAGAACCAAATTGTGTTAATAATTTAAATAATGACCACAATGATAGTATAATGTACAAAGTCAATACATATTATTTCAATGATGAGCTATTAATTCAAGCTATGTTTTGAATGATGTTTTATTGTATCGATAAACCTTATAAAATATACCTTGGAATCTTCGTTGGTAATGAACCAAAACATTTTATTGCATTGTCAACCCTTGTTATATGTAAACATTGAAATATTTCGTTGGTAAGATAATAACTATGGAAAGATCCATAGTAGGGTAGATGCCCTTAATCATAAGTTACTAGTTATAATAATAATCATTGATTCAAACTTTACAATGAAGAACTATGTTTTTAGACCTAGTCTTATGTAAACATTAATGGTAAGAATTTAGTTTATAAATCATCAATGTGTATATAAAAGTATTTACACTCTGAAATAATCTCTTACACTTATATGTTTAGTCTATAGTACCAGAGAGAAAGATAAACATCTTGGAGGTTTATAGACATTTGGTCTCCATAAGGAACCAAAGCTCTAAATGAAACAAACCAAGGTTAGATTAGACTTAGAAGTTGAAGATAGTAAGACTATCTAGGAATACATATAACATCACTATTATTTTGTAATTTCGTCACTTTATTTATGTCATGAAGAGATTTGGAGAATAGAAATCACAACTTGACAACATTTGTACAAATGATCATTTATAGACTTATTACATTAATAAGCTGATAAATTTTCTCTACTGAAGCTGAATTAAAGGTAAAGCTAAGAGTTCTCTGTAAGCTTGTTTCTTAAAAGGTCTTAGGTCTATTTCCATACTTAAGCAGTGTTTTACAGTTTAGAAATAACAACAGTAGTAAACTCTTATGTCGATTAAGGAAAATTTATACAAAATCACGAGCTCTATAAGTAACTTGGCTAATAGCTAGAAAGAAGAACTGTCCGAAATAAAAATCACACTAATGAAAAACATTGAGTATGGTAAGGTTATTAGTCTTTACAACATGAATTTAAAATACTGTCATAGTTGTAAAACAAGTAAAGGAAATTTGCTTTACCTCGTAAGTACCCTTGAATTCTATTAAGCAAACTTTTACTCTAGCAGTATATTTTTATGCTAAAAGAAGTATATCTGGATTAATGCCTTAATAAACTCTTACTAGTTCAAAATTTACTTGTCAAGCCTGTAAGATCCAGAAATCCAGGTAAGTTAGCAATCGCTAAGTAAGCCCCAGTTAGAAAGTAACTTCTCACCTACTTGACAAAATCAGCTCATCAATACAGCTAGAAACAACTGAATGCAGGTTATTTACATCACATATCAAAATTAAAAGAGTATTAATTTATATGTGTTTAAGTTAATGGTTACATTTGTTAACTATTTCATTTTTTTGTTAGCCGCTAAAAGTTATCAGACTGCGACTATAAACAGTTTATGTTACATCAAAAAAATTTAAATCTCTGTGAAAATTTGGGGTTTTGACATGTGGTATCAGAACACAAGGTTCAAACACTGGGCCTTGATGAATCCCAACTTGATTTTTATGAAACAGTGAATTTAAACCATTTTGCTGATGTTATTTTATTTTAATGTTATTCAATAGAGAAAATTGTTTCTGAAGTTTAACAACAGGTATGGAAAGGCTGGAGGAATATGCAGAAGATTAATCTCCATTTACTGAACAAGAAAACTTACAAAGAGACCCTATACAAGAAGATCTAACCACTAATTCCTCAGAACTTTTACAAACAGTAAAAGACTTAAAATATGAAATGGAATCTTTTAAACGAGAGAATGAAAGGATTCTGAGGGATCAGGAAGAGCTGAATCAGATCCTAATAGAAAGATTTCAAACTGAGGGTAGGGGTAAAAGAGTTGAATCAGAAGATACAAGTCATCAACATAAATATAAAAAGATTAAACAAACTAAAAATGAAAGCAGCTCATCTTCAGAGGTGTTTGGTGATCAACGTAATTTTCATTCCACTCGTGATAGTAGTGATGACAACCATTGTACTAAAAAGAGAAAATATAAACCCTATGAGGAAATTTTTAGGGAGTTTAAAAAGATTAAACCACCAACATTCAATGGAGAGACTGAGAAGGGGGAGGAAGCAGAATCCTGGTTATCTGGGATGAAGAAGTACTTCCAGATTTATAACTATTCTAACCAATTAAAGGCTAGAACAGCTATCTACAATCTCTTAGGAAAGGCTTATATTTGGTGGCAAGACTTGAAGAGAGAGAAAAAGAATTCTATGAGCTTAAATTAGGATCAATGACTATGAAAGATATAAAGATTAAGTTTTTAAGTCTGCTTAGGTATGTGCCATACCTTGTAGATGAAAAACCAAAGGTACAGTGATTCCTCAGCTGTCTACCTTATTATATTAAGGACAAGATTGAGTATGACAATCCAAAAAGTCTGGAAGAAGCTATGAGGAAAGCCAACTTCTGTTATGAACAGAATCAGAAGAAGGAGAGCATGGCCAACTAGAAGGCCAAGAAGAATAATAACCATTATGATCAGAAGAAGAAAGAATTTGTGCCCAACCAAAATTGTAAAAACATTAAGGCCAGAAATTTTGCTAACAAGAATTTCCAAAGGAATAAGAATAATTCACCAAGCAATCAGAATAATTAAAAGGGTAAAGAATATGCTAATAACCATGGTAATTACACAAAGAACTTTGAACGCAAAGAACCTATAAAGTGTTGGGAGTGTAATGGCCCACATTATGCCTCAGTCTGTCCTAATCGGAAAAAGACTGTTAGTAATATTCATACCATACAGGAGGAAATGACTGTCGAAGATTTAGTGAGGACTATGCCCAGAATCAATGAAGCCTTGGAGAATCAACAAGAATAATATCAAACTTCCATGGTGGAAGTAGAAGGTATGATAAACCAAACCCCTATAGCTATTTTAATTGATCCAGGAGCTAGTCTCAGTTATATTTCACCTAAAATGGTAAAAAAATGTAATTTTCCTGTTGAAAAATTTGAAAATTCTTGGTTGGTTCAGTTAGCCACTGGTGCAAAAAGGAAGGTAACCTGTTTTGTAAAAGAATGTGCAGTAGTTATGGATCAATTTCAAACTGTTGTAAAGCTTAATGTATTACCTCTTAGTTCTTACGACTTACTAATCGGTATGAATTGGTTATAACAACATAGGGTGATTTTATATTGTTATGATAAAAGCTTTACGTGTATAAATAATGATGGAAAATTGATAAATGTAAAGGGAATCCCTAGAAGAACTACCATAAGGCAAATTTATGCTCTGCAGCTTAAGAGGGCTGTTAGGAAGGGTTGTAAAGCTTATGTAGTAACAATAACTAATGAGGAGAATCTAAATAAGATAGACAAATTAAAATTGGAAGACATACCAGTTTTAAGAGAATATGTTAATGTATTTTTGGAAGAAATTCCAAGACTACCTCCGAAAAGGGAACTAGATTTTACCATTGAGCTGGTACCTAGTGCAGTACCCATCTCAAAGACCCCTTATTGAATGAACATACTTGAACTTAATGAATTAAAGTCACAATTAAAATAAATTATTGATAAAAAGTATATTCGACCTAGTGTGTCTCCCTGGGGGGCACCTGTCATCTTCGTTAAGAAAAAGGACGGAACCATGCGACTTTGCATAGATTACCATCGGTTGAATAAGATGACTATTAAAAATAGATACACATTGCCTCGCATAGATGATCTGTTTGATCAACTATGTGGAGCCACGGTGTTCTCAAAAATTGATTTAAGGTATGGATATCATCAAGTTAGGATTAAAGATGAAGACATCTTTAAAACAGCTTTTAGAACTCGATATGGCCGTAACAAGTCTATCGTCATGCCATTCAGGCTTACTAATGCCCTAGCTATTTTTATGTGTTTAATGAATAATGTTATGCATAAGTATCTAGATAAGTTTGTGGTCGTGTTTATCGACGACATATTAATCTATTCAAAAACTGAAGAAGAATATAAAGAACATTTAAAAATTGTTTTGCAAGAGCTACGAGATCATCAAATCTTTGCAAAGTTTAGTAAATGTGATTTCTTAAAGGATAAGATTCGGTACTTGGGTCATGTGGTGACTAAGGAAGGGATTTCGGTGGATCCCAAAAAGATAAAGGCGATCGAAGATTGGCTGGTTCCTAAAGATGTAACTGATGTATGATCCTTCATGGGAATTACCGGTTATTACCGAAGGTTCATTGAAGGTTTTTCGAGAATCATGAATCCGATAACTTCTTTGTAGAAGAAAGGAAAGAAATTTGATTGGAACCAGAAATGCGAGGAAAGCTTTAAAAAGTTAAAAAAAAATTTAACCAACACACCTATTTTAAGAATAGCTGATCCAAATAAAGAATTTGTAGTGTGCACTGATGCCTACAATGATGGTTTAGGCGGTGTTCTGACTCAAGAAGGGAATGTTATTGCCTATGAGTGTAGGAAATTAAAATTTCATGAAAAGAATTATGCAACTTATGATCTAGAATTAGTTACTGGTATACATGCTCTAAAGATGTGGCGTTGTCACCTAATTGGTAGAAAATTTATTCTAATGACTGATAATAAAGGATTAAAATATATGTTAGATCAGCCTAATCTAAATGCCAGACAAGCTAGGTGGCTATCTTTTCTAAGTGAGTATGATTTCAAAATTCAGCACATTAAAGGTAAATAAAATAAGGTTGTTGATGCATTAAGTAGGAATGCAAGTCTAAAATTCATAGCAGTTATCAGCACTTATACAACAGATCTGGATGAACAGCTTAAAGCGGGGATAGAACAAGATGAAATTTACCAAAACTTACAAGCTAAAACAAAATAAAATCCAATAGAAAGCTTAAGTAAAGGGTACAGTTTGAATGCAAAGGGATTTTTACTGTATAAAGACTGAATGTATGTACCTAATGTGCCTAAAGTTAAGTTATTAATTTTAGATGAAATCCATAAAACTCCATACTCAGGTCATCCAGGCTATCAAAATACTATAACTATGTTAAGGAAAGAATATTTTTGGCCAAACATGAAGACTGAATTGGAAGACTATATTGCTAGGTGTTTTGAATGTCAGTAGCTGAAAACTGAACATCAACACCCAGCTGGATTACTTCATCCATTGCCCATTCCTAGCTGGAAATGGGAGATAATTAGTCTCAATTTTGTTACTAGACTGCCTAAAAATCAGAATTTAAATGACTCCATCATGGTAGTGGTCGATAAATTAAGTAAAGAAGCCCACTTTATACCTATTAAAACTACGTATAAAACTGCAAACATAGATGATATCTTTCTAAAACAAATTTTCCGACTGCATGGAATACCGAAAGTTATAATCTCAGATAGAGATCCTAAATTTATAGGTAACTTTTGGAAATCTCTGTTTAAAGGATTAAACACTGCACTAAATTTTAGTACTTCATTCCATCCTCAAACAGATGGACAGGTTGAAAGAGTAAACCAAGTCCTAGAAGATTTAATAAGAATGTATGTGAAAGACCAGCCAGGTAAATGGGAGAATTATTTACATCTGGTAGAATTTGCTTATAATAATAATTATCAAGCATGAGCTAGATTTAGTCCTTTCGAAATCTTGTATGGAAGGAAATGTAATACTCCTATCTTCTAGAGTAATCCGGTGGAGAGATTAGTATTAGGTCCTGAACTATTAAAGGAAATGGAAGAAATTGTTAAGCAGGTACAAAGTAATCTGAAAATTGTGCAGGACCGACAGAAAAGTCAAGCAGACCTTAAAAGAACTCCAAAGGATTTCTAGGTAGGTGAACATGTGTTCATCAAGGTGAGGCCCAAAAAGAGCTCTCTGAGATTGGGTAGTTGTGCAAAACTAGCACCTTGTCACTGTGGCCCATTTGAAATATTGTCCAGGATTGGACAAGTAGCTTATCAATTAGCATTACCACCAAATTTAAGAGTACATAATGTTTTTCACATTTCTATATTAAATAAATATGTTCATGATGCTATTCATGTTCTTAACTAGAATGATGTACAAGTGGAACCAGAAGGAGATTTTCTGGTGGAACCGGACGGTATCCTCGGGCAGAGGGAGATCACACTTTGGAACCGCACCATTGGTCAGGTGAAGGTGCAATGGAAGCACCTTAGTCCGGAGGAAGCCACTTGGGAATTGGAAAGCAATATGCGGGATGCATATCCAATTCTGTTCCAGGGGAATTCTGAGGATGAAGAATAGATAACATCGAGGACAATGTTATGCTTTAAGGGGGTGTGTATGTCACATGCCCCAATTTTGAAAAAATAATTTTATATTATTTGGTATTATTTGAGGACAATATGCTAAATTTTAAGCTAAGTTGTAATTGATGACTCAACAGAGTCAAGGATATTTAATGTAATTCTGAATATTTTATTTATAAATAAATAAAGGAGGAGACAACATCTTAGGAGAGGTGTTAAAAGAGTGTTTACTGGTCAAATTGGTGGAGAGAAAACTAACACATGGTAGCATCCTAAAACCACTTCCAAATATTGCAGGTGGAAACCTCCCTACATTTGGGGTCATGATTCCCCAAGAAAGTGGAATCAGAGCAGCTAGCTCAATTAATGAAAACTAACCCAAAAGACCTAGGCAATCTTTATAAAAATTCCCATTGAAGAGAGCTGAGGCTGCTCATTCTAGAGAAGTGATCATTCAGGTGAATGAGTGTACTTCAGAGAAATTCAATGGAAGGGGGTTGTGGAAAGTGTTTGAGGGGATAACTATTGATTGATTTAGTGCAGCTGTTAAGTTGAAAGATCTTACTACCGAGAGCAAAGTGTTTTACTGAGATATTGGACTAGTCTACTGTTTGCATTCTCCACCAGTTCTCAGGAAAGAAGACCAGGAACAGGCTCGGGGGTCCTGAGGAAGCGTGTTTGAGCACTCTCCAGGAGATTGCTAGGGAGGAATGACCTCCTAACGTTGTTGTCATCTGTCCTAAACAGGCTCTACATTATTTTGTTTTAGATAGATAAATCTGAGCCTGATTGTTATATGAATGTTAAATATTCAGTTTGTAAATGTTAGAATTTAGTAGTCTTTTTAATTTATTGAAGAAATGAATTTGAAAAGTAATGTGTTAGAATGGAAAATAATTTCTAGTCTGTGTTTTTCCACACCTGGAAAACCAGGCCGTACTCCAGCTCAGATAGAATATTTACAGTAGATGAAAGAAAATGATAAGAGATTGAATATAATAGATATGGTTCTGCATTTTGTAGATAGCAAAGTAATTAATACTGTGTGTAAGTTATTATTAAAGACAACAGTATTCTAGATAGTTATGTTTACTGTTTTTATGAGCATATCTATGTTAGAAAAGAAACAGTAGTGCTAAAATAGAATTATAGTAAAGAAATATACTATTACAATAAAAATTATAGGAGATACAGTAAGTATCTAAACAAGGTTTCAACCACCCTTATATCATTTATCTTAAAACTATTATTTTACATATACTAGAATAGGATTATGTTATAAATACTATTGAAGGAAGAAATAATTAGAGTTCAGAGTTAATGTTTAAAACATTACGTAACCCTGAACCTTTATTAATTAACAGAGCAGTAAAGAAATGAAAATTTAAATGTAAACAGTAAATAGAATGAAGCTAAGAATTTACCTATTCCAAGAATAATTATTTTCCAACAAGCTCTAAATTTGTTTAGGTTTAACCTGAGGGTCAAACCCTAATTCTACTTCCATTCTTTTTATAAAAGTATTTCTTTAAAACAGAATCAATAAATTAAAATTTAAAAACTAGAATACTAAAGTATGCACTAGACTGAGTACATTTTTATAAAAAGAACTTATAGTATTTGTATAAACTCTTTTATTTAAAGAAAAGGAAATATTTAAACAGGATAAACATCATTAATACTATTGTAACAACGTAAAATAGGTATACAGAAACCAACACAATTGATAAATTTTAAGAATATATTTATCTAAGGGTCCTTTTATGGTAAACCCTAATATTATATCCTAACTGAAAAGCTTAAACATATCAAAATTTACCTTAGGACTGAACTTACAGTCTTCACATTATCTTAATTTATTTACAAGAAAAATATTATAACAAATAGTCATCATTATTAACAGTCGAGGAAGGGAAGACTCAAATTACACAGAGTCATAATTTTACAGGTTATATAACTGATGTATAAACGAGACAGAGCTAGATTTCTTTTAAAATCCTTTTTTAAACCAAATACATTACTCTGTCAGGCCGAAAGGCTTAAGACATAACAAGTTTATTTTACCCAGCTCAGGCCGGTTACACCTAGCATCTTGGCAGGGGTTTGAAGGACAAAACCAACAAACAATTTATAAAACTTCATTACTGTAATAACATTTATGGGACAATGTATATTTTATTATAGTATTCGAAACAGAGAACCTTTAAACCAAGAAGACAGGAGAATCTCCACATAATAAGAACAGAGTATATCATTATTGAGCCATAAGGTTGTAAACCTGTCAAATAGTCAAGAAAAGTGAACTACAAGTCACGGCATCAAGCCCAGAGCAACCCTACTACAAGCAAGGGTTTAATAACCAGAAATAATAAACAACAAGTGAGCTAAACATTTTAAACACCGAAGGAACCGAGGTCATATTTCTTCTCCAAATAAAAACATTTTTCCCTAATCTGTACAAGCAGGGAGTTTCCACATTGTAACCGAGGCTTACCCATAGGTATTGTTGTAAATCCAAACATGGAGAGGGTTCTTCCAAGTGTAAGGGCGAACTGCAACCTGCAAGCAACCCGAGGGTTTTTGTTAGAAACCGACTAATCTATAATTAAAACTATAGCTGGAAATTTATAACAACTATAAAATAAACTCTTTACCTGAAGGTGAAAGATTCGGGAGCCAAGAAGGAATTGATTCCACACCGCAAGGAACACAACCCTCGTACTCACCAGTGAAAAAGGAAATGGGGCTCACAATACATTCTACACCATGAGCAAGAGTAAGCTTTAGAAATGGCCACAAAAGGAAACAACACTAAAAAACTACTGACAGAGCTTCACTACCCTCATGACAACGTACTGTATGCAGGAAGAAAAACACCAAATACGAGCTGTGAACATCACAACCCTTACACTAGAGTGGCAACACTCATCTACACATAGACAATGGATCTGGAGACGAGCACAAGTGAGCCCTCATGGCCATAGTAAACCAGACAAAGCAAATACCAAAACCCTCGACAAAGAATGAGGATTTAGGGTTATGTTGGAGACTTTTAAATCATGCATTACACGGTGGCGGATGTTCCACGTATCCATAAATTTATCCAATTCACAGTGGGTCGAGTTGTATAGTCTCCACTGCACTCTTGGGAACCAAATTGTGTTAATAATTTAAATAATGACCACAATGATAGTATAATGTACAAAGTCAATACATATCATTTCAATGATGAGCTATGAAGTCAAGCTATGTTTAGAATGAGGTTTTATTGTATCGATAAACCTTATGTTATAAACCTTGCAATATTCGTTGGTAATGAACCAAAACATTTTATTGCATTGTTAACCCTTGTTATATGTAAACATTGAAATATTGCGTTGGTAAGATAATGACTATGGAAAGATCCATAGTAGGGTAGATGCCCTTAATCATAAGTTACTAGTTCTAATAATAATCATTGATTCAAACTTTACAATGAAGAACTATGTTGTTAGACCTAGTCTTATGTAAACATTAATTGTAAGAATTTAGTTTATAAATCATCAATGTGTATATAAAAGTATTTACGCTCTGAAATAATCTCTTACACTTATATGTTTAGTCTATAGTACCAAAGAGTAAGATAAACATCTTGGAGGTTTATATACATTTGGTCTCCATAAGGAACCAAAGCTCTAAATGAAACAAACCAAGGTTAGATTAGACTTGGAAGTTGAAGATAGTAAAACTATCTAGGAATACATATAGCATCACTATTATTTTGTAATTTTGTCACATTACTTATGTCATGAAGAGATTTGGAGAATAGAAATCACAACTTGATGACATTTGTACGAATGATCATTTATAGACTTATTACATTAATAAGATGATAAATTTCCTCTACTGAAGCTAAATTAAAGGTAAAGCTAAGAGTTCGTTGTAAGCTTGTTTCTTAAAAGATCTTAGGTCTATTTCCATACTTAAGCAATGTTTTAAAGTTTAGAAATAACAACAGTAGTAAACTCTTATGTCAGTTAAGGAAAAGTTATACAAAACCACGAGCTCTATAAGTAACTTGGCTAATAGCTAGAAAGAAGAACTGTCCGAAATAAAAATCATACTAATGAAAAACATTGAGTATGGTAAGGTTTTTAGTCTTTACAACATGAATTTAAAATACTGTCATAGTTGTAAAACAAATAAAGGAAAGTTACTTTACCTCGTAAGATTAGAGGATAAAATGGGCCTTATAAGAAAACGTGCCAAAATAAGTTTTTGTGAGTTGGAATTCAAGAACCAATAGAATTTCAATAAAATAAGTCAACCATAATGGTTGAATTGACATATTTGTCATTAAAAAAAACTACTTTTTTTGTTTGTATTTTCGACATATCTCATTGTGTTTTTACTCAAATTTCGATTGGGAGAGCTCGTTGGATGCGGAATTTGATTCCACATCCAACGAGTACCCACACTGCATACTTTTGACGGACTCCACTACCCCAAAAATGAGAAATAACTGAAAAAACATGATGATGATGTCATCATCACGTTTTTTTTAGGTATTTCTTGTTTTTGGGGTAGAAGGGTCCATCAAAGTATGCAGTGTGGGTACTTGTTGGATGTGGAATCAAATTCCACATCCAACGAGCTCTCCCGATCGAAATTTGAGTAAAAACACAGGGAGATATGTCGAAAATACGAACACAAAAAGTAGTTTTTTTCTTTCTTCCTCCAAAATTAATCAATATTATTTTATTATTTTAACTATTATTTTATTATTTTAACTATTATTTTATTATTTTCCTTAGGAGGCCCATTTTAGACCCCAAAATTCCTCTAATTAGTACCCTTGAATTCTATTAAGCAAACTTTTACTCTAGCAGTATATTTTTATGCTAAAAGAAGTATATCGGGATTAACGCCTTAACAAACTCTTACTGGTTCAAAATTTACCTGTTAAGCCTGTAAGATCCAGAAATCCAGGTAAGTTAGCAATCGCTAAGTAAGCCCCAGTTATAAAGTAACTTATCGCCTACTTGACAAAATCAGCTCATTAGTACAGCTAGAAACAACTGATTGTGGGTTATTTACATCACATATCAAAATTAAAACAATATTAATTTATATGTGTTTAATTTAATGGTTACCTTTGTTAACTATTTCATTTTTCCATTAGCTGCTAACAGTTATCAGACTGTGACTATAGACAGTTTATGTTACATCAAAAAAAATTAAATTTTTGTGAAAATTTGGGGTTTTGACATGGCCTCTGTTGAAGAAAGTGCAATGGAAACCTGATTTTTTCTGGACCAGAAAATGGGGCCACCACCAAACATAAACACATACCCAGAAGTGGACTTCCTATCTATGGAATCCCTTTCCCAATCTAAATCTGTAAAACTGACCAACTCTAGCTCAGAATATGCAACATAGTGAATGTCGTAGGCTCTAGTGCCCTGAATGTACTAAAATATCCTCTTGGCTTCCTCCCAATGGATCTCATGAGGCTGCTGCATATATCTTGAAACAGAATTCACAACATAACAAATTTCAGGCCTTGAATGTGTCAAGTATAGCAAGCTTCCGATCAACTGGGTGGAGTGGATTTTCCCTCTTCAAGATTGATTCCTGGGAGGAAAGGAAATGGTGAAACCTTGCAATAAGACATGTTAAAATTAATTAAGAGGTCTGCAATATATTTAGACTTATTTACCATTATCCCATCAAAGTCTTGTGTGATTTAAAGCCCGAGAAACTGTCTCAATAGACCCAAATCACTCATTTCAAAAGCATCATGAAGAGCAGTTTTTATAAAGGCAATCGAAGAAAGTGTGCTTCCTGTTATCAAAATATCATCAACATATAATAATACTACGATCAAAATATTACCATAATACTGCTGCAAATATACATTTGGATCATATTTTCATCTTTGAAAATTCTGTGAAAGCAGAAAGGCATCCATTTTGGCATACCAAGATCTTGGGGCCTGTTTCAAGCCATATAATGATTTCTGCAATTTACAAACCAAGGAAGGATATTATGTATAGCCTTTGGGATGCTTCTTGTATATCTCCTCTTGCAGGTCTCCATGAAGAAAATCACTCTTGACATCCATGTGATGCACCTCCCAGTGCTTGGATGCGGCAATGGCCAAAACTAGTCTTATGGAATCCATCTTTGCCACAGGTACAAAGGTCTCATGATAGTCCACTCCTTGGAATTGGGAGAACCCTTTTGCAACTATTCATGGCTTATACTTGCAGTTTGTGCCATCTGCAGAAAACTGTGTCCCATATACCCCCTTACATTGAACCAGTTTCCTCCCAGGTGGAAGGGAAACTAGCTCCCAAGTTGCATTTTTTCGAAGAGAGTTGAACGCTTCTTCCATTGCAGCTTGCCATCTCGGATAATTCTGAGCATGGTAGTAGGACTTGGGATCAGACCCAATCATCATATAACAGGTCTTGGACAGCAATTAATCATGATAATTAAGAGCAATAGCTGCTCTCTAAAAATCTGACTGGGTTCTTCTTGGATCAGCAAGATTTTCAATGTTTGTCCTAGCGGAAGAAAGTGTCTTTTTAGCCCAATTTGGGAGATGAGTGGACACATCAGAACCTGATATATTTTTTTCACTGATATCAGAATTCATATCTGAAATATCATAGTTTATAATTCCATTTTCTTCATCTGAATGATCAGCAGAACAAGAGGGAATTTCAGTAGTTTCTTCCTCGACTAGTTCCACCTCTTGGAGAGGTTCTTCGAAGCGGACACTTCGCTCAATGAATATATTTATGGTTCTGATATTTAGAATATTATATCCCTTTGACTCCTATGGAAACCCAATGAACATACACTCAATGCTTTGCGGCTGCAAAGACTTCCTCTTATCAAGCGGAATTCCAGCCCAAGAAGTGGACCCAAAAACCTTGAAATTTGACACATCTGGTTTGTGTCCAAAGTAAGCTTTGAAATGAGTTTTTCCTTTCATGGAGGAGTGAGGGACCCTGTTATAAATGTGTTCAGCAACATTCATTGACTCAGCCAAAATTTTTGTAGCCAAACCTTTAGCCTCGAGCATGCAGGTTGTAAGCTCTTTGAGGGCTCGATTCTTTCTTTCCGCTACACCATTCTGCTGGGGTGTGTAGGGCATGGAATGTTGGATCTTGATCCCACTATAAGAACATATTTGCAGAAACTAAGACTTGATATACTCTCCCCCATTATCAGATCTGAGAGACTTTATCTTCTTCCTAGAGGCATTCTCAACCAATGCTTTAAACTCAATGAATCTTTCCAAAACTTTAGAGTTTTTCTTTAGGAAGAAAACCCAAGTGTATCTAGAAAATTCATCGATGAAGGTGAGTACATATCGTGAAACACTCATGGAGGTTTTTGGCATAGGTATGTGCAGTGTCAGAGTGGATCAGCCCCAAAATAATTGTTGTACAGCTAGCCTTTCCTCGATCAAATTTGTGCTCAGGGTGTTTGCTGACAATGCAACCTTTGCAAATTCCACTGGATGTTTCGATGGCTGGGAGGCCTTCAACCATGGAATGTTTTTGAAGTTGCTGCAAGTACTTGAAGTTCAAGTGTCCAAATCTCTCATGCCAAATCCTACTAACCTCATTCCCATGATTTAAAAGAGCGGTGGACTTTACATCCGGCAAAAACTTGGAAAACTCATAGGTCTTAGCATGATGGTTCGCTAGACCTGTTGCTATGAGTTTCCCAGATGCAATCTCTGTGATATCAACATCATTCGGGCTGAAAGAGACTCTCTTGGGAACTCTGGTGTGTGTCATTTGATAAACACTCAACATATTGGATTCCAAGGAGGGTACATACAGAACATCATAGAATGTTCCATATTCAAGTTTTACAATACCTTTTCTTTTAGAAATGATCTGAAAATCATCTCGCATGTGGATGGGAATGCTTTTTTCGGAGTCCAGGAGTGAAAAGGATTCTTTGCTTTCCACCATATGGTTCAAAACACCAAAGTCTATGAGGGAATTTCCTCTTTCCGGCTAGTTTCGATCATGATTATCTCTCTTCCTTGCACTTTCCGGAAGATTGATATTATTCTTCTCAAGGAGATTCAGAGTCATCTCATCAAGCTTTTTCTTCATACAGGAATGTTCAAGGTGAAATCCCTTCCCGCAATAGGAACATTTGACTTTTTCTTTGCCTCATTTCCCTTTGTTCTTGTTCTTACTAGATCCTGAGGGCTCATCTTGTTGTTGGTTCTTCTCCTTTGGATTAGGAGCATCAAACTTAGTCTTTTGATTCTTCTGATTTCCTTTACCCTTTGTATGTTTGCGCCCCAAAGCAAAGATTGCTTGATCTTTGGAGGATCTAATGATCCCCATCTGCACAAGATTTTCATGCTCATTTGTGAGGGACTCAATGAAGGGATTGAGAGAAGGCATTTTCCAATTCAGGGTTATGAGCTTCCCGATATGGAATGTGGAAACAAAAACTGAGTAATCTACACCAAGTTTGGAGAGGATTGAGAGAATGAGTTGATCATCCTCCTTCTCCACTTCACATTGCTTTAACTGGAGCACTAGGTGCTTGAATTTGGTGAAGAACTCATTCAAAGTTTTGAATTTACCTGGTTGAAGAGAAATCAGTTGATTCTCTAGTCAATAAATCCTCATGTCATCTTGTTTATCAAAGAGATCAGCAAGTTTAGCCACACTAAACACATCAGTTAACCACTGATCAAGCCATGATTGACTCTAACTGAGTCCTAATTGAATCGAAGGGAAATAATGACTGAGTCTAACTAAATAGAACTCAACTTCATGTCAATCAGTAGATGGGGGTGCATATCTAACTCAATTCATCTCCGATGAAGTGAACTTAATAGAAACTAGTCACCAGAAGTTGTTGGAGGCGCCTTAAATCACTCCAGTTAAACCAAATCAACCAAAAATAGACAAATGGATGAGGAAGGCACTTTTCCAACTCAACTCAACTGATCATTAGGTGAAACAACATTCAATTAACTAATTGGTGCACTTATGACAAGCAGATCACCCCATATTTTCTCCCTGATTGAAGGAGGAAGCCTAGTTAGCCTCCTTGATTGAAGGAGAAGGCTTAGTTGGCCTTCCCGATTGGAGTGTGCTAGTGTTGATGTTGATGTCAGGAGTGTGCTGGTGTGTTGATGTTGATGTCAGTATTTCGAGTCAATTAACTTAGGATAGTGGGTAATTAGGCCAAATTGAACAAATAAAGGTGTGTGGGTAGGATGATGACTCCAATAGTTTGAGCCTTGATCCCCATTTTATATTGAGATGTTGTTACAAGCATGGGTATGCCTGCCTCATCCATAGCCATTTTTAAGATTGTATGTACCTCATCCATTTTTTAGAAGAAACACAAACCAAAATCTACCATAGTTCGAATGAGGAGACTCTGTTCCTCCGCGGTCCTCTCTGGTCTCTCCAGTGTTGTCACCATTTCCCCCTTAATCCTATGATGTCTATAGGCCATACGATGAGCTCCTACCATCACACATCAGGGGGGGATATGTTAACACCAAAAATTGTTCACCTAGCTCTCTATGGTCCAAACCATAATTATACATCATTATCCCACCATTATTTCCTCCATTTGACCTTCACAATTAAAATTCCACCAAAAATGGTCCAAAACATTATTATTCCTTCCCCCATAAATACAGGGAAGTTGAGCACTTATTGTGGCATAACCCCACTCTCTCCAAAAAGAATAAAAAAATCTAAAATGAGAATGGGTAAAAATCCATGGACAAATACCATGCACAATAAAATACCACGGGTCAAAAAACCTTGGATCATCCTATAAACAGATTGTGAAGCTCTCCCCAAAAACACTTTTAGTCAATTTTTCATTACATTCCTAACTTTTTCACCTTTCAGCAATGTTCGCATATTTTTTCCATATCTTTTTCCATGGTGTATATTGATCTTGCTCCATACCCTCTTGGATCCATTCCCCCTTTTTTACAACCATTAGTAGAGACGACTGGAGAACCCGACCGTGGATTTAGTGGACCATTTCCTCAAACCGTTGCAATGGCCCATGTTATTGAAAGGTATCCTTGTTCTTATTTTTCATTAGTTAGAAAAATACATATATATAATCGTAAGAATATTTTTGTTTTTGTTGCTCCTTATTATTGTAAGTCGAGGTTGAGAAATCCCTCGCACGATGAACTCTACCCTATGATCTGGTTGATCTAGGGTATGTGCTTTTTCACGTAGTAGGGAAGAAATCCCCACTACATGGCCTAGCCAAACCTAGACTATGTGGAACGTGGGTTTTTGAGAACTCTACCCCCCCCCCCCTCCCCACCCACCACAATCATGAATCATGTGTTTTTATTTTTTACAAAAACTGGTAGATTTATATTTATAAAACGTTGAAAAGGGTTTCAGCATAAAAGTACATAATTTCATATTAAAATTTCAGATCTCTATGAGAATTACTTAGCTATGTTACAATCATCTATGAAACTATAAGCCTTAAGAAAAAAAAAATCCTATATTGTTCTATATTCTAACATATTATCTCAGAAGCAGCTTGCGACAAAAATTTATTAAAAAAATGGATTAAGTGGTGTTGTGACCACTATCCATGACTTGGATGTCTTGGTTGTACTCAACATCTTCTTCTTGCAGTTCATCTTCTTACTACAACTCGCCTTTTTCTTCACCACTCTTCTCACTTACCATAACCTGAATTTAATTGTTTTCCTCTACATTCTCCTCCTACAACTCATGTCTATCCACTTCATTGTCCTCATTGCTTGAGATAATGACAAGGTCACGGGATTGGGGGAGAGAGTCCTCCTCTCCTTCTTAGCTTCCTATAAGATTCAAAATACGAGATTGTTTGTCCACCAATAGGGCTTCATCCTAATATGAATTGTTCTTCATGGTCTCATATATGCCACAAAAACCTGAATATTCTCTTCAGCGACGTCCAAACAATGTTCAATGCTAAAATTTTGGACCTTGATCTAGTGAATAGCATTTAAACGCCATAAGGTTGAAAATCCATCCCACTTAAGTTACTACAAATATCATTTATATCCGCACATACATCCCTTATTCCCCAAAGAGCTCTTGTCACTAGACTTCCTTTTTGACCTTTGAATTTATACTACTTACCAATACAGTGATGACCAAATCAATTCATATGTCTCAAATTGTCCAACGGAGGGAGAGAGAGACCTCAATGTTAACATAAATAAATCCCACATTCTAACAATCCTCGACACTTTCCGCAGCATGTACAACAAAGCGTCACTTCCCCAGAGCATAGGGGATGGTGTTTTATTCCTGCAAACCAAAATTACTATTCTGAAATCATAGTGCAAACAAGAATTCCCTCGCGTATCTTAGGCAATAATCCCACCTACAATATGATTAAGGGATAAGAAACATGTATATCGATTAGGCTCCCATCAAAGCTTCCTATCCAAGCTTCTCAATGGATCCTCCACGCGTGAAGCCATGTGCTTCATTATGATCATGCTCTAGTGAGTGTTAAGATGGATGGTCAATACTATGGTTGATGGAGTGTTAGTAATTGTGATATGAACCATGTTTAAATTTCAATCATATTAACTCTTAAGGGAGCTAACAAGTTGTAAATTGGCCCCCATTTTTAACCCATATTCCATCTTTCTTAGCGATAACATCTATGACACGATTATTTTCTTGCCTAAAATATATCAAGTGGACATCAGAAATTCAAATTAGAATTATGTAGATCTGTTTTTGAAGTCGACCTGCAATTTTGTCGGATAATTCCAATATGTTCCTATCTTGAGTTATGTTCAGAACGGAGTCTCCAATGATCGTAATGGATTGAATTCCAAGGTAGAAAATATTCTCTATTCCTAAATAAATGGCATGGCTCTCTACCTAATTATTGGTGGATTTATTGAGACCTCTCTCATAAGTTAAAATCATATTTCCTCCGAGATCAAGGAGGAACCCTTCCACACCATCCTCCCCAGAAGCATGAATCAAGTATTGAAGTTACTAAAAATCTAACAAATTAGGATGAACTCTTTAGTGGTACAATGTCAATGAAAGGGTCGTCACCTTCCTAAGGGGCTATGACAAACAACTAGAAACACTTAGAAGAAGAAAGCAGGTGGTACTAGAGGAACCAAAACAAGTGTCAATGATGTAACAAAGAAACAATTTTAGTGAATAACTCTATGCCAAGGTAACTAAGCTAAGCCACACACTCAAGGTGCAGTTCTCTATGCATTCACCTTCCATAATTTTTGAGCAATTTCTTGCACCTATCAAATCCATAAAGCACAATCGCTAAAAACCAGCTGAGGAAAGATAAAATGAAAATTATTTTAAGAAACCAAAGAAAGAGTAGTTGTAACATAAATATATCTCAGAAGAAGCGTGTAGATAATCCAATAGATTGGTAGAGCAATCAGAAATGATTGATGCAGAGAATGGAGGAGGGAGCTTTGTTGAGACAAGGTGCAATTGGACAAAGCCTAACTTGAACACCAAAGGCCTTCAAATAAACAACACTTTTTTGTTGGTTTATTCAAACCAGCAAGTACAATAAAGTACCTACTAAGACTTCTGGAAGCCTTAGTAAAACAAAATTCAAAATATGTAAATCATGTGCATGGAAACCAATACTAAACTAAAAATTTTGAATCCTTTCACAAGCAATGGGTAAGTAGAAGAATATTTTCTTTATATCATTTAAGAAATGGGTTTTTTACAGTTAACCAATGAATACCTTACAATGATGTCGATGGGGGGCCTTGCAGTGGTCTAGGGAAGCCGGTCCTTGGCCTCCAAGCAATTATGGGTTCTCTAGCAGTGGGTAACCATGTAGGGTAATTTCCTCACAAGGTGAAGCAAAGGAATCTAAGAGGTGCATCAATGGTTTCGGGAGAAAATTCTGGCAGCATAATAGTAAATGATTGAATGGAGATGCTCAAATGCAGGAAACTTTCCATTGTTATATAGGATAATATTGCATGTATTATTGACCCATGTTATTGGGTGAGTGATGGTATTGAGTTGTGGTATTATGTTTTTCCCGCTTTTTAACCTTTTTGAAATGTTTTCCAATTTTTTTTGCTACTTTAGGGGAAATTATCCCTTTTTGTAAGATTCTCTTTTATTTTTGGGGGATAAATACCACATTTCCCTGTTTTATGGGAAAATATAAGAAATTATGGGCCAATTTGGGGTTTTTACATTAGGAATGTTTTGGGAAAATGAAGAAGGGGAGGATGTGACTAGGGAAAGGGTGTGGTCTGGAATTTTTTGGTGTTAACAGATTGCCCCCTGATGTGTGAGGGAAGGAGCTCATAATATGGCCGATAGACGTCATAGGATCTTGATTTTCCATGATAATATGTGTGATGGTGGTATAGAGAACAGAGACTGCACTAGAGGGTAGTAAAAGCGCTTATTTTGGGCTGTAAGGAATGAAATTACATATACAACACTCAAAATGGAGGAGATACATACAATCACAAATAAATGGACGAGGCGGATATTCCCATGATCATAAAAATTTCTCAAGATATAGAAATAAGAAATAGGCCTAGAGAGGACCTGAATAGTGCATAGTCTACATCATATGTGTCCAATAGGGACTCAAATATCGAATCATGTTCCAACCATGGTTGGTCTGAAGAACATAAACTTCAAACAATGGTATGCGTATGGACTACATGATCCTCGGGATTGATGCTCTACTAGATCAGGATGTATCCAATAAGTAAGGACTCAAACAAATGAGATTCGGAATCTAGGGGGTACATCATGCTGAATCTGGACAATGGGGAAGCATGAAGGGATTCCAAACATTGTCGCCAATGTAACTTGGATGTCGCAAGGAACATAATGGTAAATGGATTCCATAGTGACTCACCAATTGTGCTAGAGTCAAGGGACATCCTTGGTCTTCAACCACATAATGATGGGAATAATACCCTATATGAATCTCAATAGTGCAATGATGTAGTTGATGTCAAGCATGTGAGAAAAAACCATCTGAAAGGGAAATAAGGACTCCCTTAAGATAGTCTGTAGGAACTAATCGATGATGGAAATGAGGCTAAGGTATAGGTACCTCTGATTCTATCCTTTGGAATAGATGTACAGAGTTTGACAGAGGGAGACCTACAATAACCAATGAAATAATGGGTCCTTGATAGGAGCATGAGGCATACAACCATATAGTGAATGGAACAGGACACAAGATTGAGACATTGTTGAATGATACAAGTGTGAATCAATGATGGGACTCAAACAGTTTTTGTTTAGATATTGACGACAGGCATGACCTGGTATCATACAAAACTGATCTCGAGGAAAGGGAATCATAGTCGGGGTAACTAAGGGGGATAATTGTATTGGGTATGACTGCAACAGGATGACCTCAGAGGGGGGAATCATTGATCATGAGAAAAAAGACTCAAAGGGTGGCTCATCACAGAATACTTTGAATAAAGGTGACTGGGAATATTGTTAATAAAGGGGATTGTATGTGATATGTAGGGGTGCTAAGAAGCACCATTTTGGCCTTCTTCAATGTTTAATGAGCTCAAAGAAAGGATAGAATGGTGCATTATATGGTAATGCCTCATGGATTTTTTTTTGTGCCAAAGACATTCAATCCTCATTGGTGCTTCCATTTTTAGAGAGTATGAAAACAAAAAGATTACTCCATGAGTGTCCTTTTTCATAAAGGTAATTGCCAAATCCCGAAAAAGCATAAAAGTGTGCAGTGAAGAACTCTTCTAGCCAAAAGGGACTAGAGTATTCCTTTTTTGTAAACAGACTATCTGGTCCGAAAAAATGGTAAACTTATACCAAACGGACGTTCCTTCACACCCTTTAACTAGTCTGAAAGGAAAAAGAACACTCGACAATCTTTTAAGGAGTCAGAAATGAGCTTAACAAAAAATTTGTGCTAGGAGTGTGGAGGACAGGACAATGAGTGACAATTTGAAAAAATGCATGAGGCTTCTTTTATGGATGTCAAAGTACAAGGAATCCCCATCCTAAGGGGATATGAATGGAATGGGCACTAAATGCAGAGCATACTAAAACATTTACCCATGTAAAGGAAGGCGCCACTACCACACTACTACCAAGCAAGGGAAAATGTGAAGGGTGGCTCGATTGGGCCACTTACACAGATAGAAGGGGGTCCTACAGGTTTAAGGGGGGGAGATTAAAATAATGCATCAACTTTCAAAGGGAAAGGATGTTTGATATGCCAGTTAGAAGGTTAAACCTGTAGAGGTAGGCATCATCAATGGGGAGTAGTGTTGTCAACATGATCTATATCTATACACAAAACAAGGATACCCAAGCATAAATGTGTGTGTGGAATATAAATGATGCACATAAACACATATATGGTGTGACTCACGTGATGGCATCCAAATCAAGGCAATCCCAAAAATGGCCTGATGTGACTGTCATGATAATGAGAGGAGGTCTCAATAATCACGATCAGCACAAAAGACTAATTTTGGCGTTGCAAACAGTGCAAAAAATGAAATTCATATGACTCTGGGACAGACCTGAGAAGGAAAAAGGTGCAAAATACCCTACAAAATAAGGTGAGACTACATGCCACATGTCATTTTCATTATTTGAGTGTAGAGAGTGTGTGTAGGTACCTATGGAAGAACTAATGATTTATCCCAATCGAAGCGGTGATTTCAACTTCTGTGATTTCTAGGTATCCCTTCACCCAATTATGAGTCTTTTCATCCATGTATTTTCATGTTTTGAGCTCTTTTGTTACCCTGGCAAACCCCAAAATGTTCTAAATTTGGGTCATGCCTTTTGTGGGAATAAGAGTGACTAGGTCTCTCCTTTAAAAGGGATGGGAGCATCCTAAGTAACACATGTCCAGGAGACAAGAGAAACCTAGTTCTCTCATGTTTTCTAGAAAGGTTAGACCTCGGTCGTGCTTTTCCTCAAAACATGAGCGACTAGGTCACCCTATTCCTTAGAACAAGCACGACCTAGGGCCAAATAGGTCGCTTCTTGGATCAAGAGTTGATGTTGATGTTTTGAACATGCATCATGCTTTGGGTGAACTAGAGAGAGAGAGAGAGAGAGAGATGAGCGATCTTCATGAGAATATTGAGGATGACCAGGTTGTGATGGACAACTTGGAACGACACATGTTACTAAAGTATGTGATGACCCCACTAATGCGTAGGGAAAAGTTTCTCTTGAACAAGATGGTAGATTTTTGGGATTGGGAGGCAGAGGCCTTCATGATACAAGGTGAGTAACTGGAGATTACCCTAAAGGATGTCTCCTTCATGACAAGACTCTTGTTATTGGGGGTGATTGTGGACACATAGTTGAGTATGTCGATGTATGTGTCGATGTGAGACCTACTAGAGCATCACTATGTAAGGACAGCTTGGGTGCACGAATCCTATATTATGATCTACAACATAGAGAACCTAGAGACCTGGACCTATTGCTACAACCATGGTGCATGTACTGCGGTCTATAGGGAATCACAAGATGTCGGGTGGAAAGCTAATGCTCATGGAGATGGAGCTAGCTAGTAACTATTTTTTTTGGACGCAGATGTACTTGATTGTGGTTCAGCACTCGTTGAACCAGGTGAGCTAGAACATAGGTGACTTTTTATTCCTATCATTTTTGTGCTCATTTTTCTTCGATCAAATTCCGACTCTATGACCACACTTAGCAGTGTGCAATAGGGGACCGATGGAGCCCAGGGATAGACGGTGGTGTGATATGATGATACAATAGAGAGGGGTCCTGGTGGGAAGGTTCTTCACCAGGGAGTTGTTCGTGCGATGGAACTAATTATCGATAGTTATTAAGGAGTACCCATATGCTCGTATGGAATTTTGGAAAGACGCATAGCTTCGACCTCCTGGTCAAGCCTTGAGACTCGACGGTATGTATGTTGTGATTTTATGCATACTTCATGTTTTTTACTATTATCTTATACGGTAGGAAAAAATTTTATACATGATCTATATTCTAATGATGATTCATGTGTGTGCAAACATTGGGATGGTGCCCCTAGTCAGGTACCAGCATTATAGAGGGAGAGTTGAGGGAGTTGATCCCCAAGTGTGCAGTCAACAATAGTGTTGGAGTGACGAGGTGACTATGGACTCACTACGACTCATCATAGATTCGATACTCGATGGGGTCAAAGAATACGCTTAGCAATACCTAGATGATGATCTTATTTTCATCTGTTGCCAAGATCCATCGAAGTGGAGGTCTACCATGTGACGAATTGCTATGGAGATCAAGGCCGTGAGAGTTATAGTGCAGGGGGATTCACCACTCTAGGAGGAGAAGGACACTAATGAAGAGACAGAGGAGGATGATCCCTATCACTGTGATGGCCAGCTGGAAGCTTATAGAGATTCCCCCCAATGTTGTGGGCATGGGGAATTTAGGTTGAGGTATTTACTTATGTATATTCGAGGAAGTTGTTGGGGCTCCTCTATGCAAACATGAACATACTATTTTTTAGATGTTAGGACATGATAGTGTGTGTTTGTGTGCACGTGGATGAATGTTTTATGGTTTTTTTATATGAGTGAGCCTTATATGCTTATGATGATGTGTATGAGATACTTTATGTACATGTGGATGCAAATAATATGAAAATGCATGTGAATGGATTTTTTATTAGATGGGATGATTGATATGCCACTCTAGAATGTCATTGGCCATTTGGTCTGCAAAATTGTTGAAACATATTAAGACAAGTGTGAATGAAATGGATTCAAAATTTCTAACCAATTCTTTAGTATACAAGAACCTTCTAAAGAGGCATGGACCACATACCTGATATTGTTTATTCAACTGGGTAATAACCAGTTGGGATTCTAGGAAAACCTTGAAGTGAAGGATACCCAAATGGAGCACCACAATAAAAATAATTTTAATTGCATCATACTCACCATGGCTATTAGTGGTCGCACCGAAATACACTCCATCGAGATGAAGCAACTCGTGTAAAGGGGAGTTTATGAACCATGCAGTTGAGGCAAGATCCGGGGACCACCTACTTGCATCATCAGTGAAACCGATATGAACAGAGAGAAAAGGATCCATATGATACCAACCAAATAAGCAAACTATAATGTTCATGTTGAAAAAAGGTGTCAAAGAAAATATGTATATATATACACAGTGAACAAGGGGTTTGGTTATGCTAAGGGTAGAACCTCTTGAGATACAACCCATTGAGGGTGTTTCTCAAAAGATGGCCTTCAGATATGGCCAAGAGGTATGCTCCCTTGTTGATTCATTGGTGCATAATGTATGGGCCTTTCCACATGCACTCGAACTTCCCTTTCTCATGATTTTTGTTGGCTTGGTCATAAACAAGGACAAGGTCACCTTCTTAAAAAGTGAGGGGACAAACATGCACATCGTAGTGGGATTTAGACCGATGTTTGGAATATTCAATAATCTAAATAGTATTAAATTGATCTTCATATGCTTGCTCAAGGGTGAGAAAGCATTGTTCTAAGGGTGAGGTATCAGGCAGAAGCTCAATGGCTATGTACAGAGTGAGGATTTAGCACTCAATGGGAAGGATTGAATCGACATCGTGGACTGAATGGAATGGGATTAAACCTGTATAGGTCTTGGAAAAGGTGTGATAATCCCATAAGGTTGGAAAGATCATGTGATTCTAGTTAGACTTATTTGTGTCTTTTGTTTGCTATAGTATGGTTTTGAGGATCTTGTTGACTGCCTCAACTGGGCCATTACCTTGGGGTTAACAAGGAAAATCATACTAGTGATAAAACTTCAAAAAGGTAGAGAGATCTTTCAGACCTTATTATAAGGTCATGATATTAACCATAATATCCTAGTACAAGCATCTATCATGAATATGACATAAGTCATGTGAACTTAATACAATCATAAGTTTCGGACTTGATACAACACAAGTATCAGACCTTGATACAACATAAGGTCATGGAGAATATCTGAACCTAATATAACATAGATTTTGTACATGATTACAACACAAGTCTCATAATTTAATACAACATAAGGTCATGCAGAATAAATCCCGAAGTTGTACTCTCGACACTTCATCTCAGTGATGGATACATTCTCTGCCATACCAACCTTATCTCAGAAGTGTCTGAACTTAGTCATAGATAGAGGATTTGTCATCACATATGCAATCTTCTCTTCAGTATTTATATACTGAAGTCTTACCATACATTTATGGACCATGTATCGAATGAAGTGATACTTCAATTCTATGTGTTTCGACTTATCATGAAACACAAGATTATTGGAAAGCTTTATACAACTCTAGTTATCACACCTGATCACTATAGGCTCTAGATTTTCACCAAACAATCCTCCAAGTATATTTCTTAGCCACACTACTTCTTTACAAGAAATAATAGCATCAATGTGCTCATCCTTTGTTGTGCTCTAGGTAACTGAGCCATGCTTTATGCTATAGCAATAAATCATAGTAGAACCTATTGCTGCTACAACTATTCCCCAAAAAAATTTGCATTTTTTAGGACCCCCCTTTAAAGTTTTAGTCTTTTCTACTGTTAGCTGGAATATTTCACCTTCTGCGGACAGTAAAGTGTTCCACTGGTCTGAATGGTTCAGATCCAGAATAAATGAATGACAAAGGTTGAAGACCCTCCCTGGACGCCATAGATACCTGGAATGTGATGCTTCAATAGTAACCCTATGTACCTGCAATCATATTAAACATGCAAACACATCAAAGCTGCCAGAATATAATCTACTGATCCATGTTAGTGACTAAGGAATCTAACAACATATACATGTGAAATCAAACAACAACAGTAATGTGAGACGAAAATCAGCATTGCATTAAGATAAAATGGAGAAGTTTACAACCAGTTAAGCCTTAGTGTTGACATGCATCTCCATGAAACCAAACACTCTCATCCCCATAAGATGGACTTTGCTCTCTATGCTCTCCAATGGCTTGGGCCAAGTAATCAATCCAACAGCATAACAATACCTTAAGATTTCTTCCTTCAACCATGGACATGAGCTTGTATTTATAAGGCTCAATGGATAGGGATGGTTGAGAGATTTGTGGATGAGGTGGCCTCTAAGATCCTAGGGTGGGGGATATCGAGCTCAACTGACCCACTATGATAGGGATAAGGGAGGACATGAGGCTCATGATATAGAAGCCTCGAGAGTCTTCTCTTTTTCCCATTTTACCCAGGGTACCGCTTTTCTCCTTCAATGACAGAGTGGTTCAGGTAAGAAACGCTTATGGACTAAGTGCCATAAGTGGTGGCACCACTTGTGGATAACAAGGGATAGGTGGTGCGAGCAAGGTACCACTCTTGGACAAAGGGGAATGCGCGGTGCTGAGCATTTTTGTGAAAGATTGACAAAATGGTATGAGTTTCCACTCCAAGTGCTAGGATTCAGGGCAAGTAGGTGTGTTAAGATTCTTATCACATGATGGTGACAGGATTTTGGTATAACACGATGCCCCCCAAAGCATGAGTCTTAGAGAGATACGATAAATGAGAGCTTTGAGAGAACAAGTTGTCGCTACAAGGTGAAAATATCGGCTTGATCGGAGCATGTTGTCAAGTAGGAATCTGTAGTACATCAGTATGTTGATTCATAGACACAAGTAACCAACTCATGGCTACAGACCAATACGAGGCATATCCATGAGAGGAATAAACAAGCATGGCTACTATAATACAACGTAGATCCATGTGATAGAGGACTCAAACTTGGACATAGCTACCAGACATACAATGTAGATCTATATCATACAGACACAAATTTGAGCATATCCACGACCATACAAATGTGGATCCATGCTAGATATACAAAAATCCATTGCAGCTTGGGGAAAATGAGCGCTTTAAACAAACACCCAAGGTCTTCGTCTCGTCTTCCACAAAGTACGATTCTATCCATATGATTACAATGATCTGAAGTCGAACATGGTATAAACCACTTGATTACCAGCCAATGATGTGAACCGTTAACAAGTGTGAGGGAGATCACCATTGATGTCCATGATTCCCAAGGTACCCTAATACAAGCTACTGAGTGTGAATAGATGTCCTGATGTCGAACACCCAGTCGATTCTATCGATCAAAGGTCAATGATGTGAACCCATGTCGAGAGCAAGAGAATATGTCATTAAGGCATACAGATCTCAAGGTACTAAATATTGTTTCTAAGACTATTTCCTGAATGATGAGCTGATGTTGACAGGAAAAGTCTCACCGAAGGAGGGCCATGATGAGTCCCACATCGATGACACGAAACTCGGAACATAGTTCTGGAATGATGTGAATGTAGTAACCATAATACTGACACAAAATACTGTGTAGACTGCAGAGGTAAAACTTCTTCAAATCCCCTTCGAACATAGGGTGGCACGACAAAAAGACTTGGAAGCATGACTGAACAGGGAAAACACATAGTGCGACAGTGGAAAATGCATTCTTTTGAAAGACTCAAAGGAGTGACATGACTCATGAAAGTGGATCATCACGGAGATGTGGATCGTCACGGAGATCAGCTGAATACCCAATTGACTGACATGATGTGCAAACAAGTGCCATGTTCAAAGGTAACGACAAACAACTGCCATTATTTACAAAATGATTCCCTTCCCATTTCCCCCATCATGGTTGATGAGTGCCTCTTTTTGGTTTTATGAGTTCAAAGAGGGTAACAAAAACTCAATATAGCTTGTCAGAAGACAAGTCTAGACTCATATGTTTTACGAACCTGAGAGAGGAGGGGTTCGTTCCCAAAATGGGTCTCTCAATGTTTAATTTAATGAGTCCACTGAAAGAAAACTCAGTATCATTCATTTTTAAAGAGTCTGAATGAATACGGAAGAAGACTCCAGAGGGGCCCTTTTTCGTATGATTTAGTCCCTAAGTCCCGAAAAAGTATAAAATCATAACTTAGGGAACTCATCTAGTCATGATTGGCTGGAGTGTTCCTTTTACGTAAATAGTCCTATCCAAATAGAAAAAGAGAGAACCTACCGTCGGACGGACGACTCTTCAAATACTTTAACGAGCGTGAAGAAGACAAGATCCTTTGACAATCTTTTCATATTTAGGGATCTTGAAAAGAGTTTAAAGAGAACTCCATGAGGTTTCTTTACACAATGTCACTTTTTACGATCCTGGAAAGAATCAAAAAACGGACTCGATGATCTTTTCGTGTTTAAGGAGCCTGAAAAGGAGGTGAAAAGAAGACTCCGTGATGCTTCTTTACACAATGTCAATTTTTTACAAGCCTGGAAAGAAACTGAAATGGACTCAGACCTTTGATACTAGGTTTAAAGAGTGTGACCAAAGTGTCGTAATAAATGCTCATCAACCTTTTCCATTTTATGAAAGTGAAAAAAATCCATAAACAAACTTCCAAATATTTTTCTATGGTTCTCTTATCCTGCAATCGACTTAGAAACAAGTGTTAAATGCATTTATAACTAGCATTAAGGGATTACGACAGATAAAATTTGACTAAAATATGATTTTATATCAAAATTATAGTATGTCAGACCCAAAAATTCCTATATAGGTTATGTAAATAGTAAAAAATCAAATCATTTCACTATTTACCCATAGCGGAGAGCATTTGGAGCACTTTCTTAGCCAGTTCTTCAGCAGCTGATACCGGGAGTTCCCAGCATCTGTTTTGAGCACCGTCAGTTGCAGGTAATAGATAAAACCCTACTCTTTCATTTCATAGCATTTATTTTTAGTTTTGATGGGGTTTTAGGCTCATATGGAAAGCCCTAAAACCTAAAAAGCGGGCACTGTGCCTACCCTTTGCGAGATACGTGGCACCTCCCAAGAACCGCGCCTATAACACAGTTGACAGGCGGTGCCACCGCCTATCTCCAACGATGCACAGGCAGTGCCAGCCGTGGAAATTTTAAACTAATAGCGTGAGCAATATAAAGTCCTTCTTTTGATTTTTAATGATTAGGGATGATTCTAATGCATGCTATGATTGTTTTTAACAGGTCTTGGTTGCTCAAAACATGGTGATATGGAAAGAAAGAACACATGACAATGATGATGCTTTTGCCGAGAGAAATGTGGGTTGTATTGCCGCATTACGGGACTGTGGGCTCCTAAATTTCTTCCGGACCCCAAGCATGGTGTCACACGAGCGGTTACTGGAACACATATTGCGAATGTGGAATCTAGAGTAGCAGTACTTCAAGGTGGGGGCCCGTGTTCTTATAGTGGAAGTAGAGGATATCTACTTCTTGGCTGGTCTCTCGAGACGAGGTGCCCCCATCTCACTGACAGGTTTTCATGGAGGGGATATTACCACTCGAGAGCTTATAGATCATCACTGTGTTCCAGGGACGAGGACATCGGGGAAGAAAATCCCCATTAGAGCACTGATGGATGGGTCCCTATGGACCATCCTATTTACTATACAGAGGGTGGTTGGGAGTTAGGGTGTGCACCAGGATTTTAGGGAACACATATTGTATGCCATAGAGGCCATGGCACCCACAGTATTCAACTGGGCAGAAGCCATGCTTCCAATATTCAAAGATCAACTGACTAAGTGTCGGCAGGGAGAGCTAAAGAAGTTTGGCTTTGGTTCCATTTTAGCCTGCTTCTTCTTTGAGCTGGTACCACAGATGAGACCTCAGGTGGTCTTCCAGAGTCTAAGAGCATGGGACCCCCCGTATGCTGAGGTGGGTCCAGGTCATGGCTTGTACAAGAGCAGGTAGGGGAAGGGTGAAGTTTAGTGACTCATTCTTCAGATGGCTGCAAGATCATATCCTCATGGTTGAGGATTATGCTTATGCAGGTACAGACTTCACTGAGATCCATACCTACCACTCCCACCTGGCGAACAGTGGAGCGACATCGGTAAGAAGCAAGAAACCCTAAAATGGATTAAATGTTTTTATGTTTTTTAATGTTTTATATTTTTTATGTTAAGTGACAAGACCTGTATATTCTCATGCAAATGTTGGAGCAACGTGACTTGGAGGAGCTTCTCCATTGGATAGGAAAGCCGGAGCCCGCTTTGTACCACAGGGTGATGATATCACCAGGGAGCTAGAAGAAAACCTGGAGAGGTTGACCTTGGATATCCCAGATGCTGCCATTGATGACCTCCCGATGAGATATCAGAAATCTACAATGGGAGTACTAGGTTGATTCAGTAGGCTGCTATGCAGAGTAGCTTGAGCAGTGATGTGCTATCATGAGCACCACTAGTTATGAGATATGTACTGAAAGCTGACAGATTCAGGGTTTTGTATGATGATTTTGCCTGAAATCCTATGTGCTTCAGATGAGGTCTCGGGACCTATTTTTGTAAACTTTTTCGTATATATATATACAAACTTTTACCTGGTGTTTATATGTAACAAATGGGAAATGTATTTTATATGAGTTTTATGTATCTTTAAATGTTTATTTACAATGTACCATGTTTGATTACAATGTCATGAATGGGAAATATGCCAATCTAGGATGTAATTAGCCAATGAGTGAGCAACTACATTATGTTCCCTAGGGATATGCCAATAAGTGATGGTTTCAAATGATCTTTCTAGAAAACATACTCTCCGGAAGAGGCAGAGGAGCACAGGGTTTCTAATGGTGTAAACATGGTTTAAATGGAAAAACATGAGTTGTGAGTCCATCAATACTACTAGATCACAAACATCGTGGGAGGCAGCTTTAGTCAAAATAACGATGACTTCTTCATACTCGTCGATGTTATTAGTAGTGGGACCTATACAAACTGCTCCTAAACTGACCAAATCTTCGGCTAGGGAATAGAGGACCCAAGCAGCTGAGGCAAGATTCAAGGTGTGGTGGCAAGCACCATCAATGAAGCCATAGAAAGCCATCTGCATGACCAAACATGGTATAAACAGAGGCAGACACTAAACTCAAAACCATCTTGAAAATACTAAAAGCACACTAAAAGTCGAGCAATATACATATATACAATATACTATCCAAGAAAGACCTAGGCATAGTACCTTTTTAGGTACAACCCATTGCGAGGCTGCCCCAAAGGGGTTCCATCATAATCAATGAGCTCGTAAGCTCCTTTCTCTAAAACCTTAGAAATGATGAAAGATCCGTACCACATGGACTCGAACGTACCCTTCCCTAGTTTTTCATATCTCTGATCATAAGTCAAGACTAGGTCACCCTCGTTAAAGACACGAGGTTGGACGGATTTATCATACTGCACCTTGACGCATTTCTCATTTGCCTCATTAGCCAAGGAAACATCTCTTCGAGTCTCGTCAAGGTTATTCAAGTACAAAAATCTTTCTTCCTCTGTGGAAGTGTCTGGGAGAAGTTCGACGGCAAGTTGTAAAGATGGAATCTGACATTGAATCGATAAGATAGCTTCGAGTCCATAGAAAAGTTGGAATGGCATGAGACTAGTGGCTGTTTTTACATAAGTCCGATAATCCCAAAGAGCGGAGAAAAGAACGTGGTGCCAATTGGATTTATGATCTCCAACCATCCAACGAAGCATAGTTTTCAAAACTTTGTTAATGGCCTCTACCTAACCATTAGCTTGTGGATAATATCATGTAGAGTTTTCATGGTGAAAACCTAGCTTGGCACTTAGTTCCTCCATCATTTGATTACGAAAATGGGATTCGTGATCAATAACGATGGACTGCGGGACTCCAAATCTAGCTATGATATGATTGAACAAGAAGAGAGTGGAATTCTTACCATCTTCTACGTATGTAGGCATGGCCTCATCCCATTTTGTGAAATAATCAACAGCTACGATGATGTAACCATGCCCCCCGAATGAGGTAGGTTTACAATGCATGAAGTCAATCCCTCATTTGGAGAATGGGCCAACGGCAATGACGAAGTCTAGTAGAGTAGGATGGGTGCACTTTTTAGGATAAAAGTGTTAACAAGGTGGGCATTTCTTAACAACCTCATGACAGTATTTGAAGACATAAGGCTAGAAATAGCCAGCACAAAGGATTTTCTGGGCTGTAGTCATCCCAGACAAATGACCACCACATGCTCCCCAGTGGCAATCATTCAACACATGTTTAGCCTCCTCATGGGTGAGGCATCACTGGAGAATTGAGTTAATCCCACATCTATACAAGGTATCATTTAGGATGAGATAGTATTTTGTGTGGTGACAGATATGGTGGTGATCATCATGGGATAAATGCGGCTGAAATCATTGTGTTTGGAGATAAATAAGCAAATCTCCATACCAAGGATTGGTAGTGCTTATCAGGAACAGGAATTCATCTGGGAATGAATCCCTGGGCTCAGATTTCGTTGAAGCACAGGGAAAATTACACATAATCTCTGCAAAGACCAAGGATTTATTTGATGTGGCTTTGGCAGATTCTAGATCAAACTCCTGAAGTATGGATATCCAGTGGGAGTACTTGCCCCTGAGCACCTGACGAATCAGGATGTAATACATCAGGTTCTGGTCTGCTAATATAGTGGTAGTGCGGAGCAGAATGTAGTGACGAAACTTTTGTACAGCAATGACCGTGTCCAATGCTAACTTTTCCACATGTGAATAGTAAGCTTCGGAATCCATGAGATTCTTACTGGCATAATAAATCACGTGCTCCTGACCGTGGAGATTTTCTTGCACTAAAACCATAGCGATGGTAATAGCAGAGGTAGAAATATACAAGAGAAAGTCCTTTGAATAATCCGGGGGGTGTATCATGGGTGAATGAGTCAGAGCGTGCTTAATATTATCAAAGGCGCATTGGGCCTGGTCATCCTAGAAGAATGGAGTGTTCTTCTTGAGGAGACGCATATAACCATGCGTTTTCTCTGCAAAATTGCACACGAAATGACGGAGAAAGTTTTCCTTCCCTTGCAAACTTTGGAGTTCTAGGAGATTAGTTGGGGCTGGTAGATCTAAAATGGTGGCAATTTTCAAAGGATCAATCTGGATTCCATCTTTGGATACCACAAAACCTAGCAGATGTCCCATCTCAACGCAAAAAACAAATTTATGCGAATTGAATCGTATATTATAATGACGACATCTCAGGAATATCTCTCTAAGATGACCAGGGTGGTCCTCCCGTCACTGTGAATGAGCGGGGAGGTCGTCAAGGTACGGTTCAACAATATGTTTAATATCATGAAACGCATAGGACATTGCGCGTTGGAACATGGTTCCAGCATTTTTCAAGCCAAAAGGTAACTTCTTATATGCAAAGGTTCCCCATGGGAAAATGAATGTCATCTTATGTTTATCGGAGGGTAATATTTCAATCTAATTATAGCCAGAGAATCCATCCATAAATGAAAAGATGACACTTCTAGCACAATTGTCGATAATCTGATCAATGTGCGAAGTAGGAAAGTTGTCCTTGGGACAAGCTTTATTCAAATCCCTAAAGTCGATACAGACTATAATGGTGCCCTGCTTTTTATTGACAAGGACAATGTTCGATACCCATTCCATTAGGGGTACAAGATAAATAAACCCATCTTTGAGAAGTTTCTCAATTTCAGCTTTAATAGATGTAACCTTCCAAGGATGGACTTGCCTTAGTTTTTACCTGACAGGTTTAGCCGTGGGATAGGTTTTAATCTCATGGACCACAATGGATGGGTCAATCCTCGGCATCTCTTCATAGGACCAGGTAAAAATATCACGGAATTCTTTGAAAAGTGCCTTATAGGTTTCATATTCATCTGTCGAGAAATTATGCCCAACATGAACATGCTCGATAGTATTAGACGTAGCTGATATGTCAATCGGATTCGTCTGAGTAATGTTGTAAAGGTTTCCTTCAGAATCTGTATCCTGCAACAATATAGGACTTTGAGGTACGTTGACAATATTAGTAGGAAAAAAGCATGCAAATTCATGGCTAACCGAACTGGTGTTGGGGAGGAACATGGATCTATGATGGTGATCCTCCCAAATGGACTCATCCATATTCATGATCTCCATAATGGACTCATCAAAAGGGAAAGTCTCAGAGAGATAATCTAGAACAGGAAGAGAAGGTTCTAACCAGTATGGTAAATGGTAAGGATCTGAAGCCACTAGATGAAGGTCATCCATGTGATCATCGAAAATGGTTTGAATAGCATCATACAGTGCTTCATGTGAACTCAACGAGGTGGACTCAACAACATGTTTACCCTTAGGCTCATAATCAAATGAGGTGATCATATGGATTGTTGCGGTATCCATGTTAGGAGGAGTGGATGGAAAAATCCCCTTAAGGGATGAATCCTTCAACATGCCTACCCCAATCGACCGGTAAGGAGGAGGGGACTAGCCTAACATGGGGATGTTATTAGCCGTGGAGGTAGTAACATTCGGTGTACAGAAATCAAGCTGATCAATAGTAACAATTCTCCCTAGATGTGAAAATTGGAATTTTTGGAATACTGTTGAGGCAACAGCAGTCATGGCATAAAACCAATTTCTTCCTAGAAGGAGGTTGTAATCTAAAGGGGCATCTACCACTTCTACTTGAATGGAAATGGTTTTCCCCCCCAGATCAACCGCTAGGGCTGATATGAGACCATGGGGTTGGAAACCCCGTCTGTCAAAGGCTTTAAGGGTTGTAGATGATGTTACAAGCTCAGGGGAGCCAAGAGCCTTCCAACAAGACAGAGACAAAACTGAGGTTGAAGCTCCTTCATCTATTACCGTTCGAAAAACTTTATTTCCAAATACTTTTGTAATGATCTGAAAAGCAAGTTTATGCGGTAACCTAGGCTTGTAGTTCTCAACATTGAAATGAATCAAGTTAGTATTATCTGGGTCTAAAGCTCCTAATGCTATTAACAAGTTTTTGCGCTGTGTAGGGCAACTTTGGAGTACTTCTAAGGTAGACATTGCACAAGGTGCCTGAGCGAGATCTTCAACTATATTATAAAATTAAGCAGCTTAGGCATTAGGGTTAAATACTACTTTCTGAAGAGTACTCTTAGGTGGACGCAAAATCATGTCGAGAGTAGGATTCTCGATAGATAAGGGGATAGTAGACGAGGATTCCGGAGAACTAGTAGAGGGAGCTTTCCCTGAAGAAGAATGATCTTCTTTATTATCTGTGGGTTTGTCATAATTATGACTTTGAGTTTGCAGATTGATGGTATCTGAGGACATCATATGAATCTCCTCTGATGAACTAGAGTTACCCTGATTAAACATGTGTTCTATCAGTTTTTGTTGAGAGGGAAAAGGATCCGTAAGTACTGTGGGTGTGGAATTGGACTTCAGAAATTGGGAGATTTCGTCCCAATGAGGACACTCCTTTGAAAAATGGTCACCTCCACATAGCAGACAGGTATATTTTTCCTTTCTTTTCCCTTTATCGTTATTAATGTTGGTTGGTCTTAGAGTCTCCTGTTGGTTTCTAGGTTTTTTGTTTCTATTTTTACCTTTCTTTTTATTATTACCTAAGGTTTGAGTACTTTGAATAGAGTTGACCTCGGTAGAAACCTTAGGAGTCAAAGGAGTAGGGGTGGAAATTTGGGGTTGCTTGGCGGGTTTCACTACTGACGGGGACTGCATTGAACCAACAATCCCATCAACAAGTACTTCTACTAATGGCTTGGCGGGATCAGTGCTTGGGTGAGGAGCTTGAGGAATCAAGTCATAAAGAGTTCCAGACTGGGAATAGACCAAGTCTAGATACTGGACTCAACTAATAGCCTGCTCTTCATTAACAACACCACCCATAGCCACATCTCAGGCAATAGGAGGCAACAAGGTTTTGGTAAACCAATCAGCTAACAACTGATCCAGAATAGGGGCCTTAATAAGCCTTCTCCACCTTCTCCACTCATGAATATGATCAGAAATGTGGGTGGAGGTGTTCTATTGCAGAGAAGTTAAAATATCAGTGCCCATTTCATAACGAATAGGAAGCTGAAAGTGTGTAAGAAACACGGTTGCCAATGAGCCAAAATCCACAAACGAATGTTGTGGTAGTTCAATGTACCACTTCGCGGTTTTACTGGTCAAAGTTCACTGAAAGAGTCATAACCGAATGGAGTCATCCATGAGGGAGTTTGAAGAACACCACAAATGGAATGTCATAACATGGTTCTTCGGATCACCTCCCTGCTTCCCATTGAACTTCAAGATATCCGATGGTAACTTTAATAGAATGGGAGGCCATGAGGGATTGTGTCGAATGGGGTCATTAATCAACTTGGACAAATTTGGTAAGTCCAAATTTGCTAGGAAAGGTAACTTCCAGTTGGGTTGCACATACAGGTAATATTGATATGGCATATAATTACCAGTAGGACCATAAGTGGATTGAAAAACAGGTTGCTGTGACAAAGAACTACCAGAAAATCTACCCGTAGGGGGTTGATTTCTGAGATCAAGACCTCTAGGACCACTAGAGCCTCTAGGAGGAGGGACACCAGGGTTTCTAGGACCACCAGGACCATCGAGACCACTAGGAACACTAGGACCACCATGACCACCAGGAGGCGGACCACCAGAGCCTCTAGAGCCTCCAGAACCACTAGGAGGAGGGCCACCAGACCCTCTAGAGCCATAAGGAGGAAAGCCACCAAGCCCCCCAGGACCACTAGGACCACTAGGAGCATAAGGAGGAAATTTTTCAGATCCTCCGGGACCATTAGGCCCCCTAGGGGGAGGACCTCCATAAGGCGGTCCTCCAGCACCTCCCATAGTATGTATAGGTATCCGCCCCATAGTTGGCACGTAAGACCAGTTGGGTTTCCCCCATGGCGTAAAAGTGTTATTAGAGTATGGAATTCCATCATAAGGCATCCCTATAGGATTGGGTGGATGATTAATATTACCTATAGGTATGTGATAACCATAACCTCCAGAAGATTGAATGGTTACAGGTTGTGCCCCCGAGGGCTTACCTGAACTAGATGGGGGATTAACCACATTAGTATGGGTGGGAGGGACATAAACTATAGATGGTTCTATATTAGAGGTCTGTCCTTGACTAGGCACAATTCTGACGTCAGATAATGTAGGTTGTGGTGGGGGTTGCCCCCCGGCACTAGAAGGTATTGAGGAAACAGGAATTGAAGGTAGAGCCCTAGGTGTAGAAGTCCTGCAAAGATTAGGGACAGACATAATATGGGAGGTGGTGGAGGTGGTATTTTGACCTGGGTTGTGGGGTTTTATTGGACGATCCATAATTGGTTCAATGGGTCTCATAGAATCGGCAAGTGAACAATATCCCATAGGAACAGATGTGGAAGGTGATGGTGTCAGGCCTAATAGGTCATCTATCTACTTGTCAATATCCTGTGCATGGAGAATGGCAGCACGGTATTACCTACATTCTTCTTCATCTTCAGAAGAGTTTAAACGGGTGCCAAATGAGGCAATGGCCTGTCCTACAGGGGTATGCCAAAATGGAGCACTAGGACCAAAATCCAGACGGGTATTATCATCAACATGACCTTCTATGGGAGAATGGAACAAGGTATTTCCCTGAGAAGGTTGTTGGACCAAGGGAGGTGAGTGTGAATAATATGGTCCTCCACTTTCTGCAACCACATTATCTCCCACTTGGGAGGTGGTAGCAGCTCCTTGGTCGATAGCTTCCATTGGATTTTCTCCTGAACCAGGAATAAAATCAGGTGGCAAGCCCCGTACTCTTCTGGACTGCCTTAACTCATCCAGTTTGTACAGTTCCTATCTAACCTAGGGTCTGAAAATCTATGAAACACACCAAACATTTCCCTACACAAGCCGTAGGTCAAAACAAGCACACGTAAAATGATAGGAGGAGTTCAAAAAGTCAAGTCTCTCACCAGGATTGTGAAGAAGGTGGCACTCACGATATACCTCAAGGGTACATGCGTAGTAATCTCCCTGAAATTTTTTTTTGGTGTATGGCTCCAAGCAAGATGGCCAAAGGGCTTTTCTCAGATAGATAAGGTATCCTAGTGGGGTCTCCCGATATACTCAATGTACGTGGGAGCTTGAATTGGTAGTAGTGTTGTCTAATGCATAACCATACACAAGGGGCCTTCCGATATATAATTGAGTACATGAAGTACCTTTATATATACCTCAAGGGTACGTGAAAGGTCCTTCGATATACCGACGGTACGTGGAAGAACTGTGCGAGTCCCGGAATGCAATGTGGACAAATAACGACAGCTCCTACGCTTAACGACGCCCGAACACATCTCTAACCTATCACTCCAATTGCTACATAAATTTTAACCTATAACTACCGTTGATTTTAAAGTGGACGGTTAGGTGAATGCATGATGTTTTGACAAAAAAGTAAAACAATGTCGTATGCTTATGCAAAATATTTCACTTTACCATTCAGTATGCCTACTTACAGGAGGGAAAGAGAGTATTTTCTTTCATTTCAAAACAAAAAATACTTCCAATCAACAGTCTTGAACACAAAATCAAATACAAGCAACACTTTCCAAAATGATTTCTCTTTTCTGAAAGCAATAAAAAGGGGGAGAATCTCTTTTCCTAAAAGAAAAACAAGAAGCACACTACATGCAAATGCACTCTATTTTTTCAATTTTCTCTTAAAACATAGGCAAATCTAACTTAAAACTACCATATTTTTTATTTTGATTGAGATAGTACTATATGCATAAGATATGAAAGAACATAAAGATCCTGAAAGCTTATAAATCCAATCAGAGATCTAATGTCCAACGCTCAATGATGATAACCTACTATCACAAAAATTTTATTTTTTAAAGGAAGGAAAAAGAAGTTCTCTATTCAAACAAGAAATGAAACTAAGATGCTAATTAAATGTTCTTCTTTTAGTCTATTCAACAGAAATGAAAAGATATCTTACTAACACCCTAAGCTTTTCAAAAAACAAGAAATCCTTTCGCAAACACAACCAACAAGCACAGAAGCAAATGAACAATCAAAAAACCCAATCTAGATTTTGAATTTCCCAATCAAGCCAATCTTAAACCATAAAAATTTCAAGGCACAAGCATCAGATTCTGTCACACAATCCTGACAGTGCAGGACTGCAAACAAAACAACTCAAATTTTTACATAAAATGAGGAAAAGAAGGTCTTGGAATGATGCCTACCTAGCACCACGCTTCTCTGGTGTTGACAAAGCGGTTCTATTCCAGCACCGCTTCTCACCAACGGGATACAGGCAGTGGCACCGCATACTGCTCACTCTGTTCAGGCAGTGGCACCACTCCTCGTCCACTAGATAGGTGCGGTTCCCTGCAAAAATCCAAAACACAAAGAGAACGATAGACCAAGTCAGTAAAAGACCAGATCAGGGTAAAGGTTGATAGACTAAGTATAGAAACAGAGCAAAAAAGGTCGAAATGATTCAGATCTAAACAGATCTGGAAGTTTCAAACCCAAATTAACTAAGTCAGATAGCAGATCTGACTGAAGAGAGTTGGAGAAGGATCCTGGATTCGAACAAGAGTTGAAGAACTGAGGAAGATCAGAACAACTGATACATATATCAATTCCCCAGCGGAGTCACCATATTTGTTAGCAGTAATATTTCACCTTCTGCAGACAATAAAGTGTTCCACTAGTTTGAATGGTTCAGATCCAAAAAAAATGAACAACAAAGGTTGAAGACCATCCTTGGACGCCATAGATACCTGGAATGTGATGCTTTGATAGTAACTCTGTGTACCTACAATCAAATTAAACACGCAAACACATCAAAGTTGCCAGAATATAATCTACTGATCCATGTTAGTGACTAGGGAATCTAACAACATATACATGTGAAATCAAACAACAACAGTAATGTGGGACAGAAATCAGCTTTGTATTAAGATAAAATGGAGAAGTTTACAACCAGTTAAGCCTTAGTGTTGACATGCATCTCCATGAAACCAAACACTCTCATCCCCATAAGCTCTAACTTTTCTCTCTATGCTCTCCAATGGCTTGGGCCAAGTAATCAATCCAACAACATAAAAATACCTTAAGATTTCTTCCTTCAACCATGGACATGAGCTTGTATTTATAAGGCTCAATGGATAGGGATGGTTGAGATATTTGTGGATGAGGTGGCCTCTAAGATCCTAGGATGGGGGATCTCGAGCTCAACTGACCCACTATGATAGGGATAAGGGAAGACATGAGGCCCATGATCTAAAAGCCTCAAGAGTCTTCTCTTTTCCCAATTTTACCTAGGGTACCGCTTTTCTCCTTCAATGACAGAACGGTTCAGGTAAGAAATGCTTATGGACTAAGGGCCATAAGTGGTGGCACCGCTTGTGGATAACAAGGGATAGGCGGTGTGAGCAAGGTACCTCTCTTGGACAAAGGGGAAGGCACGGTGCTAAGAATTTTTGTGAAAGATTGACAAAATATTATGAGTTTCCACTCCAAGTGTTGGGATTCAAGGCAAGTAGGTATGTTAAGAGTCTTATCACATGATGGTGACAGGATTTTGGTATAACATCTACTTAGACATTTTGAGTTATGAAGTCCAACATTCATTACGTTTTTTCTTCATGGGGAAATTCAGGAAATTGGTTTTCACACTAAGGTAGAAAAATATTTTTGATCCGCCACAACGAATGAATCTTCATGTTTACCCCGCTATGGAGGATGACCTTTCAAGTTGGAGCCGCTATAGATTTTGGTTTTTGTTGTGCTTTGCTTGTTTTATAGGAGCCGCCGCAGTGGAGTTTTTTCAAGAATTTAGCCGCAACAACGGATGGATTCGGTTCTTCAAGCCGTTGCAGTGGATGACTTTTTTAAAAAGGAGCGGAGCAGCTCATTGCTTGTCGATGCATCAGAAGCTTTCCAGAGATTGGGTCACTACAGAGGGTGGAGTCTTGTGTTGAAAGTCGAAACTTGTTTCGATTCTTGTGCCCCACTTGGTCAGACGAGTTTTATTTCCCTGCCACAACAGCGAAAGTTTTTTTCCTTTCCCGCTCGATCCTCACCATTGTCTTATTAATCCCATTGCATCAGAAGCATTTTCATATTCAAGCTACTATGACGGATGTCGTTTAAGGTTCGCTTCCGATGGTTTCCATCTGCTGAAGCCACAACTTAAAGTGGGTGTCTTTCCAGGAAGTGAGCCGATAGTAGCAATTGCGTTGTGACCAATTGAGTCATCGTTAGCGGGTTTCTTTTCAACTTGACTTAGTCCGATCATCTGATGCGCTCTGTTTTGGTGCTAACGAAGTTTTGACCTTGTGCATGCGGTTTTAAAGTCTTACCTACCACTTTAAGTGGTTTTTTACTCGTTGTTATCTATTTATACATCGATGAAAATGGGTTTTTACTATTGTTTTGATTAAATGTGAGCATTTAGAACTATTAGTTGTGATTTTATCCCATTCGAGTCATCCATTGTGATTGGTCGAGACCACCATCTAGATCTCTCATGGCGTGCCACCTCCATGATTGTTGTCGAGCTTTTCACCTACCAGGTAGTTTTCTATTTACCTTCTTTTGATTGGTGGTTTGATTGAACTACAACCTGTCGATTTTAGATACGTTGTACAGGGGTTTGGTAGTTGGTTGTTTTCATTTTAAAAAGGATTCCCCCTTGTGTTTTAGGTTTAGAATCTTTCCTTTAAAAATTTTGACATTGTCGTGGTCGCCTTACATGCTCCCATGGAGCTTCACTGTTTTCATTCTGAGGCATTTTTCCCATGAGCTTGGCAGCTAATGATGAATCCCAAGAGGCCCGAGCTTTTCGTCGACCTAGATCTAACCTATTTCTCAACTCTGTGCAGTGGTGGAGGTTGTGTTTTGTTTGAGTCAGGAAAGCCTTTTAGGTTTTTTCTTTTATGTTGTATCTCCTCGCCGAGAGATGTTGATCCTGGTGGTTAAACCTATGGCATCACCGTCATTTAGTTCCTGTATGCTACCCGTAGGTTTTTGAGCCTCTTAAATTTTATCATAGTCGATGGTGACAGGGGATTAAGGTTTCAGGTTATTTAGATCACATAGGATGCTCTAGCCGAATCCCTCCTGTGTTACAAGTTTTTGTTAACCAGAGTTTTTGACCTGATGAGCTATGGTTGTTTTCTTCTGATGGGCGAGGAGAATATGGTAAAAGAACATGGTTTGCCCAATGTCTTAAATTTTTGATGCCATAATCACTATATTTTTTTCCGAATGCATGAGTTTGTTTAATGATGTAAATTCAGACATTTTTTGTGTTATTGCAATCACAACTTGTACCAGAAAACATGTCAAAGAAGGGAAAAAAGAAGGCCAAGATCGTCGACTATGATTCAGATGCAAAAATATCACCCATACCAAGGGTGGAAATAATATATGAATATACAAAGTCAGTCACTAGGGCTGAACCTGAATTCAAATGGGGTCAAATCTACCACTTGCTTATGGAGAAGAATGTTCCAGAGGCAAAGTAGGAGGATCTAGCCTTATATGATAACATACTGAGACCTGGAATCACCAAGGTATCCACCAGACCAAATATTTTTCCTTTCATTTAGGTCATTGGATGGATTCTGTCCAAAGTGGATGCAACAGGGATGATCATGAACAACATGGAGGGTAAAGGATTTGCATCCTTCACACCTGGATTTATAGCAAAAGCATACAGCCTGCCATCGTCATAAATTAGCATAACAACTGACTGGGTAAAGGGCTTAAAGTTTGATTACATAGCAACAACAAAGATGATGGTATCTGAAGGTAATACTTTTAGGCATAAACAAACTGGGAAATACGAAACTGCTCATCTACGTACCCCATACAAAATTGTAGTACTGATGCTGAGTAGGATTTTTGGCTGGGCCGATGGTAGATATTATAAGTTTGGATGGATCCCTCTGATTTACCATGTAGCCATGAAAGGGACAATTTTCAATTGGGCTAACATAGTGTCCAATGGCCTATCTACCTCCATTACTGCAGCCCAGGAAGGTTTGCACCAATGAAAATCTGAATTCTATATGGGGTCTTTTTTGGTTGATTGCATACTTTTCTTTCACCCATTTGAGAAACTCAACTACAAGTGGAAAGGAGGAAAAGCTCCTATTTATGCAGCACATCAGATACTATGGGTCCACAAATACCACAGTCACTACCAGCTAATCTATGAAGATTTAATGATGCCTCTGTACCAACTAGTTTTCCTGGAGGAGTGTAACTTCCTATCGGAAGGTGCCTTGGAATCTATCAAAGATTTTGGGGATCACTTCTTATATGAAGAAGGTACATACTTGAGGATGTATGGGGGAACCAAAGCACCCTCATTGCTTCCAAAATACACCATAGATTACATAGTTCATAAGGAAATTGTGAGATAGTTGTTCTTGGATGGCTTTGGAAGTCATTTGTCCGATCTAAAAAAAGTTGTGTTTCCACCACTGCCTTTCTATGTGGGGAGTTATAAGTTCACTAAAGTCAAGAGTTCCCCTGATTTTGTTGAGGAACTAGAAATATTTTATTTTGGTGAAAAGAGCTTTCATCGGAATGATTCCCAAGCCAACGTTGCAGCCCATCAGGCAACTCCTCAAGGTAAATTTCGAATATGTCGATTATGTGGACAAGGATGAAGAAGTTTACAGGAATGTTTGCAGCACGACCACTTTGAACAAGTGGCTTAAAAGGAAGACCACAATAGCTGGAGCTAAAGGCAGTAGTAGTAGCAATCCAGAACCAAAGGGACAGGAGGAAGAAGATGCAAGAAAATAAAAAGAAGAGACTGCATGAAGACTGGTAGAAGGTGCAAGGAAAATTTTAGCTGAAGAAGCCCAGTGAGAAAAGGAGGAAGAAGAAGCTACCAAAAAAGAGAAAGAAGAATCTGCCAGAAAAGACCAGGAAGAAGAACAGATAAAGAAAGAAAAAAATATCAAAGAGAAGATTGCAAAGTTGGAAAGATCAATAGTTCAAGGAGCTCAAAATCCAGAACAAGCAGCACAAAACCAAGGAGAGGTGACAAAAGAACAAAGGAAGAAAGATCAGGAAGAGCTAGATAATGAAAAACAAGGACAAGATCCTACTCAAGACAACATCGAGAACCTCCCTTCCACTTCAGGTAGTATACTTATGGGAGGACATCTCCCTATGGTTGAATTGGGGTTGGTGTCATTTACCCCGTCCAAACCGCATGAAGTTGCATGCCTGGTAAATGTATTTTTTTATCCCAAAATGAAGTCCATTGTTTGGAGAACAGAGAAGACATTGAAGATGGGAATCCAACCCGATATCACCACAATGACCAAGAATACGGTCATAAAAGATGTAGAGTAAGACCCAAAACAAATGGCCTCCATGGGTATTGTAACTACACATGCAAATTCCCATAATATTAGTAATCTTACAGAAACCCTTGATCAGTATAAAGGTAAAATGGAAAAGATGAAGGAGGTTTTAAGGAAGGAGGAAAGAGTGGGTCGGGAGTCAAAAAGAAAATATGAAACCACTCTTTCAGACTATGAGAAGCTTTAGCAGGACTACCAAATTCTAGGAGACGAATGAGATACGTTGAAGCTATCAAACGTGACCCTTTATAGGGAGAAGTAGAAATTATAAAGCAAATGGGCAGAGATGGAAGCACAAAAATCCATAGTTGATCAACAAACAGAGCAGTATAAAGTCTGAATTACAGAACTAGAAGCCTAAAATAGTTCCTTGGAAGTATTATTGAAGGCATCCAATGAATGAAAAATGGACATCATGCCTCTAAGAGAACATGCCCTCCTACTTAGAGGTAAAATATATCAAGTACAGGTTAAACTCGCATAAGAGGTCTTCAAAATTAAGCAAGTAGAAGCTCGATTGTAGGAGATCCCAGTCATAGCTATTGAGTTCAAAGACAACACCCATGACATTGCAGAGACCATACAAGGACAACTGACATGGTTGGAGAGAAACAAAGAGCCTCTGGAAAGTTCACCTTTGAAGAATCCAAAGAGGTTGTAGCTTGAGTATGATCTAATGAATTTCAATAATAAAGTTGCTGAAGGGATTATAGATGCAGTCCAGAAAACAATGGACAAATGCATGGAATTTTATAAGATTGTGCTTACAACTCATAATAAATGCCAGACATCATCCACAAAAAGGCTACAGGAGTTTCCAGCACATGAAGAACACTTGAAGCACTTGCATGATAGGTTGCAGGAGGATGAACTTAGCATACAACTAATTAAAAGCTTAAATGATAAGGTGATAAAAGGTGTGATTGCTCAAACTGCAAATAAGTAATTTCCTTTTGGAAGATCAGCTTCAAGTAATTCCAGCAAGGTTGGATCACATAAAGACTCAGATTTCCAAGCATGAGGTTACAATCAGATTCTTAGAACCAACAAATTTTGGAATCATTGCTTCATGTGCTATGGCATGGAAACCGTTCATAAATGAGTTGAATGGGCCCACTTGAGTGGTTTTGTCCCATCTACACTTGGAAATATAATTGTAATAGTTTGTATTTATCCTATGTTATTAGTGAACATGCTAGAAGACAAACATTTTTTTAACCAAAAGTTGAGGAATCCCAAAGGGAAGGGAGACCAAAAGTCATTTTTGCAAAGTATATATATAGGTAGATTTGAATAGGAGAGGGACTTTTCTAGCTCTCATATGTGAATGACTTTTTGTAAGAAGAACTATTTCTTGTTATAATAAAGAGGACCAAAGTTTTGTTGGAGAAGGGGTTTCCTGAGTTTCAAATGCATGATGTGTAGATTATTGAATAAAGAACTATTTCATTTTTAGATTACTATACAAATTTGTGAGATTGTTCTATCTGTTGAACTATTTATATGTGTGAATGGTTTCATTTACATGTTATGAATATTATGCAATAAATGAGTAGTGAATGCTTTAACAACACTGAGCTATCTCTTTGTTATCTTTTTTGTTGTATTTATGTATTCTGAATTTATCAGCTATCTGTAAAATTCTTTATGCAAAAAATGCAGTCCATTACTCATATAAATAGTAATCTTGCTCCGTGGGGATAGGTTAGATAGAGTAGATTAGATTAGTTGTTCTTTTCTTTCGGTGATATAGGAACAAAGGAGATAAGATGGGAGGTAAGAACCTATGCATCACATTGTGAGATATTTGTTCCATGGTCACTTGCATTTAATCTAGGCACTTGCAAATCATTCATAAAACATAAAAAAAAAACACACATAAATGGTGGACTGGGCCGCAACCAGTAAAATAGACTTAAACCTTCATTTAATTCTACGGTAGTCAGGCTGCTAACCGAACAATTTCCCCACACCAAATGATAAATGATCTAATTGGGAATGGTTATTGGGGAGAATCCCTACTGTCGGTACCTAGTATTTTCCAGGCATCAACAGAACCCAACTTGGAACAATATCCAGAAGTTCTCTTATGATCAACAATGTTTCCACTCCAATCAGATTCAGTACATCCAAGCAATAATACTCCTCCATTCGAGGCTTACCTGAGTCCATAATAAATTGTACCGCATAGGTACCTCAAGATGTTCTTACCTACAACCCAGTGTATGTTTCTAGGATCAGTCATGAACTGACTCAAGATGCTAACTACAGAGAAAATGTTTGGCCTCAAATGTATCAGGTACATCAATGAGCCAATCAATTATATGTATAAAGTGGGATCCACTAGATCCGATCTAGTCTCAGTCTCATGGAGTTTCCTCAAATTGGAATCCATCGAAGTGTTTATGGATTTACAGTCCACCATGTCAAATATACGCAAAATTTCCATTGCGTACTTCCCTTGAGATAGAAATATCTCATAATTCCTCTGCCAAATCTCAAGGCCTGTGAAGTATTGCATAAGACCTAAGTATTTCATCTCAAACTCTGAGGTAATATCCCTATTACACTAAGCAATCAGTCTTTCCTCTTCAGTGAGGAAAAGATCATCAACATATAGAACCAGTATTAGAGGTTGGTTCTCCACTACCTTGAAGTACAAGTTGGAATCTACATAACTCTTCAATAAACCCAATTTCTGAAGTTAACTGTCTATTTTGGAATACCATGCTTGAGTAACTTGATTTAACCCATACGATTCTTTCTTAAACTTGTATACATGGGAATCATTCCCATGTATCACAAAACCCTCATGATGCTCAATGTAAAATTCTTCCTGAACCTCACCATTTAGGAAGGAATTCTTCACATACATCTAGTAAAGCTTTCAGCCTAATACTGATGCAAGTGAAATAATAGATCCAATAGTGGTATACCTGGACACTAGAGAAAAATTCTCCTCATAATTAATTCCCTCTTGCTGAGAGAAGCCTTGGGAAACAAATATGGCTTTGAACTTTTCCACGGTGCCATCTGCAGCATGCTTTATTTTGTAAATCCATCTGGAAGTAACAACTAACTTCCTCTTAGGTCTGGGAACAATATCCCAAACATCATTCTTCAGAATAGAATGATACTCTTCTATCATAGAATCTTTCCACACTTGCTCCTCTACATCCTCTTAATATGATCAAGGCTATGAGTCAGTGATGTTGCTCATTAATGAAACATATCCTAAATATATATTAGGTTTCTTGGGCTCTCTGGAAGTTCCAACTGGTGCGCCATGCTTCTCAGCATATCTCAATACATATAGGCACCATGTTGACCTCCTCTTTGCAAGAGTTTCATCAACCAGCTCAATTGGTTCATCAATGACAAGTAACTCTATATGCTCTACTGGATTCTCCCTCTGAACATCAGAAAAGAAAGAATCATTCTCATGATCCTCTGAAGTAGGAATCTCAATCTCCTCTATATATGGATCACATTCAATCTCTTTTGACCACTTGAAAGATGCCTCCTCATGTAAATTCACATCCTAAATCACTTCAAAATGTCTCTCACCAGGTACATAAATTATGAATTCTTTGGAGGTCTCACAATAGCCAACAAAATTTCCCTTCTTTCCAAAAGGTTCAATCTTGGTTCTCTTTTCTTTTGGAATGTGAATATACATAGGACATCAAAAAATATGAAGCTACTATATGTCTGGTTTCTCACCAATGAACAACTCTTCAAGTGTTTTCTCATCAAGGACTGCATGCATACTTATGTTCTAAATGTACATTGTTGTACTAGTAGCTTCTACCCATAGATAAGTAGAAAGATCATGATCATGTAACATGGCTTTTGCAGCCTCACAAATAGTTCTATTCTTTCTTTTTGCAACCCCATGTTGTGGGTTGTATGGAATTGTTAAGAATCTACATATCCCTGCATCACTACAAAACTCATTAAAATCATTTGATTTGAATTGTCCTCCATTATCAGACCTTAGGGCACGGATATGCCTACTTCTGTGATTTTCAATAAGGCTTTAAACTCTTGGAATTTATAGAAGGTTTCACTTTTCTCTTACATGAAGTAAATCCAGGCCTTACTAGAGAAATCATTAATGAATAAAACATAGTAAAGGTCCCCACTGAGGTAAGGGTTAGACATAGGTCCACACACATTTGAATGCACTAAGTCAAGGATTCCTTTATATCTAGTATGGTTGCTAGGAAATTTCCTTTTAACGTTTTTTCCTAGAGCACAACCTTGACAAATAGAATCATGAATAGAATTGAAACTAGGCATACCTTTCACCATTCACTGGAAACCAGGAAATGCTATGAATTGAAGATGTCTAATTCTCCTATGACAAATATAAAAAGGGTCGATAGTATGAGGTTTCATGGATGAAATAAGATTTCTTGGGACCTTGTAAATTCCTCCTTCTTGAACTCCAAAAACAATAGCAGTATCAAGGTTCTGGTTCTTCGGCCACAAGTATGTTTGATTCTTCATGAAGATCACACAGAAGCCTTTATTTTCAAGGGAATAAACAAATAGTGGGTTCTTATTCAATCCAGGGACATAAAAAATGTCCTGCATATGTAGTGTGTCTCATGAATTTAGTTGGAAGGATGTGGATCCAACTCCTTGGATTTAATATGTAGAATTGTGCCCCAATTCCACCATGCATGAGAATTGTTTCTCCTTTACATTTGAGGGTGCACCCTTATACCCTGACATGTTCTTGGAAGCACAACTATCAATCAGCCATGTATATTCTCCTATGATTATAGATTCGTACAAAGTAGAGACAAGATAATACTCTCTTCTAGTTTATTTTTCTTCAGGTGCAACTTTGGAGGTTTATTCTACGACGGTGGAAGCATGAACTCTTCCTTCTTTTCTTTTCCTTGAATTTCAATCCCATATGAAGTGGCATGCCTTATTACAATAAAAACATATGAGTTTTGATTTTCCCATACCATTATGGATCTCTTTCTTCTTTGCACGGAATTTTTTCTTGGGAGCAAAAGGTTTTCTCTTTCTTGGTTCTTGTCGTGAGGGAAAGATTCTCCTCCTTAGTGCTCACCATCTTGTTTTGGATGTGCCCTTCTTCTTGGATGCAATCATGCCAAAGTCTTTTAAAATAAGGATTCTCTTGTCTTTTGTTTATCACAGCAAGAAAGGTCTCCCATGAGGAGGGGAGTCCGTCGATGGTGGTCTGTAGAAGATCATCCTCATACGTCTCCCCACCGATGCTTGCAATTTGATATTTCACTTGTGAAATTTTTTTGAAGAAGGAGGATACGACCTCATCTCTTTCCATTTTCTTGTTGCACAATTTTTTTTTCAAATCCCTCTTTTGAGTAGGGGCCTTCTTCTCATAAATATATATGAGTGTGTTGAAACACTCCTTTGTCATCTTCAATGGTATGATCACCAACATGATATTGTCCTTCACGAAGTCATATATAATCCTCTTTTCCTTTGCTTGATTCTTTTTGTAATTTGTTCTTCCTACATTTGTAGTAGGCTCTTCGATCACAGAGGTCCCAAAAGAATCAATATCATGCTCCTCAAGAATATTTATCACCCTCTCCTTCCATGTATTGAAGTTGGATGTTCCTTCAAGTCGATCTTCTGGTCAAATGGATATTGATTCCATTACTTCTAACTCTTGCTAAATGTTTCAATATCTATGAAGGTATAGAGTGTTTGCACAAAACTAAGCTCTTGCACTCCCTTGCTCTGATACTATGTTAGTGTTTGAGAAAATATGAAGAAAGTTGAACTTTAAAATTTTAATTCACAATTACAGTGCAAATAGATCTCATCAATAATCCAAAGACATAAATAAATCAAACCATAGAACACATGATATACCTTGGGAAAATCCTCCACATATTTGGAGGATAAAAAACCCAGCAAACAATCTTAGAGTATGATTGATAATCGGCAAAGAATGATTACAACACAATAGCAGATTTCTTTTTCCGAAAGAACAAGAGAGTAGAGATCAAGTGGAACATTGTGATGATATTTCCAAGTGCATAGCACTTTAATAACAAGTCAAATTAGGTCATACAAGGAAGGTAGTGAATATTTGCATGATTCGGTAAGTAGTTAACATTGAGAACATTGTTTTATCTTCAACCATCTGCCCTCACTGACATGGTGCCAAGTCGACACTCCATAATTATCTCCCACAAGGAATATGTGTGCCCTCCATTAATTCACTGAGTTTAACTGTCTCTAAATAAGTTGTTAGTTGAATCAATTGAATTGAATTAAATGGAATTGCATGTAAATGAATGTAATTGAATAGAACTGAATGTAACTGAACATAACTGAATGTAACTGAATAGAACTGAATGTAACTCAACAAAATTGAATGTAACTAAACAGAACTGAATGTAATTGAACATAACTAAATGTAACTGAACAGAACTGAATGTAACTCCATCAGTGTCATCTCCAACAACCACTTGCATAAATTGAGTTTATTCCTTAATTAACTGAAACTTGTTTATCGTAATTAATACTCAATTGATGTCTTATCAATTCAAGTTCACTTGGTGGAATGCATGGGTAATTTGAATTCTCTCATTGTCTTTATCCTCATAATAACTTTTCTCTACATGGTCCACATGTTTTTTCATTAATTCTATATCATATCATACTCATAAGAATTGTTTCAAACCTATGATCATATGTATTACCCTAGGTCATATAGTCACATGATAAAGTAAATCACTCTAGGGGTAAATAATCCCTAAAGGATACTTGTAGAACATGTTGACCATGACTAGCCATATATCACATATGTTAGAATTTTATCATTCAAGCTAGCATTATATTAGGATATTTAACTGAGAGAATAATAAGAACAAAAATCAAGCACAAGAGACAATGAACACAATGTTTTTCCTCGAGGAAACCATAAACGGAGAAAACCCTGCAAATTCCTCAAAGATAGAATCAACACCAAAAGTAAAACCCCAAAACAGTAAGATGATCTCCCGATAGCAGTAGTCTCTTTCTTTCTATCCCCAACAACTTCTTCTCCCTCATCTATGCACTACAACTAAGTGTGAGTGAGTGTGTGATAAATAGAGAGGCTCACTCTCTATTTATACTAATTCTCGACTTGACAATAACTCACTAAGGAAGACTTCACTAGGAGAGTATAATAACCGTAGGGCCCCACAACTGTGGGGACTTTAACCCTTTATCAATAGGAGGGTTACACATAATGACTTGACATGACTTGTTTACATTATAGAAACTCTCAATCGGAACATCGGGCCATGACATGACTCAATCACATTAAAAACACTTCCCGGAATAAACATCGGGGTACAATACATAAGATATACAAGTGAATACATTCTGAAGTTACAAATACATCAACACTCCCTCTTAACTAGGAAGGTATTCTCTCGACACAATTTATCAGCACAAGTCTTCTTCTCTGTATCATCTAGATCATCATCGAGTTCTTGTCATTTTCAAGTCATCTTCATCTGGATCTGGATCATCACTCGATCTGGATCATCATCATTGGATCTAGATCCTCACTCGATCTGGATCATCTCTGCTGGATCAACATCACTTGATCTGGATCATCACTCGATCTCGATCATCACTGGATCTGGATATATGGATCATCAATGGATCTGGATATATGGATCATCACTGGGTCATCATCACTGGTGCTATCTCATGATTCTTCTTATCACAGGAAGTTATACAGAGCCAACCCTTTTTCATGTTGGTTGTAGGCCTAGCCCCCATGTAGGTCTTCTTCAGTGCTTATATCTGACCCTAAGTCAGAATGGCCCTCCCAACACTTACATCTGGCCTTATCTTGTCAGAAAGGCATGCCCAGCACTCACATCTGACCATGAGAGGAACACATCCACCATCATGTCAGAATGGCCTAGACCTTACATCTGAACATGGAAGGAACCTAATCCTCTCATCATGCTAGAATGGCCCAACCCTTACATATAACCATGGAAGGAAACTAATCCTTTCACCATGTCAGAATGGCTCAACCCTTACATCTGAACATGGAAGGAACCTAATCCTCTCACCATGTTAGAATGGCTCAGCCCTTACATCTGACCATGGAAGGAAGCTAATCCTCTCACCATTTCAAAATGGCCCAGCCCTTACATCTAACCATGGAAGGAACCTAATCCTCTCACCATGTCAGAATGGCTCTCAGTCCCAGACTGAGGGTTCCTGGTAACTGACCAGGTTCCTCCATTCTCCCAAAGAATGGCATCAGCCCTTATATCTGATCAAGTGGGAACACATCCCTCAATCACATCAGAATGGGCCTGCACTTATATCTGATCATGTGAGACTACATCCCATAGTCATATCAGAATGGCCCTCAGTCCCAGACTGAGTATTCCTGGTAACTGACTAGGTACCTTGATTCAGAGAATGGAAATCAGCACTTATGTCTTATCATGTAGGAACCAATCCTACAGTCATATCTGAATGGCCCAGCACTCATATATGGCATGGAAGGAACCAATCCTCTCACCATTAAAGAATGTCTCAACCCTTACATCTGACTATGGAAGGAACCTAATCCTCTCACCATGTCAAAATGGCTCATAGACTCATCACTTCCCATTGGAGGGAACCTCGATATGGAGAACACCAAGCTTCTCCCTAAAGTACTCAAACTTCACTCTAGCCAATGGCTTCATAAACACATCAGCTATCTGTTCGTCCATCACAACATACTGGAGCTTCACTGCTCCTCTCTACACCATATCCCTGATATAGTGATACTTGATCTCGATATGCTTCGACTTGTCATGGAACATCGGGTTCTCTGACAGCTTTACACAACTCTGGTTGTCACAATATATACAAGTAGCATCTAACTGGAGATCAAATAAATCAGACAGTAGCTTCCTCATCCATACTACCTCACAACTAGCTGAACAAGCTGTGACATACTCTGCTTCAGCTGTACTTTATGCCACACAAGATTGCTTCCTGCTAAACCAAGAGATCACACCTAATCCCATATGGAAGCAACACCCTGAAGTTCTCTTCCTATCGATGGCACTACCTGCCCAATCTGAATCAACATAACCCTCCAGGTTAATCTTCTAATTCACCTCATACTTGAGCCCATAATCAACTGTACCCTTCAGGTACCTCAAAATATGCTCTGCAGCAATCAAGTGAACATGTCTCGGATCTGTCAGGAACTGGCTCAAGGTGTTCACAGCAAAGCAAATATCTGGTCTCGTGTTCATCAGGTAAATCAAGGACCCAATCATCTAACGATACATCGTAGCATCAACCACTTTTGATGAAGCATCACTCAATAGCTTTAGGTTTGATGTCATAGGTGTGGTCATGGCCTTGCAATCCATCATCCCGAACATCTTTAAGATTTATACCGTATACTCCCCTTGTCCCAAGGAAATTCCATCTGCATTCTGCCACAGCTCCATACCTAGAAAATAATGCATCATACCCAAGTCCTTCATTTCAAACTCGGCAGCAAGCTTCCTCTTCATATTAGCAATCAACCCATCCATACTTGTTACAAACGGATCATCTACATACAGTAGGAGTATCACTGGGTTGCCATCTTCAATCTTGTAGTAAAGGTTGGAATATGCTTTACTCTTAGTAAAGCCCAAACTGGATAAAAATCCATCAATTCTATCGTACCATGTCCTGGGTGCATGTTTCAAATCGTACAGGGCTTTCTTCAATCTACACACATGAGACTCCCTGTCATGTGTCTCAAAACCGAGTGGTTACTCCACATATACTTCCTCTTCCACTACACCATTCAAGAAGGCAGTCTTGACATCTGTTTGGTGTATCTTCCATTTCATTACTTCAGCTAGAGCAAGTACTGATATGATGGAAGTGTATCTGGCTACAGGTGCAAAAGTTTCTTCATAATCTATTCCTTCTTTCTAGGAGAAGCCACGAGCCACAAATATTGCTTTATATTTTTCTATGCTGTCGTCTGCAGCATGCTTGATCTTGTAAATCCATTTGGAAGTTACAACAAACTTCCCTTTTGGTCTTGGGACAACATCCCAAACATCATTCTTCATGATCGATTGATACTCTTTGATCATAGCATCCTTCCATTCTTTCCTTTCTGTCGCTTGTTCATATTTGGAAGGTTCTTTATCGATGAAATCACATAATAAGGCTACATACCCTGAGCAGGACCTAGTCCTCTTTCTTTCTCTGTGATTCTCTTATGGAGCCCCATATTTTTCTGCACCTTGGATAGCTTCTTGTACCCAAGCAGGTTTTCTCTTATGAGGATTCTTCTCCTAAGGTGGATCTACATGTTCTTGAGATTCTTCTAATTCTTGATCTTCTACTTGAATTTCTTCGTTCATGGTTGTGTCATGAATTCTGGGTGCTTCTACTTCTTCAGGCTCTTTAGTAGGCCTCTTTCTGGATTTGTTGTAAGCTGAGTCTTTGTCAAATGTTACGTCCCTACTAATGTCGATCTTCTTGAATCCTGGGAAGTATATTCTGTAAGCCTTCAAGCTTTCAGAGTATCCCACAAATACACCCTTCTTTCTTGAAGGATCTAACTTTGTCGTCTTTTCTTTTGTAATGTGTATGTACACTGGACAGCTGAATATTCTGAGATGGTTGGCTTCTGGTTTCTTTCTGGAAAAGACTTCTTCAAGTGTCTTGTTCTCATTTACTCTATGTGGAGTACGGTTCTGTACATACATCGTTGTTCTGGAAGCTTTTGCCCATAGATGCATGGGAAGATCTTGAGCATGAAGCATATCCCTTATAGCTTCCATGATCGCTCTATTCTTCCTTTCTGCAACCCCATTCTATTGTGGATTATATGGAGTGGTTAAATCCCTCTTAATCCCTGAATCTTTGCATAATTCTTTGAATTCATTTGATCTAAATTCTCCACTATTATCTGATCGAAAGGTCTTGATCTTCTTTTTAGTGTGGTTCTCAATCAAGGCTTTGAATTCCTTGAACTTGCTAAATACTTCATCTTTGTTCTTCATGAATTAAATCCATGTCTTCCTAGAAAAATCATCAATAAAAGAAACATAGTATACATACCCGCTTAATGAACTTGATGACATTGGACCGCATACATCGGAGTGAATGATTTCCAAGATTCCTTTTGCCTTACTCTCGCTACTTGGAAATTTCTTCTTTGTGTTATTTCCTTTTGCACATCCTTTACAAACTCCATCATGTTTTTCCTGAATTTCTGGAAGACCTTCAACAGCTTTGCTTGCAAGTGGTAGTGCTCTGTAATGCACATGTGCAAGATTTCTATGCCAAAGTTCATTTGTCTCTACTGTTTCATGGACCAAATATTGTTCTGGATGGCCCTTCAATTTGTATAGGCCTCTCTCTTGTTCCCCAATCACTACTGCATCATCAAAAGTATTTCCCTTCGGCCACATGAGAACTTAGACATCTACAAATGCAACCCTCATGCCTTTTTCATCTAATGCAGATATGGAGAGGAGGTTCTTCTTAAGTCCCGGTACAAACAATACATCCTTCATCTTCATAGACTTTCTAGAGTCTAGCTTATAGGAGGATTCCCCACTACCTTTTATTGGATACTGGTAGTCATCTCCAAGTTTCACCTTGTGGGGTGATTCATGTTCTGATAGTATCACAAAAGACTCTTTGAATCCTGTCATATGCTTGGAAGCCCCACTGTCTATAATCCAATCATTGCTTCCATGTGTGATGTTTCCCGTGAGAGCGAAAATCAAAACATATTCTTCATCACTTGAAGAATCATCACTTTCTTGCTTGCTTCTCTTTCTGGAAGGTTCATCATCTTCTGCAGCATGAGCATGATGTCTTCTCTTGTTGTTTTTCTTCTTGTGATATTTTCTTTTGTTTCTAGGACATTATTTGGCATAGTGTCCTATTTCATCACAAGTATAACATCTGATTTGAGCTTTCTTGGAGGAAGAATGCTTACCTTTAGAATGATGATGATGGTCCCTTCTGTTTTTCTTGGATTGAACTTTGAGAGCTTGATCTCCACTTCCCATATTTTCTTCTCGAGCTGCTATCTGAGATTCTTCTTGTGAGCATTCTTCCCATAGTCTGTTGAATTTGACTAGCTTATTTCTGGCACAGATCCCTTGAATGAAAGAGTCCCATATCCTAGGGAGACCATTTAAGGTGGTCATTACAATCTCTGCATTCTCCACTTCTTCATCCACTGCTTCAAGTTGTTCTTTGATCTGGGAGACCCTTGTGAATTATGACTGTATGGTCTCCGCATTCTGAATCTTCACATTCTTCAACTAGTTCCTCAAAGTCATTTTTTGGTTTATGTTCTTTCCTTCAAACAGTTTGGTCAGGGAATCAAACATAGATTTAGGTGTCTTTAGGGAGGACACCTATGGTATGAGGTGATCCTTGATTGAGTCAGCAATAATCCTTTTATCCATAACCAACTTCTTCTAGTGTAAGGCCTTAGCCTCATCTCCCTCTAGAACTGGAACCTCCTCGTTGATGTAGGATTCCAATTCATTTTCTTCCTGGACCAGGGAGATCGTATACTTCCAAGCTTTAAAGTTATCAGCTCCCTCAATATTTTCATCAAGCTTGGTATGGTGAGACATCTTAACTAAGAAACTCAAATGGAAATACAAAATATTTAGATCTTACCAGGTCAAGATGTCGAAACTGGATCTGAAGCTGAATTTCTGCAGTGTTGGTTCAGGAGCAGATTAGGGTTTGAATTTCATGGAGTTTTGTCCAACCAAATGCTTTGATCTTGATCTCTAAAATTCAATTTTGAGGAGGAGATAAATGCAAGCCTGGGCTCACTCAAAACTTCCACTTCTATGGAAATCCCTAATTTCCAGCAGCAATGTTGGGTCAAAACTGGAAATGCTCAAAATCAGATTCTGCTTCGACAGAAAGATGCGCCATAGGGAGGAGAGTCAGCCCAACCTTATTTTGCTGAAAATCTATGGAGAGAGATCCAAAAGGTAGGAAGCCCTAGTTTTTGCAGCGACATAGTGTCTTCTTCTCAGGTTAGCTCTAATACCATGTTAGAATTTTACCATTCAAGCTAGCATTATATTAGGATCTTTAACTGAGAGAATAACAAGCACAACAGTGAATCACAAGAGACAATGAACACAATGTTTTTCCTCGGGGAACCATAAATGGAGAAAACCCCGCAACTTCCTCAAATATAGAATCAGCACCAAAAGTAAAACCCCAAAATAGTAAGATGACCTCCCAACAAAAGTATTCTCTTTATTTCTAGCCCCATCAACTTCTTCTCGCTCAGTTATGTGCTACAACTGAGTGTGAGTGATTGTGTGATAAATAGAGAGGCTCACTCTCTATTTATACTAATTCTCGACTTGACAATAACTCACTAGGGACGACTTCACTAGGAGATTCTAATAACCCTAGGTTCCCACAATTGTGGGGACTTTAACCCTTGATCAATAGGAGGGTTACCCACAATGACTTGACATGACTTGTTTACATTATATAAACTCCCGATCAGAACATTGGGGCATGACATGACTCAATTACATTACAAACACTTCCCGAAATAAACATCGGTGTACAATACATAAGATATACAAGTGAATACATTCCGAACTTGCAAATACATCAACAACATTGTATATCCTTGAGACTTAATACAACAATAAGTCATGTGAACTTAATATACCATAATTTGTTTACTTGATACAACACAAGTCTTAGACCTTAACACAAGGTCATGATCACAACCATAAGATCCTAGTACAAGCATCTCTCTCGAATATGACATAAGTCATGTCAACTTAATACAATCATAAGTTCTGGACTTGATACAACACAACTCTCGAACCTTAATACAACATAAGGTCATGGAGAAGATATGAACCTAATACAATATAGATTACAGGCTTTATGAAAACATAAGTCTCATACCTTAATGCAACATGCGGTCATGGATAATAACTCCTGAAGTTATACTCTCAACAAATCGATCATTAGTTATGTGAAATATAGTGCCTTAGTACTTTTGGGTATAACAAACTCTAGTTCATACTCTTAAAGGATGACAATCCACTTGGACACATGACCCTAGATGAGGTGACGACTCAAGACATAGACCATTTGGTTGGAATTGGCCTGGTTGTAGTTAATCTCATAAGAATGTAGTGACATAACTTCTGCACCAAAAAAACAATGGCCACGGTTATTTTCTTTTCATGGAGATAACGCAATGGTGGAACAAATAGCATCTGACTCACATTTGAGGATGACATCCTCCTAACAAGTAGCATCTTCTTGGACTAAAACTCCTGTGATGGCATGTTTGAATGTCGAAAGGTAAAGGATGAAATCCTTCATAAAATCGGGTGGCTAGATCAAGGGAGCAGAAGTCAATTCTTCTTTCAGTGCATTAAAGGTGGCTTGTACTTTCTCATCCCAAATGAAAGGGATGTTTTTGCAAAGCAAGTGCAAGAATCCATGGACTTTGGTGGTATAGTTCGTAACAAAACATCTTAAGAATTTTCCCTTGCCTTGAAGGCTTTGTAGCTGGTGCAGGATGCGAGGGAATTGAAGGTAAAGCACGGTTTTGTACCTTCAAAGGTTCAATTGTTGTACCTTTTTTGGAAAGAATGAATCCCAAGAACCGGTCGACAAGAACATAGAACACACACTTAAGGGGGTCCAGGTGAATGTTATACTTTTGACATTGAAGGAATACTTGTAGAAGGTTTTATAAATGTTGGGAACCATTCTTGGATCAAGTTGTAAGGTCATCCAAGTAGACAAGGATAATATGGACCAAGTCATGGAAACAAAAAGTCATAGCTCCTTGGAAGGTGGCTCCAGCATTCTTCAGAACGAATGACATGAATTGAACAATGAATGTTCCCCAAGGGGTCATGAAGGTAGTTTTATATTAATTCTCTTTTCGAATACGAATCTAGTTATAGCTTGAAAATTCATCCATAAAGGAAAGGACTTTGTGTCCCATGAATGCATCGATAAGCTAGTCAATAAAGGGAGTTGGAAAATTATCATTGGAGCATGCTAGATTCATATTTTGAAAATAATTACATACATGAATGGTACCCTGCTTTTGTTCACTACGATAGGGTTAGAAACCCGCATTTTCTATGCGAATGGGTAAATAAATCTCGCTTGGATAAGCTTTTCAATCTCGACTTTGGCAGTCGAGGCTTTAGACAAATGCATTGGTCTCTGTTTCTGGAAAACCGGCATAACACCAATCCATGTGTCAATATGAAGCTGAACTATAGAGAGGTCGAGACCAACCATCTCAGTGTAATACTAATCAAAAACATCACAAAATACTTGGAATATTGATTTGTAATAAACTCCCCCTTCCAGGGTGCATGAGGCACCTAGCATGATGTTTTCAACAATGCTTGGCTTGATAAAGATGTCTACCTATATAGTAGGAGAGATGTTAGCCATGTTTCCTTCCTCAAAGGCATCAAATGTTTGTACTAATCAACGTTACGTGAGGGAGGAAGTATTTTGACTCCATAGTGAACTCGTCTGATGTTAGTGCACTGGACTCCTCAAAAATGAAATACGCCCGATAGTGCATATCATCCCACGGGAATTCAAGCTCAGATAGAGGTTTGACGATCTCTTCGTCGTTGTGAAAGGATCAGATGAGGAGATCGAAAGGGTCGACCATGGCTAATAACATAGACAGATGATCAAGTTTTGAGATAACATAAAGGGTGTTTATCTTGTTCGAAAAGGATGTTGAGGGGTGAATTTCTTATACAACTATGAATTCTGATTCGAAAAAGAGTTGATGTAAGTTATAGAAAACATAGCAGTATTCATGTAAGTTAATGCAGTGATGAGAGTAGGGGTCATGCAAACCGTAGGTCGCACATAGATGGTTTGTCCAAAGAGACTTATTTTTTATTGGCTGTGGTTATGGACCTGAACCATGGCGATGTTCTCCGCATCATCTAGTGTTTGAACATACATCCATAAGATAGGAAACTGTGAACAGTTCTGGGTAGCGTGAACATTAAAGTCGCACAACACACAAGGCAGTGGTGCTCAAGTTCAGGCAGTAGAAGTTTTGCTTACGGCTTTACTCTAATTGGTGGATGGGGTGGTGTTTGATGTGTTTCCCCCTTCCTTCTTCTTGGGAGGAGGTGGGGGGTTTCTAGTGGAATCCTTCAACGTGATATGAGGGGATGTAGGAATCCAGGGTGCTAACATGGATACACCATGGGGTGGTAGGTTGCTAGTATCAATAGCTTGGACTGGCATCAGTATGACCTATGGGGTCGATAGAGGATTTGATGGTGTGAAGTACCAAACCAAAAATCCTAGGGTTAAACCCAGAACATTGAGGGTTGACATCTTGAGTGTGCTCACAACTACTGAAGGTAGGAATTAGAAGGGGATCATCTAAATGGGTGTAGCTCCCCATTGGTTTGTTGGGAAACTAATTAAGGACGGGGTCTGACATCGGTTGTGGTTGTGGTTGGGGCTAAGGCTGAGGCACAAGTGTATAGGAGGAGAGGGTGCAAAGATAAGATACCTCTACAACTATCATGGGTGGTGGTAATGCAGAAAATTAGCACTCATGCGAGCCTCCTAAAATATGCATGGCCTTACAATGGACAGTGAGGGGATGAAGCATTGTTGATGGAATTCTCCACCATGGAGAGGATTTTTTTCGGAGTAACCAGCCCCTTGGGGTCATAGTAGGCCAACTAGTTGATCTTAATGATTTTATCTTCATGATGGAACATCATAAGTAGAAATACTATAGAATCCATAGCTTTCATGGTGTACATGTAAACTACGTGTAAGGAGGAGATTATAATCGAACTGGGAATTAGCAACATCGATGTCAATCAAGATGGTCTTTCCTGCCATCTTAACAGGGACATTTAGGAGAAGCCATTGGGGTTGACCAGTGCGAACATCGTAGGCACGTAAGGTAGTCAAGGATGGTTCTAACTTAGACAATCCAATATTTTTCCAGAAAAAGGCATACTTAATGCTTGTGGATGTGCCTTCATACATAATGCACCAGTGGATGACAAGGTTGTGAATCATCACTAGGATCTTGAATGTGATGGATGAGGGAATCATGCGTTCAAACTAATCCAAATCAAAATCCATGAGGCATGAATCATTAGGATTGATAGCACCTAATACTGACACAAGTGCTTTGCATTGTGTGGGGAAGTTCCTAAGAAATTCCAAGGTAGACATGGCAGAGGGGAACTGGGCCTAGTCATCGATAATGTTGAATTTAGGTGAAACATGAGCTTTGATGTTGTTCATAAAATGGTGTAGAGGAAACATTGGTGCTTTTGGGTTCCCATCAGTCGGGAGTCGAGGTAACTACAAAGATGGGTCCACGGGAGTGTAGTCCCCAGGTTTAACGATGGGGATGGTCTCATAGGCTGAAACATACTAGTTGTAATGTGTTTGCATTTTAACCTTAGATGTCATCGTAAAAAGATGTTGAACCCCCAAATCAAAAGGCCGACTCGAGGAAGTCATGTATTACACTATAGGTTGTGTTGCCACTACCCCTTAAGTAGAAAGGGGTTTTGAAACACAATCGGAGGTTGGTTCAGCTAAGATGTCTTAGTTTCTGCCTGAGGTGAGGCCATGACATCGTTAAGGTTAGCCTCATCCCAAAGCTGAGAATATTTGGCTAAGTGGGGACAATGGTGAGTGTAGTGTCCATAAACGTTACACGAGGAACATGTGTGGTTAGTTCGCAATTATGAGCTCTTACCTTGCCTAGGAAATTGATTATGGTATTGATTGGCATGAATGGATTTGTTATTTCCTAGGGGGTTAATAGGTAGTTTTCCTTATCCCTCACATTGGTTGTTTTCCTGATTCCTCCCTCAGATTCTATTGGGTTGTCCTTGTTGGCTATTGGGGGAAAGTTGGTTGGGTGCATGGTTTTTCTGAGCATAAACATGTCTTTGTGATGTGGGAGTGGATTGAGGAGGTGTCATTGTCATCGTAACTGGCATATAATTTGGGAAAGGATAGTAAGGATTAGTCATTAGATGTGGTGCATATCATTTAGGGGTGTTCCCAATGGTGGGTCCTTGATAAGTTGGGTAGTGAATATGAGGAGTTGACGTCAAAGACACATGATAGGGTGTTGCTCTAGAATGGAAGGTTGCACGGGAAAAATTGGAGCCACAACATGGAATGGGAAAAGATCCTATCAAAGGTTGTGCAACACTAGTGGTGTTGTCATACGTAGGGGTCTCTACAGGAGGGAGATGCACGTAGGGTTGGATGATATATGTGATATAACCAATAACACTATTGGCAGCATGTGATTCCCTTGGTTGATCCTTCCAAGAGGAGTCTCCATGTGGGGCATCTAGAAAGATGGTGTACATGTGACCCGACTGCGCATGGATAAGGTAAAACTATTCATATTTGAGTATATTCCTCTTCCTCAGTCTATGGGAATTTGGATGTGACATCCTTGGCAATGTCGGGGATGAGAGACTTCAAGAGCTAATCGAGAAAAATCATTTCTCGAGCTTGATCTTGTGTAAACTACATCACCTATGCCATTCATGGATGTGGTCCATGATGTGGATAATGATGTTTTGTCTTCAAGACAAAAGGATTTCGATACCAGCGTAGTATCTCATAAGCAGCTACAAGAACTACAAGAAGGTGGAAGGTAATGATGTGAAACTAGGGTGGGTTTCATGAGGATGGTCAATGTACCACTTGGTTGCAACACAAGTGAAGTTCCTATGGAATAGGTTTAGTATAATGGAACCATACACTATGGAGATTGAATAATTTTATAGGTGAAAGGACATGATGTGATTTTTGGGGTCCTCCCCAACTTTCCCTTCAAATTTAGGAATATCAGAGGGAAGCTTAGTGGGAATTGGGGGCCACTTAGGATCATCTTGGATTAGGTCATTGGTTAGTTGTGCCATATCCAAAAGGTTAAGACTAGACATGAATGGAAGAGTCACAGACATGGGGGCTTTATATGGGGGTAAATTCAAAGGAGGGTTCCATTAGGATGGATTCCCTAAAGGGGGGTTTCTAGAGGAGGGGTTTCCAATATAAAAATATCAAGTGTATGGGTTCCCCATTACGAAGTGTCCAATGGTCGGGTTGCCTATGGGGGGATTCCTTGGAAGCAGGTTTCCTATAGGAGGATTCCGTTTAGATGGGTTCCTAGGAGGTGGGTTTCCTGTGGGTGGGTTCCCAAAATGTGTGTTTAATGTATGTGGGTTCCCATTGGGTGGGTTCCTTATAGGTGGGTTCCTGGTAAGGGGGTTTCATGAGGGAAAATGTACACTGCTAGAGCCACCTCTAACCAGTCCTCTGAAGAAGGAGTCGAGGTTAGTGTCGTCTAGCAAAGGGACATGACCAGCCATGGGGCTATGTGTGGGTGAGGGATCTAAGTGGCAAGGATCAATCTCAAACTCAACTCTCTCAAAAAAGGGTTTTGGAGATAATGAACAATGTCGAATTGGGGTCTGATGAGCATAGTCTAAGGAACCATACTAAGGTGAATGTCCCTAAATCCTATGATACTACCTTGGGGGAGCAATAATGACAAAGGGGGAAAGTGAAATGGGGGCTAAAAAAATGCTCAAAAATACTAATGGAACCGAGTGTGTAGAAGAAGAGCTCTCAATAAAAGTGGCACTCAGGCCAAAAAGAAAGCTCAAAAAACCTACTACACATGTGTGTTTCAATGGGTGAGCAACAACAAAGTGGTTAGAAATCAAACAAGTAGCACTACCTAGAAAAGAAAAATGACTCACTAACATATGAGGTATAGGAGCATGCAAACACCTAACTAATAGTTGGAATCCCTCACAAATTGTATCCTCTATAGGGTGATGAAATACGTAGTCAGATAGTACATTCTGGAAGACCAAAATGGCTAAGGGATATCCCCCTACCAAGGGGGATATCAAGTAAAAGAGCCATCGAAGAATAGAAACTAGGCTACCCAATTCAAGGCACATTCAGAAAGGTAAATTCGTCACTTCAGTCCTTCGGTCATTACACCACTAGTATGGTGGTCAGTAGGTATCAATAAGGACCATGAGTAGGTATCCTTCGGTACTAGGTGGATAGTAGTATTCCACCCAGCTTTCCAGAACCAATCTTATGACTTACCCTCCTAAGGGAGAGGCCCTCCAACAAATCATTGTCAACTGTGTCAAAAAGTATTAGGGGATTTCGGTTCCCTACGAGTCAACAGCTATGTTTCATATGTGAATGGTAGAGGAGTGTTATTTGAAATCCTATCCCCAATTCCCTACCTAACTACATTGTTCTTTTAATTCCTCAATTATTGTTAGTGCTTGTTTCGTTAGGGTAAATTTTAGGCTTAGCTTGGGGTCATGAACCAAGAATTGTAATTATTAAGGTGTGCTTTATGTCTAGGTTGGGGTGTGTAACTAGAAAGAAAATATCAGAATAATAATATTGTAGCAAATAACTATAATGGAAAAAAAAAACTTTGTTTTTCAAAAATGATGAAACATTCAATTTTCCAACAATAAATTGTGATCTAAGACATCAATCCCAAAACATACTGCAAACAAAAACAACTACAACAACCAAATATGGTATGCAAGTAGAAAAGGAAGGCAATAAATACAACAAACTTTCCAAATCAGAAACCAGCTAGATTTTGATCCCAGCCAATCGCACTAGGCATAGACAGAGAGAATACACTAATGTTACACAAACCACATACTCATTCAACAACAACAAAAATAGGAATTTAAACGTGAAACATCCAAACAAGGGACTAGGCCGCTTTTACCAAAGGGGAAAAAGTGACCTGATAGTCATAGTCCTATCGAACAAGTGCAACAAAATATGATAGGAGCTGCACATATCCAAGTCACTCTAATCGAGCCACATGGGGTGTTTGAGTCATGCACTCCAGGCATATATGGGCCACTAGTTCGCACCAAGACCAATAAACAAATCCATTAGTGTTGGAGGGGCAGGTCCCTCTTCTTGGATGCTACTAAGTGATTAGATCGCTCTTAACGAAGAAAAAAAAGAGACTGAGTCGCACTTTTATTCAAAAAGGTGGCAACCTAATCCTAAGGAGGGATGTCGCTCCTTTTGAGGGACTAGGCGAGAATCCCTTGTACTTAATGAGCAAAAAAGAGAAACCTAGTTCCTATTTTCTACATAACTTATAAGTAATTTTCATAATGGCCTTAATCATAAATCATTTCAAAAGAGAATAACTTAAAGTTGTTCTTTGACCTTATAACCCTTCTTCTTTGTGAAAGATAAATAATGTTCCCCACAGGCAAAAATTCCACCTACTATCGAGTTATCACACAAAGATACTCAAGAGACAAGTTTTGATAATAAGGATAGAATGAACTAGTAATCCATAGGCACGGAGCAAGATTCGAAAAAGATAATAATGATAGTAAGTCTTATCACGCAACTGTTTAAAATAACGAATCAGAAATATACATGTCTAAATCAAAATACCAAAAACTATATGAACCCTGAAAGGAACGGTTAAGAATGATGTACACATAATTGTTCTTAATTATCACTATAAGCTGCAATTTTTAAGAAAGGTTTAAGATATCTTATGATCATAAATTGTCTTTTAGATAATACTCCATAAGTTGCTTATAGATAAAATTCTTATAATCAAACTGCAAAACCACTTGTTAGATGATTCATATTTATTTATAAAAACATATATAATAGTATGGAAAGAAAAAGAGTAACTTTTATTTATTTAATAAAACAAAAATATATTTACATACTATCCTATTCTACTAAAAAGAAAGAAAACAATTCAAGTCTATGAATTCTTCCATTGTAACCATGTTCGAAGCAAAATTAGAAATATACCTTTATCCACATAAAAGAAAAATATTACAATGATTACCGAGATATGAATCAACTGACCTGTTTGATTTAGTAGCAATAAACTCTAAAGAAGAGGATGGTAATGTGGCTTAATTCCCTCTTGAAACCATATTTCAATGTGACTTATATATTCTATCTTTTCTTCTTCATTTGTTATGTCATGAGATCTTTCATTGAACTCTAGGATGTATGAAGAATCTAAGTTTGGTGACAAGGAATATTCAGGTCCTAATGTCCCTCTCTCATCAAATGAGAGGCATTCCAAGTTGATCTTTTCTTCTTGTGGAAAAGGCCAAGTAGAAACCTCACTTTCTTTCGTAGTTTCTACAATCCCTTGATCTATAACCTCTCCAAATCTCGTATGAATTTCTTGCAATAATGTTCGTGAGGTAGGTAAGGTGGGTAAATGTTGCATTTCAACACTGTAAGCATATTGTATTGCTTTATTGTTTTTAGAATGTGGAATAAATTGAACAGGAATGTGCGTAGGGCATAGAGGAGGTTTATGAGAAGGTGATTGTGGCAGATCTAATTAACTAGTTTGTGTGATTGGTCTTTCCTAGAAAATGGGATATTGTTGAAAATCTTGTAGAACAAGAAGAGTTGCATCATAAGAGAGAGTATCCCTATGATCATCAGATGGGACAGAAAGTATTTGTGAACAAGGTTGACAGGGGTTGAAATGAGGCTGAGAAGAGGGTATATTCTTACTAATCTTGAATTTTCCTCTTGAATACCTTCTACATAATTCACAAACATTATCATATGATAACTTAAATATGTCACATGCTCGCATCAAACTTAAAATTTCTAAATATTCACTTCTTATACCTTTAAGTAAAAGCCTTTTCAAGGTATCCTTCCCTGACTGTCTTAGTTTTGATCTTTGAAGGTTGTATTGAAAGCTTTCAACATAATTTTCCAAAGATTCTTCTTCTCCCTGTGTTATTTCAAAGATTTCCTCATTGACCCTGTAATAATCTTGGTATCTTTTCAGGAATATATGTTTCATGTCTTTCCAATTTTGAATGCAGTTCCCACCTAGGCTCATGAACCATCGGAGGGCTGCTCCTTTTAAAGTAAGAGGGAAAAAATTCAGATTTTTAACATTATATGCTCTACAGAGTATTTCCAATTGAAATAAAAATTCATCGAGGTCTTCATTCTTTAATCCGTGAAAATTTGGAAATATGGATGGGGGAACATACTGTATTTGTGCCACTCCCCCTGGATCTCTAAGAGGGAATTCAAAGGTAACAACTTCTTCATCCTTCTCCCATGCCATATCTTCCCACAATATAAGTAACTATTCATATATTATATTGGGGTTCCTCTTTCAAATGTTCCTGTCAGTTTGGTAGCAGGATGGGTGGTACTTACAACACCACTAGGTGATTTAATTGTAAAATAAGTCCTACAATCGTATACAAGTGAATTGTACAAAATTGAATTACCTAAAGGCACACGTACATCAAATTGAGCTTGTGAAAAAAGTAAACTATCTATGTTTGCAGAAATAAAAATATGCTTAAAGGAAATAAATCAAACTTTGCATAAAGTAAACACACTTGTGCAAAAAAGGAACAACAAGGATTTGGGAGACCCACTAAAGTGGATGCGTCAGGCTATCACACTATGGAAATTCCGTAGTGACATCGTCTTTGCGTCTTACCGTTTCCCCTTCCCCCTTGCTGTGTAACATAAAGGCAACCTATCTAACCTTATCTATCTAGACTCTATTCATGAAAAAATAAACTAAAGGAAAACCTAGACTACTGCTACTGCTAGGTTTGGGGGCACCTGTTATAATAGATGCACAGGTTCTTACCTCTCGTCTTACCGCTCCCCCACCACCAACCTACTAAACTTCATAAGCAAATTCTATTTTTTCTACCTTACAGAACAACTCCCCGGCAATGGCGCCAAAATGTTGGGTGTTGAAATACCTAGATTAATACCAAAATGTTTGGATTAGTTCTACTATCTTATATACACCTAATATTTAATTATCGACTGGGGTTGGTAGGATTAGAGTTGCTACAAAATATATGCAAAGGCAGAGGGGTTCCTAGGGCATTGTAGAAAATACTTTAATAAACAAAAGGTTGAAAAAATCTTTCAAAATGAAAAACCGAGTCAAACTCCTAAAAATTTAATTATTAATGTGATTAAATCAAAACATCATACTAGGATAATATCAAACTATGTTATTTCAACTAAAAAATGAGAATATAACAAAACCTATTAAATAAATTCAAGAGCTAACAATTCACAGAAAGTACATAGTTGGAAATTCAATCACAACAACTAGATAATTTATAAACAAATAATTTCTAACTGAAAAATATATTATCAACAACTACTTAAAAAGTTGGGGTTCAAGGAAGACTTTATTAATAAGTGAATGGAAAACTCAGTAAGAAAAACAAGTAGAAAACTTAATAAAGATAAGAAAGTAGAAAACTTAATAAAGATAATTTTAAATTCTTTTCTACAAGTCTCTTCAATAATCACACAGTGAAAGGAATAGGTCTTATCACTATGATCAATTTACAAGGTATTAGTATACTGGCAATTAACACACCTAACCCTAAAAATCCATATACAAAGAAATAAATCAAACCAAACTAATCACATAATTTCAAAACATTTCAGCAGTATTAAAGAACAAAATTAGAAACCAAAAGAAACAAAATCACAACGCGTAACTCAAAGCATGGGTTGGAAAGAGGAAAACTAAGGATAAAACTTAGTAAATACTTTAAACAATCTAATCTACAGTTCAAATAAAAACATAACCATTATCTAATGACTACAATCAGAGCATAATACAAAAAAATCCAAAGAAACATAACTGAAAACAGGTTTAAAATGAAATTAGGAATGCTAAAGGTCAGATGGAAGGATGGACGACAATCTGGAAGGAAGGTCCGAATGACAGTCCAAACACACAGTCCGAATGAAAGGCTGCATATAGAAAACAATAAAAATAGACCTAAATGATTTAATTATCAGCTAATTTTGTGCATATGAAAACAGGATGCATAAAAGACAAGAATTAAACCTAATTAATAATTTAAAATAATTAAAAGACTTCTAATACTAATTTATGTTTTGGAAAGATTATTTCTATTATAAAATAAATCAAACTGAAACATAACTTAACTAATTTACAGTTTAAACAAAAAGCAGCAAAACTAATCTACAACTACAAAATAAACCTAAGACTCACTAGATTTCATGTAATTGCAAACATATCATTAAGCATTAAACTAAAAAGAAAGCCAAAAAACAAACTACATATGACCGGTATTTTTAATTCTATAAGCAAAAAATACATTAACAGCATGATGTAAATTACATTAACTACAGCAAACACATGTTATAGAGAACGGAAAAACAAATATAAACAAATTAAAAATAAAACTACTTATATGTGATGAAGAGATAACAAAAACTCATACAGAAATATAAACCATGAATTGTCGAGGGGCCCTCTCAGCAATTACAGGTAATGCCTAGCGAATACTTTCACACACGATCATAAACAGCAAGGCGTAGAGCTTCTATTAAAAATAAGGAACAAAGTTACAATCTTTTTCTCTCAAAACAAACTAGCTATCTACCTAATGGATTGATCAATCCCCTATCTCTCTGTGTGGAGGTGTTTATATACACATTGTTTCAAGAGATTGAGCAATTCGACCCTTTAGTGGTCGACTGCTATTCTAAATTTAGTCAATCATAAAAGGAAATAAGTATTCATAGGCCAGCACATGAGCATGTCCCTTCTTGGGCATAAGTCTGGTTTCCTTCAACATGAGCAGGGCATCGTGGTGGTGTAACTACTCATCCTTTCGCGTGACAGGTGGAGTGTTTTTGGTGCAGGAAATGTACACGACGAGTCTTCCAGAACACATGTCCTTCATCAATGTATATGATGTGGCATATAGCCCCTTCCTTAGCACAACTGACGGTGTGGTGTCAAACGGAGGCGAGCATGCAGTGGGATTCCAGAACGTAGGTCGTTCCATTCTTCAAAGCACGCAGACTAGTAGCAATTCGGATTTTAAGCAAAGGAGGCCACGACTGATCCTTCTAGACAAGAGTTATTCCTCCCTTTGAACACGTGGGTGATAAGCAACTTGATGTCGAGCAGTGGCAGCATGAGGGTGATCTTCTAGAACATGAGCTTTTCCATCAACCGAACGCGTGGACAACAAGCCATTTACGAAACTATTCCACATTAAATGCCTAAAATCGGTTATGTACAGCGTGCAGCTTGATTAACGAGCTGGAGGGGAAGCTGGAAGGTGAGCTGGATGACGATTGCACAGATCGGGCTGAATGGTAAGGTGAACAGTGGTTGCGCAAATCGGGCTAAATGCTTGTTTGTTTTAACGAGCTGAAAACTAATATGTCTATTATAAGCTTGCCCAAAAAATGTAAATCTGCAAACAAATATATAAATTAACTAATATATCAAAATATGCTTAAAATAATATAAAATTGAGTTAATAAAATCACAAAAATGATATTAATAACCAAATTTGAATAAACATTCAATTTGTTCTTACCTTATGCTGAATAACGATCTGCATGACATAAAATACATGAAAGAGAATAAAATATGCGTTTAAATGTGTTATTTTAAAGCCAAAAATGATAACAAAATGAGGCTCAACATTCCCCCAAACCAGAGAAATGCCAGGTCCCACTAAGCAAAAGAAAAAGATAAGAGATCATACTGTCAAAGTGAACTTTGAAATGTAAGCCAACAACAAGCATATGCATGAATGAGTGAGTTCATAAAGTTTATAATTAGTTCAACCATGTCCAAAGTAAAACTTTGGACAAGTTGAACATATGACACAAAACGTATAAAATTAATCATTTGATAGTTTACATACATGATTGAGTAAAAAGGATAGGGTTACTAACAGTGAAGTGATAAAAAAAACTTTTAAGGTCAAAGCATTCTCATCGAGGTAAAAGCTATTTGCCAAAAACAAAATTTGGTTAGCAAATTTTAGTCATAAGTGCTATAATATCACCAATTTTAGATCACCATGTGGTATTTCATTTGGATTATCGTTCGATCCTTCATATAGTCCTCCATATTGATCTTCTATGAAAATATACTTCATGCTATAACCATGTTCCATTGCTAAAAAAAACACTTATCATTTTGTCAGAGAAAAGAGATCTGAAAATAAAAACAATCTAATTTTTCCTATCCTCCTCCCCAAACCAAAGGTATGGTGTGTCCTCAAGCCATGAGAAAGAAGATTCGATTGTTCCATATAAAAGGAGTCCTATCATATTGTTTTATTATTTCGTAAAAAGAAAAACTAACTAGTAAATGAAAATGATTCAGATATGTATATTCATGAAAAATGTAACAGTGCTTAGCAAGACCACTTAAATATTGATAAGAGAATTGAAAGCATGACAGAGGAAAAGCTAGTCATATGTGCCTTAATTTAAAGATATCTTGTCATCATAAGATATTTTGAGTTTAACTCGGAGTGCGTGATATTTTAAAGCTATGGGTCCCATTTCTAGGATAATGACATCCTAGGTATTTGTTGAATGAGATGGCTATGTCCAATCCCAGCTTACAACGATTCTCAAATGACATTAAAAACAATCGAACTTAAAATAAAATTTGAAAAATGTTCTTCATATTTATTATTATTCTTCAAATCATGTGCATAGTAGTGCATTAACCATATCTCTTTTACCCGATATTTCCCCGCTACCAGCAGGCCTGTTCAGTATGCCGACAGGTTTATCTTGGTACCATGCAAGCATAGTCCCGCTGCCAGCGAGCTTGTTCACTACCCCGACGGGTTTACTTGCATTTATCGAGCTTCCTTGTTTTAAGTTTTTTTACTTAGGATTGACCCGCTACCAACAGGCCTGTTCAGTACCCCATCGGGTTTTCCTTGTATAATAATATTAAGTAGATGGAAGCTGATTGGTACTAGAGTGTGCTAAGCCCTGCTAAAACACATAATTCAATTTTGCAAAAATAAACTTATAAGTAATTTTCATAATGTCCTTAATCATAAATCATGTCAAAAGAGAATAACTTAAAGTTGTTCTATGACCTTATAACCCTTCTTCTTTGTGAAAGATAAATAATGTTCCCCACAGGAAAAAATTCCACCTACTATCGAGTTATCACACAAAGATACTCAAGTGACAAGTTTTGATAATAAGGATAGAATGAACTAGTAATCCATAGGCACGAAGTAAGATTCTAAAAAGATAATAATGAGAGTAAGTCTTAATCACACAACTGTTTAAAATAACAAATCAGAAATATACATGTCTGAATCAAAACACCAGAAACTATATGAACCCTCAAAGGAACAGTTAGGAATGATGTACACAAAATTGTTCTTAATTGTCACTATAAGCTGCAATTTTTAAGAAATGTTTAAGATATCTTACGATCATAAATTGTCTTTCAGATAATACTCCATAAGTTGCTTATAGATAAAATTCTTATAATCAAACTACAAAACCACTTGTTAGATGATTCTTATTTATTTATAAAAACATATATAATATTATGGAAAGAAAAAGAGTAACTTTTATTTATTTAATAAAACAAAAATATATTTACATACTATCCTATTCTACTAAAAAGAAAGAAAACAATTCAAGTGTATGAATTCTTCCAATGTAACCATGTTCGAAGCAAAATTAGAAATATACCTTTATCCACATAAAAGAAAAATATTACAATCATTACCGGGATATGAAGAATAAATCGAGTTGTTTGATTTAGCAGCAATAAACTTTGAAGAAGGGGATGGTACTATGGCTTAATTCCCTCTTGAAACCATATTTCAATGTGACTTATGTATTCTATGTTTTCTTCTTCATTTGTTATGTCACGAGATATTTCATTGAACTCTAGCATGTATGAAGAATCTAAGTTTGGTGATGGGGAATATTCAAGTCCTAATGTCCCTCCCTCATCGAATGAGAGGCATTCCAGGTTGATCTTGTCTTCTTGTGGAAAAGGCCAAGTAGAAACCTCACTTTCTTTTGTATTTTCTACAATCCCTTGATCTATAACCTCTCCAAATCTTGTATGAATTTCTTGCAATAATGTTGGTGAGGTAGGTAAGGTGGGTAAATGTTGCAGTTCAACACTGTAAGCATATTGTATTGTTTTATTGTTGTTAGAATGTGGAATGAATTGAACAAGAATGTGCATAGGGCATAGAGGAGGTTTATGAGAAGATGATTGTGGCAGGTCTAATTGACTAGTTTGTGTGATTGATATTGCCTGGAAAATGGGATATTGTTGAAAATCTTGTAAAACAGGAAATGTTGCATCATAAGAGAGAGTATCCCTATGATCATCAGATGGGACAGAAATGATTTGTGAACAAGGTTGACAGGGGTTGAGATGAGTTTGAGAAGAGGGTATATTCTTACTAATCTTGAATTTTCCTCTTGAATACCTTCTACATAATTCACAAACATTATCATATGATAGACAAAATACGTCACCTACTCCCATCAAACTTAAAATTTCTAAATATTCACTTCGTATACCTTTAAGTAAAAGCCTTTTCATGGTATCCTTCCCTGACTGTCTTAGTTTTGATCTTTGAAGGTTGTATTGAAAGCGTTCGACATAATTTTCCAAAGTTTCTTCTTCTCCCTGTGTTATTTCAAATATTTCCTCATTGACCTTGTAATAATCTTGGTATCTTTTTAGGAATATATGTTTCATGTCTTCCCAATTTTGAATGCAGTTCCCACCTAGGCTCATGAACCATCAGAGGGCTGCTCCTTTTAAAGTAAGAGGGAAAAAATTCAGATTTTGAACATTATATGCTCTATAGAGTATTTCCAATTGAAATAAAAATTCATCGGGGTCTTCATTCTCTAGTCCATGAAAATTTGGAAAAATGGATGGGAGAACATACTGTATTTGTGCCACTCCCCCTGGATCTCTAATAGGGAATTCAAAGGTAACAACTTATTCATCTTTTTCTCTTGCCATATCTTCCCATAATATAAGTAACTATTCATATATTATATTGGGGTTCCTCTTTCAAATGTTCTTGTCAGTTTGTTAGCAGGATGGGTGGTACTTACAACATCACTAAGTGATTTAATTGTAAAATAATTCCTACACTCGCATACGAGTGAATTGTACGAAATCGAATTACCTAAAGGCATGCGTACATCAAATTGAGCTTGTGAAAAAGTAAACTATCTATGCTTGCGAAAAGAAAAATACGTTTAAAGGAGATAAATCAAACTTTGCATAAAGTAAACACACTTGTGCAAAAAAGGAACAACAAGGCTTTGGGGATACCCACTAAAGTGGATGCGTCAGGCTATCACACTATGGAAATTTCGTAGTGACGACGTCTTTGCATCTTACCGTTTCCCCTTCCCCCTTGATGTGTAACGTAAAGGAAACCTATCTATCCTTATCTATCTAGGCTCTGTTCATGAAAAAGTAAACTAAAGGAAAACCTAGACTACTGCTACTGCTGGGTTTGGGGGCTCCTGTTATAACATATGTGCAGGTTCTTACCTCTTGTCTTACCGCTCCCCCGCCACCAACCTACTAAACTTCAAAACCAAATTCTATTTTTTCTACCTTACAAAACAACTCCCCGGCAACGGTACCAAAATGTTGGGTGTTAAAATACCTAAATTAATACCAAAATGTTTGGATGTATTCTACTATCTTAAATACACCTAATATTTAATTATCGGCTGGGGTTGGTAGGCTTAGAGTTGCAACAAAATATATGCGAAGGTAGAGGGGTTCCTACGGCATTGTAGAAAATACTTTAATAAACAAAAGGTTGAAAAAATCTTTCAAAATGAAAAACCAAGTCAAACTCCTAAAAATTTAATTATTAATTTGATTAAAGAAAAACATCATACTAGGATAATATCAAACTATGTTATTTCAACCAACAAATGAGAATATAACAAAACCTATTAAATAACTTCAAGAGCTAACTATTCACAGAAAGTACATATTTGGAAATACAATCACAACAACCAGATAATTTATAAACAAATAATTTCTAACTGAAAAATATATTATCAACAACTACTTAAAAAGCTGGGGTTCAAGGAAGACTTGACTAATATGTGAATGGAAAACTGAGTAAGAAAAGCAAGTAGAAAACTTAATAAAGATAATTTTAAATTCTTTTCTACAAGTCTCTTCAATAATCTTACAATGAAAGGAATAGGTCTTATCACTATGATCAATTTACAAGGTATTAGTATACTCACAATTAACACACCTAACCCTAAAAATCCATATACAAATAAATAAATCAAACCAAACCAATAACATAATTTCAAAACATTTCAGCAGTATTAAAGAAAAAAATTGGAAACCAAAAGAAACAAAATCACAACGCATAACTCAAAGCATGGGTTGGAAAGAGGAAAAATGAAGGATAAAACTTAGTAAATACTTTAAACAATCTAATCTACAGTTCAAATAAAAACATAACCATTATCTAATGACTACAATCATAGCATAATAATAAAAAATCCAAAAAAACGGAACTGAAAACAGGTTTAAAATGAAATTAGGAATGCTAAAGGTCGGATGGAAGGTTGGACGACAATCTGGAAGGAAGGTTTGAATGACAGTCCGAATGAAAGGCTGCATGCAGAAAACAATAAAAACAGACCTAAATGATTTAATTATCAGCTGATTTTGTGCATATGAAAACAGAATGCATAAAAGACAAGAATTAAACCTAATTAATAATTTAAAATAATTAAAAGACTTCTAATACTAATCTATGTTTTGGAAAGATTATTTCTATTATAAAATAAATCAAACTAAAACATAACTGAACTAATTTACAGTTTAAACAAAAAGCAGAAAAACTAATCTACAACTACAAATTAAACCTAAGGCTGACTAGATTTTATCTAATTGCAAACATACCATTAAGCATTAAAGTAAAAAGAAAGCTAAAAAACAAACTACATATGACCGGTAGTTTTAATTCTATAAGAAAAAACTACATTAACAGCATGATGTAAATTACATTAACTACAGCAAACACATGTTACAGAGAACGGAAAAACAAATATAAACAATTAAAAATAAAACTACTTATATGTGATGAAGAGATAACAAAAACTCATACAGAAATAGAAACCATGAATTGTCGAGGGGCCCTCTCAGCAATCACATGTATTGCCTGGTGAATACTTTCACACACAGTCATAAACAGCAAGGCGTAGAGCTTCTATTAAAAAGAAGGAACAAAGTTACAATCTTTTTCTCTCAAAACAAACTAGCTATCTACCTAATGGATTGATCAATCCCCTATCTCTCTATGTGGGGGTGTTTATATACACACTGTTTCAAAAGATTGAGCAAGTCGACCCTTTAGTGGTCGACTGCTCTTCTAAATTTAGTCAACCATAAAAGGCAATAATTATTCATAGGCCAGCACATGAGCATATCCCTTCTTTGGCGTAAGTCTGGTTTCCTTCAACATGAGCAGGGCGTCGTGGTGGTGTAACTACTCCTCCTTTCGCATGACTAGTGGAGTGGTGTTGGTGCAGGAAATGTACATGATGGGTCTTCTAGAACACGGGTCTTTCATCAGCGTGTATGATGTGGCATACAGCCCCTTCCTTAGCGCAACTGACGGTGTGGTGTCAAATGGAGGTGAGCACACAGTGGGCTTCCAGAACGCAGGTCGTTCCATTCTTCAAAGCACGCAGACTGGTAGCAATTCAGAGTTTAAGCAGAGGAGCCCATGACTGATCCTTCTAGACTGAATTTATTCCTCCCTTTGAACGTGTGGGTGATAAGCAACTTGGTGTTGAGCAGTGGCAACATGAGGGCGATCTTCTAGAACATGATCTTTTCCATCAACCGAACGCATGGACAACAAGCCGTTTACAAAACTGTTCCATATTAAATGCCTAAAATCGGTTATGGACAGCGCGCAGCCTGATTAACAAGATTGGCGAGAAGATGGAAGGTGAGTTGGATGACGATTGCACAGATTGGGATGAATGGTAAGCTGAATGGTGGTTGCGTAGATTGGGCTGAATGCTTGTTTGTTTTAACGAGCTGAAAACTAATATGTCTATTATAAGCTTGCCTAAAAACTGTAAATCTGCAAACAAATATATACATTAATTAATATATCAAAATATGCTTAAAATAATATAGATTTGAGTTAATAAAATCACATAAATGATATTAATAACCAAAGTTGAATAAACATTAAATTTGTTCTTAACTTGTGCTGAATAACGATCTGCATGACATAAAATACATGAAAGATAATAAAATATGTGTTTAAATGTGTTATTTTAACGCCAAAAATGATAACAAAATGAGGCTCAACAGTTGCCAATTCTATTGTTGGGTTATTCACACTAGCAAGTACAATAATGTACCTACTAAGGATTGTGGAAACCTTAGTAGCAAACTGTGACAATGGAAAATGAAACTTTCAAGTAAAAACTAGTAAACTAGAGTAAAACAAAATTCAAAATATGAAAGAATTTGCATGGAAAAAAAAAATTAAATTAACATTTTTGAATCCTTTCAAAAAAAGAGGGTAAGTAAAAGAATATTTTATTTATATCATGTAAGAAATGGATTTCTTACAGTTAACTTTGGAATACCTTACAATGATACCAATGGGGGCCCTTGTAGTGGTCTGGAGAAGCCATTCCTTGGCCTCCAAGCAATTTTTGGTTCTCCAACTCTAGGTAACCATGTAAGGAAATTTCCTCACAAGGGGAAATGAAGGAAGCTAAGAGGTGCTTCAATGGTTTCAAGAAAAATTTCTAGCAGCATAACAGTAAATGAGTGAATGGAGATGCTCAAATGGGGGACCTTTGCCATTATTATATAGGTAAATATTTCTTGTAGTATTTTCCTATGCTATTGGGTGAGTGATGGTATTGAGTTGTTGTATTGGGAAATTATCCCTTTTTGTCGGATTCTCTTTTATTTTTTGCAGAAAAATACCAAATTTCCCTATTTTATAGGAAAATAAAATAAAATATGGGCCAATTTGGGTTTTTGACATTAGGAATGTTTTGGGCAAATGAGGGTCAATGTAGGAAAAATGAAGAAGGGGAGGATGTGACTACAGAAAGAGTGTGGTTTTCAATTTGTTTGTGTTGGCACACTCAATGTGGAACCAAGTTCCCTTTCCACACCAAATATGGCTTTGATCTCGGTAATGTTTTCACTAGACGTCCTTTTATAAAGCATATTGTTGAAATCTACAACTCAATTTGGGATCTTAGCAAGAATCTATCTTTCCCATCAACATTTATACTTAGCACAAACTTGATTTTTTTTCTGCCATCGTTATTCTTCATGGCACATTTGTGTTGTTTCTCTAGTGGTTTTTAGAACATCCTTATACTCAAGGAATTCACCTTCCATAATTATCAACACATTCCCCTTCAAGCACTTTTATACATATATTTTGTAACACGCAATCACTGAGTTGAGGAAAGATAAGATAAAAAAGCAACACCATTAAACCAAAGGAAGAGAAACACGTGTAATGCACAATTGTTGAAATAAGCAAAGATAAGACCAAAAACACTGTCAATAAACCAAAGTTGGAGCAAACCAGGAGCAAATGTAGCATAGAAATATCTCAAAAGTAAGTGGAGATAATCTATGTTATTAACAAATCAATCATATATGTATTTGGTGGAGAATGAGGGAGGGAATTCTACCTAGGAAGGGTGCAATTGGGAAGCATCTAAAACACATACCAAAGGCCTTCAATTAAACAACATTCTATGTGAGGCCTGAGTCACTTTCCACGCTAGAGATGGCTCTAATCTCGATAATGTTTTCATTAGCCTTCTTTTTTTAAAGCATAGCGTTGAAATCTACATTTCAATTTAGGATTTTTGAAGGAACGCATGATTCCAATAATCTTTTTTCGTTAGAAAAAAACTGATTTTTTAAGGCACACTTAATGTGCATGACACGTTTTCTTCGTTGTCCCCCATTTGGTTTTAACTTTTTGGAACATCTTTATTCCATGGATAGGCCTATAAGCTTCAACCTTATCAGTGAGCTAATTCAAAGGATATCATTTTAAGCATTCCCTTTCATCATTTTGAGATTTTTTTGTATCCTTCCATGGCTTAAAAGAAAACTATTAAACGCAAAATTATCAAACAACATCCAATTATCTTATCGCATATTAAAATTATTTCACCACATAAAATTTCACTTCCCTTTATTATACCTACCTCAGCAGGTATATTGTAATCGATTGCAAGTCAAACTCTTTTGACTTTTGTATTAGTTGCTCTCTTTTGAGGCAGGTATAAAAAATTAAAATCTGTTTTGCAAAGTATAACTTAGGGATTTGTAAAATATTTTTTTTTAATTTTGTTAAAAAACTATTTTGTAAACAGCTTATTGGTGGATAGAAGATGATGTAAACTTTGGAATTTGGTATCTGGATTTGAGTTGACATGTGGCAAGATGACATCATAATAATAAAATTAAAAAAATAAAAATTATATGCCACAGGCACAGGAGGAAATTATATGCGTCCCATGATGCCACAGGCAACGGAGGAAACCTGTAAATCACGGATATGGTGTCGAAGCTCCGATCTAACCCACACTGAGATGTATATTCCCACCATTTGTTTGCTTGCCACACAATTGTACCGTTGTATATCGCAAGATTCTTTCAACCATTCGTTCAGCAAGGGTTCTTTAATCTCTGCTTCTGCAACGTCATCATCGAGCAAATCATTTGTCGAAAACAACCTGCAGGAACGAGGAAATATTGCAGACCAGTCGTCTGATCTGTTAACCTTGGATGGTGCAGGAAATGGATAACTAGTTCTGCGCAAATGAATTAATGCAGGCATTGCAGGCGACGGAGGAGCGCTATAGCACGTCGGAGCAACCGCGCTTTCAGATGGGATTTTGTTTAAAGTTTTGCAGATTAAAGTGTCCCATTTCATGGCGGGACCTCTATCTTCGGAGCCAAGGACGTTTGCTGCTTTCAAAGGAACGATTTCTTGAAACCTGTTGCCGGATGATAAAACAAAAGATTAATTAGAGACTTGAAATCAGCCATTATGAAAAGCTTCAATCATAAAACAGGATTCACGTCATACCCAAGTACATAAATATCTGATGCATCTTTCATATTTAAACAATCCTCGAGATCTAAATCGCTCGGTGGAATCACCCCACCAACGTTCCATGTCGTCACTGATATTCTGAAATTTCATCACACATCGATGTTTCTAAGAGAATCAGAAGACCGGAACGAACGAATGAAAGAAAACATAATTAAAACTTTTGTTGAATCAGAAAACCGTACTATCTTACTTGTATTCCCGTGTGTCATTGTACTGAGTCCAGAGTGTTTCTGTATCATCTCGCAACATTAAGGATCTTGGCCGGTTGCAACTTTGAATTGAGATACGGCCACCAGCTCTTTCAGTATAATCGATGCTCACTGTAACTATTTAATATCTAAAAGAAGTCTTAGAAATTTGTAACTATTTACAGATGTGGAGAAGCCTTAGAAAGCTGTAACTATTTTACAGATTTCTCCACATCTTCTATTGAACCCTTTTTTATTTTCTGTCGGTAACAGAGTAGCTCGAAATTTCTACTCAAATCAACTATTCAAGATAGAGGTCTCGTCCAGAGTAGTATGAGATTCAAACTTTGCAAGTACTCTGAATTATTTAACTTTTTATTAAATTTCGTAAAAGGAGCTAATAGACTGATTGTTATAACCGAGAGGACAGTCAACAAAGCTAAGTTGAAAAGCACAATTTTTTAAGTGGAAAGTCAAAATTATTTCCTCTCAAAAGGATATGACAAGGAAAGCAAACCAACTGGTTAATTTTAACAGATATGAATATGACATCTGGTAAGACGAGAAGCATTTAACAAAGGCCAATTGCAGTCTATTTTTTGTAAGGAATGGGCCTCACAAGCAGGGATGGAATTTGACGGGTAAATGCCTTAGAGAAACCGTCAAAATCTAGATAGAATATAAAAAACCTTTCAGATTTTGGTAGTGATCGGCGATTTTGACGAGTGTCCGCTATTTGAAATTCCTACCCTCGCTGATTTCGCTCTCAACCTAGAAAGCCAAAAGACGAACACTCCAAAATGAATTTGTTCACTTCCAATATTCTCCAACCTTATGTACTAGACATACTTTTGGCTTTCTCTATGTAAATGTGATAACTACCAGGATTTTGTTTATAAAAAAAATTTACTATTCGTTAGGACATTACAATTTTTCAAATATTTAGGTACGGATTAGATTTTGGAGTTACTATAGTTTTAGCTGATCAATAAGATTAAGAGCAAAATTATCCTATTGCTATATATTTTCAATCTCTTCTTAGGAGGCAGGTACTAAGCAACTTTGTTGCTTATTCCACTTGTTTCATATAGAAGCAATAAAATTAAATATGATATTTCATATGCTCTATCCCGTCACATTTACATAATCTCATGATTATGTAAATTCTTGATGCATTCCACTTCCATAATTTTTTAGTGCTTTTCATGTAATTTCAATGGTACCAATTTTTTTATGGATTCCCCTTTCATAATTTTCAAGCGCTTCCCTGCGCCTATCAAAGCTATAGCACACAATTGCCAGAAAACAACTTAAGGGAAGAAAAAACTAAAATTTATTATAAGAAACCAAAGCAAGAGTAACATTAACAGAAACATCTCTCATCAACAGCATGGAAATAATCTAACTAATTGGTAAATCAATCAAAGATGATTGTGGAAAAAAATCAAGGTAGATTTGTGGAGATATGGTGCAATTGGGCAAAACCTAGCATGCACACCAAAGACCTTCAAATAAATAACAATCAATGTGGAACCAAAGTCCATTTCCACACCAAAATGGCTTTGATCTTGGTAATGTTTTCATTAGCCTTCATTTTCTAAACATTTTTTTTAAATCCACAGTTCAACTTAGGATCCTGCAAAGAATCCATGTTTCGCGTCATCATTTTACTTAGAAAAAATCCTATAACATTAAACCTAGTCGGTGAGTTGATGCCCACATTGATAATGTGTATCGCTTTCAATACAAGTCGGGCCTTAGGTAATCTAGTTAGAATTTTTATGTATTTTAGTAACCATCTTAAAGGTAAAGGTGGAGCCCCAACCCTTATTTCACCAAGGTGCTTGTGATCCAGTATCCAACAGATAAGCTCTATAAAACCATGTTGGTTGAGCTTTGTTTGACTTTGAAGATTGTGTATTACACTTAATCAATATTTTTGAACAAGCAATGTTAAAAAAAAGGTTTCTCATGTTGGATTTGTTGGTTGAAGAGATTTTAGGTTACTGGTAGTTATTTTGTGGTGATTTCAATAATGTAGAAATTTCAGAAGATGAGGGGAGGTTATTGTCTAGGATGCCACCAAGAGAATAGATGCTTAGAACAACCTAAAGTTAAAACTTGTCCTAAATAATCCCAATAAATTATGCCCAAGGACATTGTTGACCTTTGGTTTACATGGTCAAACCTCCATAAAGGCAATAAGTTGATCAAGAAAATGTTTGACAAAGCAACTCTATCTGCGCAAATATTCTTTTTCATTTAGTGTGAGGGTAGAGAGTCAATTTAGGTATATGGGGATTTTGCCTCATGTAATCACTAGTTGATTATTTTTTATATTTCCTAAGGATTTTCCAAACCAAGACCATGTGGAACATGGTTCCTTAGCACTCCACTGTGATGTCCCTGACCCCAAAACCAAGGACATGGTTACCAAGAAACACAAGGGAAGGTTGAATTAAGGTAATGTGCAGTGGAAAGAGGATATATAAGGCTATACTAGGATGCCAACAAGCCAATTAAATAAAATAATCAGCCTTTTAAAAACCAATGCAAACTTACGATGCATATCATTTTCCATATGCACATGCAATGCAAGGTAAATGCAAACATAATTGTAAACATATATGAGCAAGATATCAACATGTATATAAAAATATAATATCAAATTTAATACAACCATATAACCATTAACAAAATCAAATCTACAGGATGTCATCAGCAATGTCATTAAATACATATACATGCTCCCATAATCAACCATACTAACAATGTTAAAAACGAGATCTACTGACTACCACCTACACCCATATTAACACAAACAAAACTAGATATCAGGGCTATCAGCTATAGCCTTCTAAGCCACAATAAAATCATATATCAAGGTTGTCATATACATCCATATAAGCAACAATCAAAATCACATCTCTAGCTACCATATGTAGTCATCTAAGTAACAATAAAAAATGGATATCAAGGTTGTCATCTACAACCATTTAAGCAACAATAAAAATTCAGATATCTAGCTACCATATACAACCATATAAAAACAATACAATTCCTATCTCATGGCTTCCACCTATATCCATTCATGTACATAATGTATCATATCTCATGAGCGTGCATGCATGTGCACACACATAGAGACACAAACACATAGAAAATTGTAATAAATAAGCATATAACAAAATACTCATCTCAATGAAAGGAACTAGATTCAACAAGACAGCGTTCTACCTAGCCTTAGACATGCCATGCCCATTCATATTTCAACATGATATTCACCCCTGAGATGAGGCCATAGATCCACAACAGAGGTACTCTTGAACCAAAATGTATGGTGCGCTCATCTCAACACCGAGAAAATTGCCACACAAAAACAGCTGTATCTCAGTCATACGGAAACATTTTTCAGCGATACAAACATTTTTCCTTACTGGTAGCATCGCTACGGATGCAATGGAATGGGTCTCATAAACTAGAAATTATTAGAAATAGTTGAACCAGAACATATGGTTGTGCCCTTTTCACACTGTTAAAAACCACAACTACACCCTTCTCCATCTAAACTTTCCCTTCCTTCTACACTACCTGGTGCAATGGGATTTCTTTCACTACACAAGTCCCTCAAGGAATCACCATCCACCATCGGGATTCACCTGCTATATTCAGACAGGGACAAGCAATGGGATAAGGACCCATGTTGTGTTTTGCACAGTTAATATTCAATCCCCATTACAGGGTCTTCAAACCTCGTTACAAGGGATTCAATATTCAACAATACAATGCATATCTTACTCGAGAGCATGTGTTTTCCAAAAAAGAGAGCATTCCACTTCACTAGAGAGATCAAGAGAAAAATCAAAGAACAGAATGAGAGAAAAATCATTCCAATACACAAATAGCCATTTGAATCCCCAAGGAAGTAACTCAAATTCCAAGAGAGGTAACTCAAATTTAATTGGGGTTACTCATTTCATGAAATAGATGGTACAATTAGAGATTTTGTTTCCTATAATATCAAAAGGTGAAAGAAATTATGAGAGTTACATTTTCCAAAGAGTGTAGGCTAAAAATAGCCAATGAGGGTGCACCAGCACATAAGGAGCATCACTAGAGGCTTCGAATAGCAAAGGAGGGCGCACTAACCAAGAGGGTCCCACCAAACATTAAAGAGGGTGTAATAGTGCCTCCATAAACCAAAATAATCAAAAATAGCATCCAACAAATAATGTTAGGGAGAACAACAACTTGTAGTCCCAAACCCCCTCACATGTGAAATCCATGGCCCCTCGTTCTTGTTAGTTGTCAATGTTGAGCTAGTTATTTAATTAAACAATAATAATAATAATAATAATGTCAAAATTCCATAGTCCTGACACCTAGTACCCAATAATAAACAAATATAATAACATATGTTTGGGGCTTAACAACTAAGTTTTTAGATCCCTCCTCCCCCAAATCATGAATCGTGTATTGAAATTATTAAAAAAAATAAAATTTAACCCCTCATCCCCAAGGTAAAAAATTAGGACGAAGCCTTTAGGAGGAGAATTTTAGTGAGTAACTCTAGACCAAGGTAACTAAACTAAGACACCCACTCAAGGTTGGAGAGTTACATAAAGAAAGGGGACCCTAAATTAGAACCCAATGTAATTGTCTTAAATTACGGGAGCAACAACCTAGGCCTTCTTCAAATCCATAGCCTCAAAATATGTAATCGGACATATCAAGTCCCTCAAAATAGTAGAAGGCAAAATAACTAATTAAGTCAACATAAAGAAAGAGTTTACCAATCACTATAAGATGAGTATTTAGTATTCAAATATGGGAAACAAAAGAAAGGTTGATTTGTATATATACACTCATGCAGTCCATGGAAACAAACATGTGATAAAGAGTTAAATTTCGATGAATTGACGAGGTCCCTTGAAGAGATGGTTAATGATAAGTTTCCTAGCCAAGCTAGTTTTCCATGTGAATTTTATAAGGCCACTTGGGGATTTATGCAATTGTACTTGCTCCAAGTGTATAAATAAGTTGAACAAATGCATATAATTGGAATTGTCATCAACAAGGGGTTGATCAAATTGCTCTTCAAGTGTTGGAAACAATGATTCGTTTGTAACCTCACCTTGTTGGATTGAAAGGATTCAATCATTGAAGGGAGCTGGCCACAGACTAAAATATGAATTAACTGTGTCAACCTTTGGGTCCTCCTACCCATAATCTACGGAAAATTATGCTTAGTTACCACTATGTGGTCCCTTCTTTGTTCCTTTGATCCATATCCAAACTTATTTATATATGGTTTATTATATCGATCTATCACCTACTTCATTGGATCGTTGGATCATGGAGATCCCATATTGGATCATGGCTCATTGTGCTCAAGTGTTGTAACGGTGTCTCTAGACACCACTATTAATCTCTTGGAATCCATGTTCTCTTATGTTTTTTATTCACCTGTCCTAACATCGTAGCAAAGCTAGTTGGTTTATGATTAAGGGTTTTTGCAGAGGGATTGAGTTCCATTAGATGTTAGTGGTTTAATGAGTATCATTTTTGGGGTGGAGGAAAATGGTGAATCACTAAATTCGACCATTGTACCCTATTTTTTTTGGTGTGATCTGAATTCTTAGGGTATTTCAAGTTCAATGCATTTCTATTGGCATATCTAGAGTGCTCAATGATATGGGTGAGATAACTTCTATGGGAATAAAGATGCAACCATTAGGTGGATTGTTATTCTTGGAAGAATGATGAACTATGGTGTGCCCTAGATTGTTAGATCTTGAAATGTCTTAAGTGTTATCTTTCCATACCTATGATGCCCTAACTTGTTTATTAGAGCAATGTTATTTGATCGGGTGTGTTATTGGTTACCATGATTATGATGCTTGACTTTTGAGGCAAATTAACTTTATTAGAGAATAGAGTATCAATTGACGACAATTTTATTTGAATGGAGATGATCTTGTATACGATAGACTACCTAAATATAGGCATGACTCTTATCACAAAAAGCTTGCACACCTGCTACAATTTCACAAACAATACGGTAAAGCGCCATCAACATACAACATGATTCCATTCGAAGACACCTTCACACGATCCAAAGAGCATATCGATTCCAAAATGGCCCCAACATAGTCAAATGACATAGCCGCACAGTTAAAGCTCTATTTATATGTGCCACAATGCGTATTTCCAAAACAACACTCGTGTTGCAGTGCATATTTTCCTTTGAGATCTACATTATTGACATAAACGACATTATCTCACCCACCAACAACACATTGAACAATCATGAAAGCTCCACCTACCCAAAGAATTCAATTTTTGGCTCTCCGTGCAGTTGGTTTCCGTAAATGACCTCTTAGTGTAATTTGGATCCAAAACATGGATCATTGGGTTCACATTATGATCTTGTTATTTCTTGGACACCTATTGGCCTATAAAAGAAATCCATGGGAATGCTTATTGTAATAAGAAATTTTTTAGTAAGGTTATGATGTTGGAATTGTGATTGAGGTTCCTCATAGCTCACTCTTCCCTTTTGTCAAGCATTCACCAAAGATTCATTGCCTCCTTCCTCCAAGGGGCAATATTTATTCTCATTTGGTTCCTTAACCATTTTGCAAACAAGTTTGGACAAGAGAGGCCTCCCTTAGGAAGAATGTTTGCCTCCGTTTGGAGCTCACATCTCTAAGGTGTTTTACTATCTTGACAATTCGGCAATATGCAAGTGGTTTAGCTCACATTTATTGTTGTATATCGCACCCTCTACTCCCTTTGGCATTTCATTTAGTTCTGTTATAATTTTCTTAGTTTTATTTTATTTTTCACTAACAATCTTTTGTAGAGTCACATGGGTCACAATATCACCAACCAAAAGGGGCTCCAAATATTGAAGTCTTGTTACAACCTACAAGGATTTTCCCCTCCCCAAATGAGAAATCACTCTTGGGCAATATTTCCCACAATAGTATTAAGTGAATCAGAAAAAGGGAGTGAAGAGTGAATTACCTCCACTTAGCATTTATTTTTGCAAGCATCATTAGTTTGTTTAGATATCAAGTTACATTTCCCATATTTTTTTTTGAGCACTTTAATTAATGGCAACAATACAATTTTCTTTCATCACATGTGATTTCCCACTTTCACACATTAAGGGACCTAAAGACTCTTTTCATCTGAGTTTGCTCTTCACTATTTTAGTGAATCAGAAAGGAAGGGAATTATGAAATACCTCTCTTAGACTAATTTAATTCACAACAAAATCATTAAAAATCAACCATTGTAAATGCTAACCAACTAAAATCCTCCACAGGAGGTAACAAAACAACATTTTAGTTTGGTAATATTGATTGGGATAGGAATCCAAATAACGCTGCCAATCTAGCTTCATTAGCCACTATTTTGAAACATAACATTGTTGTATTTTAGGGTTCTATCAAATCCTACTATATGAAAGTCTTTAAAGAGGTCTTGGATCAGAAGTGTACCAAGACCAAGGAGGTAAATTTGAGGTATAGCTTCCCTAATCTCTCCTACGAGGCACTCACATTGTTGTTAGGAAAATGATAGTATACCGCATAGGCCTAATTGCTGATCCACACTTAACGCAAGGTAACCTTAGTGACCAAAGTTGGGGAACTAACAAGGAGCACTTGGGAGTGAAAGTGAATTCTGAATTTATTTATTTCCATTGGGAGGTGTTTCCAAGTCTTCTTGATTGGAACATTGGCCCCATCATCGGTATAACTGGCTCTTTGTTACCTCCACTATCACCATCAATTGTGCTTTTAGGAGGCCCAGTTACATTTGAGAGGAAGGACATTAGGTCTTTTTAGGGAGTTTACACTTGTTCATTTCTAAATACAATCTCATTAACTCATAATTTAAAAAAATCCTACATGTGGACACCTTTTCACTAAGCCATCTCTGCACATATCACTCACTTGTTGCACCATTTTGCATCTATTATGGTTGGCATATTTTTTCATTTGTCTATATATTATGTTTATTCATCACCCATCACTCTCACTTGGATACTAGACTTCAACCATAGAGGAACAAACTTTACCCCTAAGGCAATCCCGCAAACTGCAAGGCCTCTCCCCTCTCTCAAGGGGTGTTTTTCTTTTATCTCCCCATGGCACACGAGAGAGATCACCCAGTCGGGGAAACTCCTAAGACACATTGCACTAGTATAAAATGAGAAATTAGTGACTAAAAAAATGACTAAAATTCACATATAAACGATTATTTTTAGTCGGTGACCAATAGTAGCTAATTTCCAATATCTTATAGCTCGACTAGCTTAGTTGTATTTAACTTAGTCATTAATTGGTTACCTTATTTAGTTGTATATTTGGTCATTGATTTAGTCATTGATTTAGTTATTAATTGCCACAATTAGTGACCAAATATATGACTAATAAACTACTAGATGATAAATCAAGGTAACCTATTAATGACTAAGCTAAATATGGATAAAAGTTAGTCGCACTATAAGATACTAGAAATTAGCTACTAATAGTCGTGTATATGTGAATTTTAGTCATTTTATTAGTCACAAATTTATGATAGGGCACGAAGGAATTGAACCACCAACCTCTTGCCTATAAGGCAGGTGCTCTTCCATTGAGCTAGCACCCTTTAAGAATTGAGGTATAAATATGGGTTTATAATAGACTTCGCTGTGAAATATTTAAAAATAACGAAAATGCAAATTAATACTAATTTTAAGCAATTGCATGTGACTAGACATATCAAGAATATTTTAACAATAATTTAAATTTGGGCAATATAAAATTAAAGTCAAAAATTATCTTTAATTGTTATAGCAATGTAAACAAAATTCATAGAGACGCAATTAACATTTATCTTACCAATGTAAATACAAAACACATATTGCATCCATAATCGTCACTTACTTCTCTATATGCAACCAAATATTGGGGGATATTAAGGTCATTCATCAACCATTATATTTTTTATCCTTAATGGAGAAATTTTAGACATGGGTCACACTACAGAAGAGAAAAGTCCAATGATTGTATTTAAATGTTGCAATGCAAATACCTGGTATATAGAAAGTCTAGAAAGGGCATGAAGAAAGGAAAAAACTAAGCATTATATCACACAATTCCACTTATGGTGATACCATTCATAAAAATAATAAACAAGCCATGATTAAGGTACCTACACATCAATAAATAGTTGCATGTAGATCTTGTCAATGTCAGAGATATTTCCATCTGAGGAATATGTGCTAGCACGTCCCCTTTTTTGAGCACCCTACCATATACGTTGCAGTGAAGATTCTGTTTTTCTTGCCTACAATAGTCAAGAGGGAAGTTTGAGAAACTAATTTTTGGAATGAAAAACTAGCAAAAGAAAAATAAAACAACAACAATAGAAAAATACATACCACGGTCACAATTTCCCACGCTAACTCATTATATCATATGGTGATTTTGTCAGTTGCAAATTCGAGAACTTCATTTCGCATCTCTTTTGTCAAATAGATGGCATGATCTCCCTCAAGGAATGACTACATAAAACATCTCTCATGAAAATAAATATGTTGAATTGTAGAATAGGAGAAGAGTTGGCATAAACATGAAACACTAGAAGATAGAAAAAATCCAAAATATCTAATCAATGATCCAAGAGCTATAAAAAATCTAGAATTAATCCTAAAACAAAGACATGATTCACAAAAGGTAATTGCTTAAAAGTTAAAATGCATCAAACTATTTGGTCCATATGACACCTAAAGAGGAAGTGAGAGCACTAGACCCTAAACCATTTTACAAGCACTCATCATATCCTCCACAGCAGTTGTCAAGTAATCCATAATTTCCTCAATTATAATTCAGTTCATATCCTCCACCACAATTGTAAGTTGTACAAAATCAACCATGTCACGGGACCTACCCTAGTCAAGCACCATAAGTTGCTCTGCCTAGGCCACCTAAAATGTCACATTTTTCTGGACCCTTGCTTCATTATAGAGGAAATATTCCATCTATGATCTAGTATGGAGTAGGGATTCCTTAATGCATATCTACAACTCTTCACGTCATGTAATGGATATATAACCTCAACAAGGTCATTGAATGAATTAATCTAATATGCAACTAGGAGGGCTAGTGGGGATTATAACTAACATGATGCATCATAAAATGCCCCATCTCAATGTTTATTGCCTACACAACACATGCATTGTAGCAGTAGTAAATATTTAAGGCAATGCAAAGTGGTGTTCCTCATTTTCCACCTGTGCCAACACAACAATATTCAATTTACATCCTCCTCCACCTACCATGAAAAAATATAATGGGTGGAGATTTTCAATATCAATATAGTAAGTATAAACAAAGTGGAAAGCAAAATCACCACACAGTCCAACATAATTCAGATACAAATAGACACTCAGGTAGGATTAATAATGGTTGGTCATAGTTCTGATCAAATTACATGTCTACAGAATAAATTGAGAGCATTGTTTAGATATAAATTATTTGAACTCATACAATTATCCCTATGTAAATGATTATTATCATCAGGATGTGAAAGCAAAGAATTTTACCAGTTCTTGAAGAAAAATCCATTTTTCACCAATTAATCTACGTGAATTGCCTTTTCAAACTAGAAAAATCCTATTTGCACCAGTTAATCTACGTGAATTGCCTTTTCGAACTAGAAAAATCCAATTTGCACCAATTAATCTACGTGAATTGCCTTCTTGAACTAGAAACATATAAGTTTTTCATTGCAGTCTACATTTCTGAGTTTGTGAGAATTATTCGAAGTAAAATATATTCATAAGTAAAATCCCTTGATATGCAAACCATTCCTCAAGTTTAGGACTCTGAAAGTGATTTGATCCATTTTGGCGCTTGATAAAGCTAAAGTTATACATTTATATTTACTTATATGTGCATGTGTATTCAATATATATTGTATTTTTTAAAGTATTATACTTTTTTTTCTACATAAATGGTGATGAGTGTATTATCCATGTTACACCATCTTCTCCATACTCGCCATACTATGCTTTAAAAGAATCTCATGAACCAATTTGGCAATACTAACTTGATAGAACATTGTTGAGTTTTTTTTAAACATCCCATCCTTACTGGTAGAAATAGTAACCATAGAATACAACCCTAATAGAAATGAATATATTTGGAAAGTGCACTACATGTATAGTGATAAAAATATATGTTTTGCATGCTAGAGGAGTCATCATTGGAGATATTGTTCTTTTGGGTCCTGTATATTCTGCATCTTAGAGGGGTCATCATTGGAGATAATATTCTTTCTGGTCCAATAGGCCTATATCAATACCTTTGTGTGTGATTCATAATATTAATTCATGTGATCGGAAGCATCCAATTGGGTTTATATATATAAAACATAAGGTACATAGTCTAAATGACAAAATGTCAAAAATATATGCTCACTACTTAATGTGCATACTAAATAGCGTCAAGGTTGATACAATAATGCATAAATATTAGATTCATTAAATAAAATCTTCAGTTTTGAGGATGTCCAAATATACCTTAAAAAGGTAAAAACAATTATGCAAACATAATATCAAACACTAAAAAATAGGTAAAAATGTAGATAAAGCCAAAATAGAAAATGTTATCAGCAAATTCACCTAGAAGACCTCGAAAAATGATGACAAACTGACCAGGACGATTTGCTCTGCATGGCTGTCTAAAAATATTAACGGCATCAACTACCTTTGGCTTATCTTCTTGAACATGCTTGGGTGGGAAATGCTGGCATGTTTATACATACTATTTAAATGGATGTGATGCATGACATGAGATCCCTGCAGATAAAATAACCCAGAAAATAGCCATCATTATCTTGGCATTGATATAATGAAAATGTGTGAATAAGATTCCACTCTGCATATTCAAATTTTCTTCAAGATGGTTGTGGTTTTCCCAAAAAAAGGATGTTGATTTTCTTTTAATAAAAAAAAGGTGAACAATGAAGATTATTTTTAATGGAAATATTATGAAGTAGAAACAATGGAGCATTGCATTTGAAAACACATGAAGAGAAGAAATTGATACCTTGGCATGATGGTAGAGAGGCATTACTACCATGAGACAGATGATAGCTGAACATTTTGGGTTCATAATAAGAGATCCCTTCTTAGAACTAAGTTTTATGTGAGACATTGCCTCTAGATTCACCTGAGATTGATATAAAACCCATAAGCCATAAAATATGAAACCGGGCTTGATATCTTCCAACTAAAAGATAAAAGTAGGTACCTCAGGGATCACAAGGGGTACACCATCATCCATTAGGAATGCAAAGTTATTGTTTGCTACAATTGCCCCATGTTGTGCAACTATGGGTCCTAACTTTTTACTACAAAAAAATAAACACAATAAGATAAGGGAGCTCATTTTCCCATCATGAGATAGATGTATTTGTGATGTATGTGAGTTTAAGTGGTGGGGTTGCACAATAGATAAGCCCTAAACCCTTTCTACTCCAATTAGTGGAGATAACATTTTCATGTATAATATGCACTACCCTTATAGATCCACCAGCACTGAACAAAGCAATGTCAAAACGGTGGCAACTATATTCAATGAACTCCTCTACCTGCATAATATTGTTTCTATAAACAATGTCAACAAAATGAAAGGAAAAATACCCATTTTCTGCCAATAATTTGTACTACGATATCAACACTAAGCTCAAATGACATTTTCTTTCCATTATAGCGCTTGCTATCCAGCAATCTGATACTTTTGTAGGTGGGATCCTTATGACTCAACGCACTCAAGAACTCTTGCCTAACGACACCCCTAGGCCCTGACACACACAATAGCCATTGAGGGCCCATCTAAACTCAATCTCATTCTCACCATTCTGTTTGGACGAAATTGTTAACGCTCAGAACGTACCTAGGCTGTGAAAGGTAAATCCTGAGGTAACATCAAAACCAATTTAGACTATATTTCTGACCTAATACAGTCAGAGAGGGATCTCTTTCTATTTACAGGGTTTTCATTCTCAAAATATTCAATCAGAGAGAGTCAGAAGGTCAGATTTCTGAATAGAACAAGTTTGTTTTTATAAAATTTGGTGGGACAATCATGGAGGAAACCATTGGGCAATGGAGTCAACAATCAGATCTGAAATAAGTTGCAGGAGGTAAGAAGTCTAAAAGTTTGTGGACAAAGGCAAGACAAACATCGTTTCTTCAATCTGGAGGTATTAGCAAGTCGATTAGCGGATAGAGGGAGACAGCTCGTCTAACAGAGCAGCTAACTAGGGTGAATTCTGTAAGACTTTAAAAGAAAATGTTTAAAAATGCTTGAACAATGGACCTAGAGCATGTGAGATGAATTATGGCCCATATACACTAATGCTCAAACATGAAATCAAATACAAAATGGAGTGAAAACACGATAAACAGTCACGTAAAGAAATCACTTATTGAATAAAAAGATGGCACATGAATCTCTGCCATGAGAGGTTTAACATTCCTCCTCTACAATTTTATTCATCTCAAAAAACTGAAACCCATTACAATGAAGAGCCTCTCCGCTCTTGAAAACCCAACCGCTCTCCCCTCTGTGGGGAGCCAATTTATAATGTCTCAGATCCCCAAGGCTAGTCCTCGAAATAGGATCTGGAGTTTTTTACATTCATAATCAAAACTAACAACTAGAGCGTGGTACTTCCGCCACGGTTTACATATATTTAAACAGAAATCATGGAGTTGAGGTGCGTACTCGGTCTGAATGGCAGCACGTTGTTTCTGGTTCTGAGCTTGCGGGGTGTGAAAACGACATCTCAGGATGCTTCCGGTGGTTCATTTCTGATTAGGCATGACCATTTGTCCGTCTGTCGAGTCAACAACGTGTCCTTCACTTTGCGTTCGTTCTGTGCTCAAAGGCACCTTTCTGCATGGTTTCAGATCTGGAAAAGGATTTTATATCCTTTACATGCTCAACCTTCTTCACAACTCCCCCTTCTATGGGTAACACTGTTGTATGAGGGGATTTGAAGCAGGTCTGCATTGCTTCTGGAAGAAACAAGCCTTTACAGTGGCTTGACATTCTTGTACTCCTCACCTCCCCCGAGGTGGGCTCTCCTACAGGCAATACAATGGGATGCGCCTTTGACCTCCTAACCACCTCAGATAAGTTGGCAAGTGGAATTCACAAAGGCGGTGATGAAGAATTTGGACACCCACCCTTCTGGTACGAGCATTCGCTCCTACTAGTCGTTGCTCAACATGTTCACCACACACCAAGGCTTTGGAGGTAGTGATTGCATCTGGGGGTTCTGGAGGGACACCCACAGGACATGAAAACCCAGGAACCATGCAACAGGAGGTATGGCTATCTGAAAAGAGGTGTATCTCTCAAAGTACTTTACGTCTGCTCCCCAATGGATGGTTTTTTCCTGGTGTAGACACCCATGATGAAACAGGAACATAAAGGCATGTTCTCCAACCATCAACACTCCCTGACATATGAGCTTCTCAAAACAAATCGCCATTGCAATTTGCCAGAAAACTCAAGCCCTTATGCAAATTAACGCTTTGGATTTTCTCCTCAGCGCTCACTCATCTCCTGTTCTTCAGCGGTTCTAGAGGGTGGCGTTTATATAGGATGATGAAGATGGAAACAGAGATGACTGGTCAGCATTATCACACACTCCTTAGTTGGTCATCATAATGGTTGCACGAGTGGACACATGGGTGGGGATTTCCATTTGTTGCTTAGAATCCAGCCACGCCGCCTCCTTTGGTGTTGCGTTACTGTCCATATGGATCATGGCATTTGGGCCTGACCTTATTTTCCCTTTCACTTACGCTGATGGTGGTACTTAGAATGGTTTTGGCTAACCACATCCCTTTGTTTCGTGTAAAGGCCATATTCAATGCTTCAAAGATCTAAGTTTCATGTTCTCATGCTGCTTCTTACGTAAGCCTCGTGATGAATCTCTGGAGTCAGGAAGGTTGGTGATGTCGTGGACATAATTTTCACCTAAGGCATGTCACAAATGGCATCGAGGGAAATGATTATTGGTTAGATCGTACATGAGGATATACTTTCTATTCCATACCTGACCAGGACATGACCTTTAACAGGTTGAAAGATTCTAGACCATTGATCTGAACCCATCCTGTATCCATCGTACACGTGTGCATGTCCTTCCCTCATTTCCATTTTCATAAAAACTCAGGGGGTTCGAGAATTCTTACCTTGTCCATTCGAGCAGTATTTCGATTATGTCCATGTTGGCGTTCATACATTCAGTCGGGCTATCGTGAGCTCCATAGCTCAGAAGGAAAAAACCTTTTCAACTCCACATGGGTCATTTTCTTTGTAATATGAGCATTTGGTGCATAGCATCTTCACGCTAGATTCCAACACTAACCACCTGCACAACTTGATTCGGGAGAATCAACATCGACCGTTGATCAGTAAGTTTCCTTCATCGAGGCCATTCAACTCTGAAGACCTTAACACTTTGTCAATATTCCCTCTTTCAATTGATTGGGCACCTTTAGATCATGGAATTTACCACGTCTATTGATCAACCTCAACCTCATGTCGTGGCTGTTGATCTTTTTAACCCCTACCACTTTTCACAATTCAAAATCTCAACTTTACTTGTGCTAGTTCAGGTCACGGAATTAACTATGACTGCAGATCTATCTCCTCCTTTACCTCAGCCATCTGATCCTTTCTCCCTTTAACACACTCCGCAATTTGGAAAATTTTCTCCTTTTGTGCATGTTTATCGAGCGGAATCATTTAGGTTCATCAATCTAGCTTTGCATCGATCTTAACCCTTCAACATCACACCCCTTTAATGGACTCTGTGAATCTCAAACTTAAATCCTTCCTTGCATCTCCGCTCCACAGAATTGCTTTCCGTCGTCGATCTTCACCATCCCGAATTTGAACTGTCGAAGCTCGACACTCTTTACCCTATTTTTGTTGTTGCATGTTTCAATATACATAAAATATTTATCACCGTAGATCACGATCCACTCTCCATCCAACAACTCCTAATGACAAAACTTGCTTACCGGATAACCTGAAAGGCGCTCCCACAAAATTCCTCAAATTAGATCATTTTCAAACCTTTCAAGTCCCTAATTCAAAAATTCAAACATAGTGCTAACAGAAATATCACTCTCTCCCTCAGGGATCGATCTGAGGCATTTATATTATCCCCACATTTGGCTACCATTGTGATTGATGTCACAATCATTGTTTGATAGTGCTCATGAAGGGTATGAGTCATGGGTGACCACCATTTCCACTGTTGGTCCCGATTCCTTCGACAAAAAAATCCTTGATACCTACAATGGTTTAATCATCCTTCTCTCTTGTATAGCTGGGGACAGAAGGGAACCATAAAATGTTACATGAATGAAAAAATAGATATCTAGAAATGAAGAAAAGAATTAGGTATAGATCAATTTTAGTCAATGGTATTGGTTAGGGTTAGACTGCCTTGATGGTGGAGTGCCCTTGGTATTCTTAGGGGTATGGAGATTCGACTTCGAAACATTGGAGGGAGTCTTATTTTTTTATTTTTACTTCTTCTATTCTTAAGAGAGAAAGGCCTTCAAAATCAAGTTAAAGGTAAAACCTTTCCACAAAATGTGTGGAGGAATTGTGTCGAGATTTGGGATTGATTAGTTGAGTACTTATTGTTTTTTCTCTCTTGGAACTTTTTTAATGTTGAATTTCAGCTAATAAAATTGGGATCAACCAAATTTGCATGTATTATTTTGTTGTTTTATATAAAAATTGATTATGTTGGTGTTTTATATAAAAATTGATTTAAGCCTAGGTTTGAGTTGTATGAATTTAAAAAATATCAAAATTTTGATTCTATGTAGTTTCATTTGTGTCAAAATGAGAATGTCCAAGTTGTTGTTTCCTCAAATTAAATAATTTTCATCACTTGCCTTGCATTTAACATTGTGAAGTTTGTGTTTTAATTCATTTTTCAATGGTTTCCCTTTTCTCCATTTGATGATAGCATTCTAACTGGAGCAGTGAATCTTGAGAATTTATTAAAAGTAGACGAGATTTCATAGGCCTAAGAAGCCTAGATTTGGGTTTGACTTATCTGGCTTGAATCTACTAATTGACCCACCAAATCATTCTTCAATTCATTAGCAATTAATGAGGATTCTAAGAATATTGAAGCATTGAAACCCTAGACAAAAGGATTTTTAATGAAGAGGGAATTGAGAAGGAATTTATGAAGGATTATCACACTACTATTTACTATCAACCTATGACATACTCATTTAGGATGGTAATGCAAATTTTCATTGACCTTATCCCCCATGAAGTATCCCTTTAGCTGAGGAATATTTGCAGCTAATAATTATTCTTAGTATATTCAATTGAATCCCTAACATCAAGTGCCAACTACAAGTATTGGAGGTTGAATGGATACCCTTGTGAATTTTTTTAAATTGCTCACGATTGTCTTAGGATTGACTCCTCAAAATGTACAAGGAAAAAGTCCAAAAAATGTCTTTTGGATCTCTCATTAACAACGGACTTATTAAGGGGTGGTAGTTGTAGGAGGGATCATAATTGATCCCAAAGAAGTTGATGAATTGAGCTATGAATGGGGTATAAGGACAACAAGAAACAATAAGGGTGGGGTTTATTCCCTCCTTTAGGGGATTATACTTTGAGACTCAATTCCGCTATCGGAGTGACACAATTAAAAATGACTAACATAAACGACTATTTCATATTCTTGTAATTAGTCATGTTTTTATTCCTTATACAAATTAGTCATTTAGGTTAGTCATTTTTAATTGTGTCACTTGTTATATAGTCATATTTTTTAACCCGTGACTAAATTAGTCGTTTATAGTTCGGTCACTCAAAATTGCTCAAATTTTGTAGTAAATCACTCGAAACAATTGTGGTGACTAACATTTTTAGTCATGCAGTCACTAATTTATCATTTTGTACTAGTGTTGATTGGATCATCTATATAAGGACATACCCCGTTTGACTCACTCTCTCCCCTTAGAGGAAGTGTAGATCAATGTTCCTCCTCCTCTCGTGGAAGAGGCTCACCTTTGTTAACTCCCCTAAGAGGGAATACTCCACCTTCTTCCCCCCTTCGAAAAGAGGCCATACCACATCTTTGTCTTCCCCTAAAAGACAAATATCACTGCTATATATTCCAAGGTCTCCCCCTCGCATAAACTACACATAGAATAACATGGAAACTCCCAACACAAACCTACCATTCATGTCAAGCTTGAAACTATTTGATCTAACCAAATTGGTTAATGATCCTATAGATCATGATGAAAATTGGCCAGATATGTTGGAGAATCTACCCTCATATATCCCTAAGTTTGAAGGGAATCAGGGAGATGATCCTGCCAACCATATCATGTATTTCCACCTATGGTGTTCCTCCAACATCATAGTGTAAGATTCGGTATGAATCTGTCTCTTCCAAATAACCCTTACTCGTACAGCTACAAAGTGGTACATGATTTTGACCCATGCATCTCATACCACATTTGATACGATCACCACATCATTTCTCTCTTACTTTCAGTTTCCCATTAGACATGACCTTTATTTGTTGCAGTCTTTTGTGAGAAATCATTTGGTCCATGAATGGTGTCGTCGTTGCACTTTGTGCAAAATTGACATTCAGCCTCATTTTGGATTGGTTTCTCAAATCTCTCCAACTAGCTATCACAATATTTTGAAATCTAAATGCCACAAAATGGAAAAGAAGTGATTCTCAAAACCCAGCACTTTGACCTCATATATGCCCAATTAGGGTATTTATACACTATATTACTAGATTCCCCTCGACATCTATCATTAGATCCTCTCATTGCAAGGATGTCACATTCAACAGATGGGATTATTGGGTCCATTTCCTCCCATGGTAAGGTTCCCCCTCAATCAACTCTTGCACCACCACTGGTGATGGCACAATACCCACCTGTCCCCATTGTGTCGGCTCCCCCTATTGTTGTTCCAAATCCTTCATTTGGATAACCCCTATACGGATCCTACAACCCTATAGACCCTAGTAAAAGCTAAGTACAAACAATTTATCAACCGCAAATGGCACCACCTATGCCTACATCCACATCATATGTCGTGTAACCGGCCTATATCTCACCACCAGGGTATAGTCCTTACTATCCATACCCATGTCCCCCTGGTATGACAACCATGCCTCATATGGGAATCAACTTTGTTTCACCTTCTATGCAACAATAAGCTCAACAATTGGAACAAATGAACATCGTTAATCACCTGAATCCTCATAATCATGGGAAGAAGAAGGGAAAGAATAAACAACCCCAACAATAGGGGTAGGGGGAAACTAAGTTCCCCAATAGAACCTAAACCAAGGTAACCAACCAGCATAAGGGGGAAACCCCCCCAAGCAAGGAAAGAATGTGAAACTAAGGACAAATTACCCTTGCTCAATGTGTGGTGAGTATGTCCATTACACTCACCATTGTTTGCTTATCACTAATTGATAACATATGGTGGGAGCTAAGAAGCATATACCTGCAAACCCTCCTTAGGCGCCTCCTACACAACAACCCTATCAAGTTGTTATACAACAACCCTTTTTCCAATCAAGGAGTGGTCACCCAATAGTCGAATCCCCATCCCCCAAGCAATGTATCCTTCGGAAACAATTTTATGAACTCAACATTAGTCAACCTTGAGACTCATGCCAAAGGTTATATGAGTGTTGAATCCTCACCCATCCTCAAAGTGACTCCAGTCCCTTCAAGAGGCCCTTTGTAGATCTCATGACTTAACATAGAGAAAATTTTGAGGATACCCAAAGCACCACTTAGGCGTACCCCTCATAACCCCAACATGAAGGTTGCTCATAATTACAGTATTGTTAACGACTTGTCACAATCACTAGTCATTGTATCCATGTTAAAAGTACTTCAATATTTCCCCTAAAAATGAAAGGCACTATTGAATTCACTTGGCCTAGTCAACCCTTCTGACTCATGCCTCATGACTTTCGACCTTGACAAAGGAGAACAATGGCTATCATCATTTGTCACATCCCAATTTCCACTCACTATGAAGAACATCAGCATTCATTGGTGTATCATAGATGAAGGCCCATCCATGTGTGTCATGTCTTCCAATGTGTGGAAACAATTGGGTTCACCCGAGTTAGTCCCGTCCTCTATTGTTCTTCATGCTTATGATGGAAGACCATCTCAACCATGAGGATCGTACCAAAATGTATCCATTGATATAGGGAGAAACCTAGTGATGATCGATGTTGAATTCATCGATGCCTAGCTAAACAGCAATATCCTCTTGGGTCATAGCTACATGTATGCCATGAAGGTGGTTCAATCTTCATTTTTGTGTATCATGATGTCCTGCTTCAACGGGAAGGTGGTCACCCTTGACCAACTTAGCCACTACACCCCCCTTGCCTCTACTAATCCTAACAACTTTCTATCCACATTAGGTGAAGCAAATCCAACCCCCTATGTTGAAATTGGCTCAGGTGTGTACAAGGATTCTGACCTCCTAGGGGCGTATTCAATCCCTCCACCTGAAATCCCCATCACAACTGAGGGGATTATATGTACCCTTTTAACCATTGAAAAATAGCCTTCCCTCCCAATGACCTCATCATCAACAACCCCATCCAATCATGGTGTGGAGCAAGTCTTGAACCCTTTTGTGCCTCCCATGTTCCAGATTCCATTTTTGTACCTCCCCCCCCTTGTGGGAGTGTATGGGACCTCAAACCACCATTCCAAAAGATGGATTCAAAACTCATTGCACATTATGAGATGGTACCAGTACGACGATTCACCCCCATTGAACCCATCAAACCCATGCCATCTGTGACTTAACCACTACCAACGATCACAAAACCACAAAATATGGGTATAATTCAACCCAAGCCGAACACCCCCACCAATGGAGGCATTAACCAACCCAAGTTGAAATCCCTCACCAAAACCAACCATGCCTCTATGTCCTCATTAGGAGAAACTAAATGAAACATGAAGGATGCCACCTAACAAATGTTGGAAGCTCACATCATGCATGATACACCACTATGCGAGTCACACCCCCATGTGCTTTGTGTGGTCAACAAGGTCATGCAACGATCATGTGCCCTACCTTACCAAAGCTCAAAAACTTACTCAACACGCCTAGTAGCATCATGTATTCCCCTTAAGCTTAGATTAGTGGCACACCAAACTCCTCAACCCCTAACTCCAAATCATTATGCACCAATAAGGCATGTTCGATTTGTTCTCAATACGGGCACTATACACACCATTTTCTCGATCTCCCTCTATTTCGGAATGCATTGGAAAGTATTTGTCTCACACAAGCGATAGCAGAACCAATCCCTCTTTCACCAACCAAGTTAGAATCCATCAATATGGTTACCATGGATGAATTCAAACCACTCAAGTCTCTCGAAGCTCAGGTTTTAGATACCCCTATATTCTTGCATCTACCACCCATTCATATCAAACATGATACCCAATATGATGGGTGCACCTCTTGTGGACATCACAACCATATGATTCCTATTCATAACATGCCAACCGAACCTACCACTACGACATCACTACTAACACCAAGACTAGTTCCAATCAAGGGATCACACCCATGCCGAACATGTGGCACTACTTCACATTATTCATTTCAGTTCCCTATCTTGTGGGTTGAATGGGAAGTTTGTCTCAAGCAAATGTTCCTATAGGACCAATTGCTCCTACTCCGTCTCTCCCCACAAGAAACATTGATGGAACAAATTGTCCCCATTTCAACCAACAGCATTAAAAATACATCTATTCTAGCTGGACTACTCACAAGTGAGGATTCATCAGCATTTAACAAGGATTCTCTCTACTCCAATGACAACCCTACTCCTACCATACTAAACTAGACATATTGTGATCCCCTAGTTTACATCGTGAACACAACCACATACTCATACCTCCTAAGGCAAGACATATATCCCGGACGTATGTAGAATATCTCCAAAATGCACCATTTGTGACACCGCGATTAGCATCCCAAGTTTTCCCTCATCACAAGATCTTTGGCCTCACCAAGAACACCTTTACCCGCACTCATACCTCACAGGTACATTATGTTTTGAGTTTATTTTCCTTTCTGCGTTGTCCATACCTTGGTTTTGTCCTTTGTAACAAATGCATATGTGCATCATGTGTGTGGGATTATTCTCAGAACATGCAAATCAACCACCATCGACAATAATACAAGATTTCTACTCCCGGTATTATCATGGAACTCACGTTTCAGCACCCATCATCTCTTTGATAACTATATCCCCAACATAAATTTTTCATTATAAGAACAATACACCATCCCATACAGTCATCAATATCCCATTCTCGATGTGCCATCAATGTAGACCACTTTTTCCCCCATGGGTGTTCGCCCTCAACAACCCTCATCATAAGTGACACCCATGGTGTCGATCCCCCCACAAGTCTAAGGAATTTTTCACCCCATGGTAAGTTACCCACCTGAAGACAATCATTCCATAGATGTGCATTTACTCCCCTACCTCAAGCATTACAACAAAACCAGATTCCTCGGCATGAGTTATAGGGAATATTTATCACGATGATCTCATACCTCAATGAGAATTCAACCCATTCACAAATCTCCTTCGTATAATCACCCCTACCAAGAATGGGGCCCCTTCCCTCAAAAGAAACCAATTATTTATAATTATTCCTATAGGAACCCTCTTCATAGCATTGATTCAAGGGGAATCTGCCTTTGTGTTTGAAAAAAACCAATGCTCCATCTCGAAAATGGTTCCTCGACTCACCCAAAATCATGGAACCCCGCATGTCATTAAATTGACTCCCCACCTCACCAAAAAAGGTGACAATCCCACCCATCATCTAATTGGTCCCCCAACATGCCAAAAACCATGGGGACCCCACCAACTATTTTTTATGTATAAACAGTTCCTCAATACCCTTAAAACCATGAGAACCACCGAATATTTTGGCAGCAACCCCATGGTCACCTTTGATCAATGGCATCGAGTCTCTCGGTACCTAGCAATAATGTCTTTGTCAATTACTACTCTCTTAGGTATTATGTCCCTAACAAATCCCTTCATTTGCAATTTGTCTCCCTCCGTTACACTGTCTCCTAAAGTATGTTGTTGTCAGATTTGCCCCCCAATTTACCATCTATCAAAGGAAATATGAGCCCCACGCTTACTAGCCAGTATTGTGTCAGGTCCGTCAGTCTTACAATTGGTTATATCATGATCTTTGTTCATCAAACAAGACACTCCTCTTGTAATGATTCTCCAACTCTCATCAATGCCAAATTCTTGTGTTCTGAGAGTTGAAGAAATGACGCTGGTACCTTGGGATTCCTTTCAATCACTAAAAGGAATTAGCTCAGACCAAGTAATGAAATTCATTAGTGTTCCTTAACTTAGTAGTCTCCCTTGTTGGAGACATTTACCACCATACACACTCATTTTGGTCAATTTGTTCTAGTTAAACCACTATCCTAAGCTTTATTGACTCAATTGACATCAGAGGAGCACTGGATGACATCCGCATGAGCACACCCACACCTACCTTCAGTCAAGGAGGCTAACTTATCCTTCTCCTACATTCGAGGAGGCTAACTGGAGCACTCTGGGGGTGATCTGAGTGTCATAAATGGCCCATATTTCTAAATGATGGTTACAATCATTTAAACAGAGCAGTGAAGGCACCTTCCTTCATTAAATTGATCATTTAATGATTATTTAATGAACTGGAGTCAACAGGGGCATCTCCAATCACTTATGATGGTCAGTTACACTTCAGTTAACCTCATTGGGATTCATTGGAGTCATTGATGCGCTACCACTTGATGGTTGGCTTGCTGTGACATGTGTCCGACCTACTTTCAATTAGACTCAGTCATTTATTGCACTCTGACTTCAGTTAGGGATCCATTGAGTCAATTAGGGTTTTGATCAGTGGTTAACTTGAGTGTTGACTGTGGCTTACATTCAGTTAAGCTAGACTCACTCATTCAATTCGAATGACCTCCTTGGGAATTCGAATTGCTTTGTCATTCATGCTTACAGCATGATCTTGTATTGTATTACTCATTCTTTGTGTGAATATACAGAGCGGCTACTCATTTTGTAGCACAATTACACCATTTTCATGACTTATTGTTATTAATCTTTGATGAGACTTGTGTTTAGTCCCTAGATTACTGTGACATATTAATATGGTATCAGAGCTCATGGCGGGACGAAGCTCAGATCTCTCAAAAACAAGGTTTTTGACAGATCTTGCCTGAAAATTGAGCAATAGCTCAAAAATCCAGCACTGCACCAGAAGCCAAGGCTTACCACTTAATACCCCAAGTAAGGAAATTGTTGGTCAAGCTTGCTTGATCAACTATGCTGGGTGTGATGAAATCCTAAAATGTGCAGGTTGTTTGACCTTACGATGCCCCTTTTGTTGTGATTTGTAAGTTTTAATAGGTACAACTTCCAATGGACTCATCAGTCCCCCTTCTCACCCCATTCACAAGCTATTCGGAATGGAAGTTGAAGATGATTGCATCTCTTAAGAGATGAGGTATCTATGAGGTGTCTATTGGACTTGCAAAAGAGTCTTATGAGAATGAGAATGACTGGCTAAATGATGGTGATAGAGATTTTGGAGCAATATGTCTGGCCCTTTCTCCTAGCTTGCGCTACCTTATTGGTTCTATTGAATACCCAAAGGATCTCTGGACAAAATTGGACAGAACCTTTGGCAAGCACAATGAGGATCATAATAGCACTTTGGAGATCACATCCAGTACCACAAGAGTTCTTTACTCAAAAGTATTGGCCTCTACTCTCTCTGATGAAGTTGTTCAAGATGAAGATGAAGCAGAATCTTCTACACAGTCAATTGCATCCAACCAAAGGAACCTTCAAAAGATCCAAAGAGCATATTGAGTCCAAAATGGCCCCAAGGCAATCAAATGACATAGTCACATAGTTAAAGCTTTGTTTATACATGCAATAGTGCACATTTCCATAACAACACTCATGTTACAGCGTGGATTTTCCTTAAAGATCCATGAGACTAACACAAACAACAGGATCTCACCCACCAGCATCGCATTAAAGGCTCATGACAGCTCCATCTACCCAAAGAATTTGAATTTTGGCTCTCCACACTTGGTTGCCTTAAATGGCCTCTTGGTGTACTTTGGATCCAAAACATGGATCATCGGGTTCACGTTATGATCTTGTTATTTATTGGCCACCTCTTAGCTTATAAAATAAAGCCATGGGCATGCTTATTGTAAGAAGAAATTTTGAGTAATGGTGTGTTGTTGGAATTTTGATTGAGCTTCCTCGTAACTCACCTCTTCCCTCTTGTCAAGCATTCACCAAATATCCCTTACCTCCTTCCTCTAAGGCACAAGTGTTATTCTCATTTAGTTCCTTAACCATTTTGTAAATAAGTTTGGACAAGAAAGTTCTCCCTTAGGAAGATTGTTTTCCTCCTTTTGGAGCTCACATCTCCAAGGTGTTGTACTAGCTTTACCATTAGGAAATATACAAGTGGTTTATATCACATTGATTATTGGAGTTTGCATCCTCTACTCTCTTTTGCATTTCATTTAGTTTTGTTATCATTTTCTTTGTTTTGTCTTGTTTTCCACCAACAATATTTTGAAAAATCACTTGGGTAACAATCTCACCAACCAAAAGGGGCTCCAAATACTAAAGCCTTGCTACATCTTAGAAGGATTTGCCCCTCCCCAAGTGGGAAAGCACTCTTGTGGAATATTTCCTATAACAATGACCATTTGAAGAGTCAATGCATTGGTGCCCTAGAAAATTGTTTTTGTTAACTTATGGAGGTCTCGACTAGATAATGACTCGACTAGATGACCGACTTGCATCTCGGAACTATAGACCTGATGAATTCGTAAAGGTTATCAACTAAGCATCAACTGGTGTGTTTTTTAATAGCTAGCGCTTGGCTTGTCCATCCATTGATTTCCTTTGGGTGATCGACTTTTGAATTCATCGACTATAAGTCTATTTGGAATTTGGTTAACTAAAGATTGTTTTGGACATTGAATATATTGATTGAATAATACTTGGAGGAAGTCCTTTTACTATGTTGTTTTCTTGTAATTGAGGTTGTTTGCTTCGTTGACTCTAAGGTTAACTAGCATATGCTCAACTTGGTATAAGTCAACTAGTGCAATTTGAGGTGGTCATGCTTTGACTATGCATTGAGATCTTATTAAAGATGGTTATGTTTGATGAAGATGAATCCTTGGATTTATGAAAATTGCAAGGTATTAGTGAGAATAACGGTGTTACCTTGTAGGAGTTTCATGATTGAATTCAACATGAAGTTGTTTCCTTGCAGGCTAATGTTTCCTTGTTGCAAAAAAATAATGAAGGACAAGGGAGCCAGTTGAAGATTGCTCATTCCTTGCTTGAATATGAAGTTTCTCTTTTTCATACTATTATTTTGTAGATAATTGATGAGAAATCCAAAAATATTGTTTCCCTCGAAGAACACCGTGGAAAATACTTTCCAAAATATTGTGTATGAATTTGGAGATAAGAGAAATCTCATTAATGATATGGAGATCAAGGTTAAGGTTATTTCGCATGTATAAAATGTTGTCTTGAAGGAGAAGATTTGTAGATTGGATAAATATAATACCTAGTTAGCTAATGAGGTTTCCCAGTTGTAGGCCTTTTACAATGAGCTTCGTGAAGAAGTTGATCCTCTTCAAGGAGATAATAACTACTTGCTTAATGAATATCAAGCTTTGAAGAAATATTATGATGTTTTGTTGTCATAGTTGATAGATAAAGACAAGATTTTTAAGGATTTTCATGAATGCAAGCAGAGTCTTGGATTGCAGATCAACCGACTGCAGGTAACTGAGAAGAATATTGTTGATGATGTTGAGCTGCTACGCTCACCTATTTCTTCTTCTACCTTTAATAATCTTGTTTGTATCCCAACTATCGTTGATAGCGTTGAAAAGAATGATATTGTTGTTTCATCTCTTGATTCGTCACCTACTAATGATGTTATTTCTCCTAGATTTCAGAAGCATACTATAGGTATAGGGTCCCGACTATTGAGCCAGATAGGATATACTAGAGGATGACTGGGAAAGAATGGACAATGTATTATTGTTCTTATTAGCCTTGAATTGAAGTCACCAAGAACAATTCTTGGATATGGTGCTACTACACCTAGTTTTGTTAACACCAGAAAACTGTTATTTGTTGTTGGAGGTGTTCAAACTTAGTTGTTGGATGATCAACCTGTTATTGATTGTGATGCACATATTTAAGATATGGTTGTTACTAACATGCCAAAAATTAAGAATGTTGTTGCAGATGATAATTTTTGCTAGTGTGCAGGATTGTTCTACTCCTATTGGTGAACCAAAACTTGAGCATGCATCATCTATTATACCAAAATATAAATTTAGGCCATATCATTATCCTCGTCATAAGGATCGAAGAAATTTTCCCATAAATCAGAATTCCTGGAAAGATGGTAGTTATGATTTTAGGACTTTGCAAAAAGACGTGACCAGTGTCAACTACTCAGATACGTTGTGCTTGGATTGATGAATGGTCATGGAATAATTTGAATAAATGCTTGAGGACTTCATAAAGATGTGTATCTTCGAATATATTGTCGTACAATACTCCTCTTTCCTACCCTTAATTTAGTTGGAGTGGTCAACTAAGATTCGACCAATGGTGACAGTTGACTGAAGTTTCGACTTGATTGTTTTATCAACTTAGTCTCGACTATTGTTTATTGTTGCTTCATTATTTATTGATGTTTTATTATTCCTATAATTTTATTTAAGGGGGGTGGAATTTAAGTTATTTATTGAGTAAACCAAATTGTTGTTGACTTGATTGTTTCTTGTTGAATCAACAAAAATTGTTGAGATTGATTGCACTATGTTCAACTTAGTTGCTCATTGTTTGTTAGGAGATTTGATTGAGTTTTTACAAGTATATAACTAATTGATGAATAGATACTATATTGCTAGACATAAACTTCTTATTTGTTACGTTATTTGACTAGTCGATTGATCAATTGGATTGTGATGTCTTGTTGTCTAGTCAACTACTCGAATGGGAATGTTTTGTATAACAGATTGGAAGTTTGTTTATGGATTGATTGGAAACATTGAGTTTGATGATGGAGGTGACAGTGTTTTAGACTTATTTTAGAGGTGTTAATGTACCAATTTTGATCGATTTTGTGGTCCATATCAAATTATGGGGGAGGGTGCTATGTAATTTATTCTTTCCTCCAAGTTGAGTTTATGGGGAGGGTTTGTTAGAACCAATGATTCTTATGCAACTTCACCTTGCTGGATTTAATGGATTAAATCGTTGAAGGAATCCAACCATTGACTAAAATATGAATTAACAGTTCCCACCATTGGGACCTACGACCCACGATCTATGGATAGATATTATTAGTCACCGCTATGTGGTCCCATGGGTGTTTTTTTGGTCTATATACAAATCTATTTATAGATGGTCTATTATATTGGTATATCACCCATATCCGTGGAACATGCAAATCCCACATTGGATCATGGATCATCGTTCTTAAGTGTTATAATCGTGTCTTTAGACACCACCATTAATCTCTAAGGATCTTTGTTCTCTTTCTTTGCTTATCTACATGTCCCAACATCAAGTTGGAGATTGTTGATCTCGAAAAAAATCTTATCAATAACAATAAACTCAAATTGCCATGAGGCTAGTCCGGAAGAGGAAGGAATTTGACCCCAAGGCTTTAATCCTCCTAAGGATGTGAAATAAGTCCTTACATTCAATAGTATATGATTGGTGCTTGACAATCGTGGTCAACATGAGAGACTAGTTGACACAACATAGGATACGGAAAGCAAAAAAGGTAAACTATGCCTCTATTTTATATGCATTCTTCTCAGAGAGAGTTTCAACCATGCACCTCCAAGCATGTACTCAATTGACCAAGGCAATAGAGCAAAATATGTGGTGATGGAGTGATCTTATGACCCATATTCGAGGTGGTTTATCGCTGACCACATTCATATGGAACTTATTTGACTTGTGAGGGGGGGGGGATAATCATGATTAAGGATTCTATATAACTAGGATACACTTTTTGTAGGATCCAGAGTTGGTATTGCCCGATAGAGCCCAATGGGGCCCTATTGTAAGAAATCACTTTTTGGAAGAAAAAAAATGATTTTTTTTTTAATTTATTTAAATGTTTTGGATATTTCACAATACATGTGTGCAAAAAGATAAACATTTTATATTTATTATGTAAATTTACTACCATATCATTATGTGATGACACAACATAGGTCTAGTGTGATTAGTGGGGATGCCTTGGATCCATCACAAAGTGTAAGAAAATGAGTAATTGAAGGGGATTCAAAATATTAAGATGTAGTTGAGACCCTTTGAGACCTTTGATGAACCTAAAGGGTTTGACCATGGGGGTACCCATGACTAGAGTAGCGGAAGTACCCCAACAAATTTAATGAGATATCATGGGAGTATCAGCATGGCTGATTTGATTGTTGCAATGAGTAGCCATGGAAGTAGTGTGTTATCATGTGGCACGTGTAGATGACCCTACAAAATTTCCCCAATGCAATTATTGGTTTGTCTTCTTCATTCTAAATCCCTCTGTTGTATATCATCATAAGTTGGATAACCACATCTTGTATATGAAAATACATATTTTGTTAACATGATGTGACATACATACGCACACACATGTGGTTTTGGTTTTTATTATATCCATTAAATGTCGTGTGCGTTTAATTTTCATGAGTATTGTACATGCATTATTTTGATGGGGCATTCATGTAACAAATTCTTATTAGGTACATTTTTCCATTGGAACATATATATTATATTATAAAAAACTTTTAAAAGTACACTATAACAATTCAAAACATGTCTAACAAAGTTTTCAACGGAGCTATCAACACCATATAGAGTCATCTAGAGTCTGAAAACTATTTCAAAATTACTATCTATTACTATATTGCTATAGATTTTGACAAACTATCCTAGTAGTTTTTGGAAAAAATTAAACATAAAAACTAAAAGTTAAGTGGAACTATTTGCACTTTCCATGACCTGATCAGTTGGTTCTTCAAGAACATGCCTATCTAACCAAGAAGTATTCACATCTTCACCTGGATCTTCTTCGGCATGCTTTCCTGAACTCAATATATTCACATCAACGAGGGTGGCTTGTTGAACATAATGGCCATCAATATTCTTGCTTTCTGAAATATTAGAAATTCTAATTTTTTCCCATCCATAACATCTTCATGCTTTGCCAAGGTTGTTGAAATTTCTTCCATTTATGCTTCACATACATGGACAATCCCTTCAAATTCATCAATACAAATGTCTATACAAGACGTATGGGATGAAATTTGTTGAGCGGCTTGCTCTACTTCATCCAAACAAGAGTCAAATATAGGAACATGAGCTGTTAGTTGATGGAATAATGCAAAGAAACCTTCCATTTTTGATTTTATCCATCTCGGTTAACTACGAATATCACATCAGGTGTCTCATATCCTCTCAAAGAGGTCCACAAGCTTTGTTTCCATGTCCACTCTGGGATTTTCTACAACACAATCACACACCTCCTCAAAAATTCGTATAGCCTGATCTCCCAATTTGATGTGTAGGATGGACCCTACATCTAGTCCACTATGAATAACCAAAAGAAATTCCACAATGTGCTTTGCACAATCCGCTCTAAGAGATAGATACATTAAGGCATAAAGAGAAATTATTGTTTCCTCAATCTTCCCTAAATCCCAAACATTTTAGACTATAGAAAGAGTGGAATCCAAATGAATCCAATAGAATATTACCTACAAATTGGGATTTTCGTAACCAACACTATTAAGAATAGGAAGTCGATCTCCCAGTGCATAGGAGAAGACATCAATATCCACAAAATTCCACATCAACATTCTGAAATCATTGTTCACACCATACATCCACCCTCCAATGCTATTCACAAAATGACAATACTAATACAGGTTATCCCCTAAACCCACACCTAAAAGATAATCCCATATGTGTGAACTAGGATTATTTGAGAAGTTTCATTTACCCAATAACCTAGAAACCTCTGCATGGTCAGTTGGAGTAAAGGATGCATTAAACCTTCCTGGCATTGTTTCTGGTAATTAATGGATGATAGGACTTTATTATTGATGAGTGGGAAAATTAAAATTGCATATAAAATGTTCGGGGAGCCGACATGGTAAAAGTTTGCCCCCATTTTTTTTATACTGCCGGGGGGCAACGTTTTATTTGCTAATCATATCTATTGTAACCTTATGCTCCCATTGAACATGATAGAACTGAATGTTCAGAATTCGAAGGAGAAGACCAATACTGTGTTTATGAAGTCTTCCTGCAATTTGATCCACAATTTATTGTTGATTCCTAGTTTGGGATATTATCAAAAGAGAACCTCCTATCAGCTCTAGAGATAAAATTCAAAAAGAGATAGATTGTTCCAATCCCAGGAATAGCATAATTCTCCATTTGGTTATTAGTGTCATTCCCTAGGCCACATGCAAACAATGTTATTGCATTTCCTCTGGGTTAAAAAAAAATAGTCCCCCCCTCCACGCACCTATCTCCCCATTAAATTAAGTACATAATTATCTAATAAAGGACCTATTGAATTTAATATTCTTGGGATATGAATATGAATGCTAAACTCAAACAGACATTCAAGAAGTCTCACCCACTCCCTTAATGTATGTGCCACAACTTGAGCGAAGAGAGGGATATGGTTAAACTGGGCTAGTTGGGAGTTACATTATACATGTGTGGTTGTGGTCCTCCCATGTTGGTAAATTCTCATTGCTTTCCCCTTCTATAATTATCAGTGCATTCCCCTTATTGCAATTGTATGCTTAGAGTTGTTAACACACAATTATTAGGCCAAGGAAATATAAAACCAAAAATAATATCATTAAACGAAAGCAGGAGCTGATTTGTTAACGCACAATTGTTGAAATGAGGAAAGATAAAACCAAGAACACTATGAATAAACCAAAGTAGACTCTTTGAAGGGGCAATGGTAGAAGAAAAACCTCTAATAAGCAACATGGAGATAATATGTGTTATTTGCAAACCAATCAGATATGAAATTAGTGGAAAAAGGGGGAGATAGTTTTGTGGAGGCGGTGCACAATTGGGAACCACGTAACACGTGAACCAAAGGCTTTCGATTAAAAAACACTCTATGCAAGGCTATATTCCCTTTCTGTTGGAATATTCGACAATACTAAGAGGGGGGGTGAATTAGTATTGATAACTTTTAACAATTTAAACTACTTTTAATTTATTCATTAACACACATGATCAACAAGAACACACAGAACACAAATTTATTGTGGAAGCCCAATTGGGTAAACCACCAATACTTCCTATTACTACAAAATTATATTTACAAATAGTTTCTTCCTACTACTATATACAAGGCTGGTACTACACCCTATTTACCAGCAACTACTGGAAGGAGGCTACGACCTCCTTTTTTATCAGCTACTACTGAAAGGATGTTACGACACCCTATTTACCATCTACCACTGGAAGGAGGATATGACCCCCTGGTTTATCATCTACTACTAAAAGGATGCTTCTACACCCTATTTACCAGCTACCACTGGAAGGAGGCTACAACCCCTTGGTTTATCAACTGCTACTGAAAGGAAGCTTCTACACCCTATTTACTAGCTACCACTGGAAGGAGGCTATGGCCCCCTCGCAGGCATATAGCCTACCCTAGCACCACCCTACCAACCTAGTATGTTTTTATCAAACTTCCATATGTTCTTATGTCTCCCTTGGTCTCTTTTTTACTTACTGCAACATCAATTTGGACTGCAAATACACCTTACTAAACTTGAAATCTCTACTTATAAATACCTTTACCATCATTCCTCTTTCTTTACCAACATATCTCTTCACTCTGGAATTTCACAGTTGCACCCTTTCGATTTGGAGTCATGATTGCTCATCAAACACATCTCTTCATAACACATGCCTCTTCATCAAGCGCATTTTCTTACTTCTTGTGTTACTATTTCTTCTTATGCTTTAAAGAATACAGTCACGTCCCTTCTTATTAATAAAAAATCTATTTAAGAGTTAATATTCTTCTTCTAATAGTCATGTATCTACATCGTGAACCTTCAAAAACAAAGACCAATTTGAAATTACCTCTCTGTTTATCATTTCTAACTCTGTTTAAAGTTATCAGTCACGGCCTTCTGCAGTTGCCTTTTTTGCAATGTCCTTTCTGCAACAAACTCTTTGCAACAGACCTTTCTACCTACAGCTTTCCAAACTGACCTTTCCACAATTTGTGGAAACTTATTTCTTCCGCAATTGCGGGTTGCGTATTGTGGATGTGCACTTTGACTTTTCTCGAAAATTGCTTCTGTAATTATCTTTCTACAACGACCTTTCTGCAATCGAAAAATTCTTCCTTCCGTAATTGCGGATTGCGGGTATGCATTTCGACTTTTCTCAAAAATTTCTTCCGCAATTACCTTTCCGCAATTACTTTTCTGCAAATTCCCTTTTGTAATTACCTTTCCGTAGTTACTTTTTCGTAATTACCTTTCTGTAATTATCTTTCAGCAATTACTTTTCCGCAATTACCTTTTCGCAAAACCTATTCCGTAATTTGTGGATTGTGGATTGCAGATGTGCCTTCCAACTTTTTCGAAATGTTATTCTGCAACTCCTGTGATCCATCAATCTCTTGCGGATTTGATCTCATCCGTCGATCTGCTATCAGTGTGGAACTACATTTAAACTTTGTGGATCTCTTATCTCTCATGCAGATTCACTTCGTGAATTCTCTCCCCATCATCGATCTCTTGCGGCTTTGATCTCATCCATCGATCTACTGTATGTGTGGAACTACACTTTAACTTTGCGGATCTCTTATTTTTCCTGTAGATTCACTTTGTGAATTATTTCCCTATCGTTGATTTGGATTTCTCCTTTAATATGGATCGTTTAATCAATTTCAAAGGAACGAATGCAACCTCTACATTAACTTATCAGAGGATCGATCAATCAACTCGATCTATCTTCACCTGGACTTGATCTCCTTATATGGATCTGTCTATAACCTCTATAGATTCATCCTCCACATATCAACTCGATCTATCTTCACCCAGACTTGATCTCCTTATCTAGATATGTCTATAACCTCTATAGCTTCATCCTCCATGCAATTTTACAATTTTTCTTATCTAGGGTATCGATCCAAGGACTTGATCCCCTCGTTGTATCTACACATTATCTTTGTGGATTCATTTGTCTTACATTGATTTTGCAATTCCATCATGTTTATTGGTTATTCCTTTGTCATTACTAAACTCTTTTGACATCAATGACAACTATTTTCAACACTCTCCCCCTTTGGCATTGATTGCAAAATCTAATCATTCACCCCCTTTGACAACAATGACAAAGGATAACCTGTTATTCCTTTAAAATATTTCTTCTTTTAACTTCACTTGGTACTGACCACTATGTTGTTTAACATTTTCCTTCATGCAACAAGTTCTTTTGAATGATAACTTGGATGATAAATTCATAGACTCCCCCTATCACAATGCTTCCTTCTGTCAGCTTCCCCTGTCAACATATCTATCTTAAACATGAAATTTGCTATGTATATGCATGTGGTTGTCTTGAGACAACTTTATGTCTTCAATCTGTTATCTTATCCTAGTGATCGTCAACTATTAAGACACGATTTATCAACTAGGATGTGTAGTCCTTTATACATTATCTGTCCATTTAATATGAAAGTAATAATATCTTGGGATTTTTCAGCGTCTTCCCAATGACAACTTTTTTTTAGTATTTTCACATATATTTGCAAATATCATTAAATACCTGCCACTGGATTTCTTTGTTTAACATAGAAATAATATCGGATTTGTTTTGCTCCACATATTTCCCTTAAAGATGTATCACGCAACTTGTTCTTCTTAAGGAGTCTTAAATCCAATGAAAACAATTTCTCAACCTTATGTCCTTACTCCCGTTTTTGACATATACCAAGAATCAATGTGATATGCACTAGATTCATTGATACTATATTGTCTCCCAAGGTGAATGAGGTCATTCACTTGTCATTTCTTGTATACATGCTTAACCCCATAAAATAATTCAGCGAGACTATTCAATTTTTTAGAGGTAATCTATTTTCATAATCCTTGGGTGAAATTAGCTTTCTAACACCAAATGATACCTAATTGATGCCAAGTGAGTGTTGCAGTCTTGTAGAACACAATTTCAGTGTACTCGTGTCCTCAATTTCCAATAAATGATTTGAACTCGCAGAGAAGACTGTTCATAATTTCCCTATAAGACAGTCCTTAAGATTTTCTAAATGGTATCCTTCATATATGTTCTTGTATTAATCTTTATAGGTGCTCATCAACCATAAAAATAGGATTATTAAATCCTCCAGGTGTGAAACATGAAAGATCATCCCAAAAAAATGTGATCAAATGAATACTTTTAGGATGGACAAGGTTTTTATTTATGCGTCGTGACTTCATATTTTGATTAATACAAGTAATCTTCGTCTTCTATTGGATTAGAGACTTCATGGTCTTCATGGATCTCATGGATCACACATTTTAATATTCTCATGTTACTTCACAGGTCTTAAACTTTGCTCTATGTCAACCGTACACTAGTATTATATTTTAAACATGATCATCTCTTGTTTTTTAGGAAGATAGATTTTACCAAGTATTTCTTATGACTCTTCTTCTTCTTGTTTTCATGGCGACTTAAAAATGTTCTTTTCGTCTTACCAACTGATATTTTTCAAGTACCAACTGCACTTCTCTGATATTAACTCCCCCCTGAATATATGATTCCTTCTAATGTTAATTTCAAGGTTCTCTTCTTGTTCATTATATTTTTAGAAAAATACATTATCCTTTAGTTCCACCATCATCACCTCTATATCCATTGGTGTATTATTTTTCTTCTTCATCTTGCTTTCCATCATAATGTATGCCACTCTTATCTATAACACTATTATGCTCAACATTATCTTTGGAATCTTTATTGATTCTTGGAAGCTTTGTTTCTTCTAATTCTTTGTAATCTGACTTTCTTCTCCACATCTTTCCTTGAGGTACCCTACTTACTGGTCTTCTATTTCTTTGTCTTTTGGATTTTATCTTATATCTCTTCACCTGTGTTTCCTTAGAGAGTCTGCATGTATTGTTATTGCAATGTTTTTCAAAGTGTCCAACATTGTGACATATGAAACATATAATAAGTCTTTTTTCTGTTTGATATGTTAGTGCCTTCTTTTCTTTTGAGACCTTGATCTTCTTCTTTGATTCTGCAATCAACAGACATGTGACCAAACTTGTGACAATGATGACAATATCCATAGAATTTATTGGCGTATCTTTTTAATTTTTTCTTCTTAGGAGGATGAGCCAAATTCTAATGGCTAGAATTAATCTTCCTATAATTCTCCTGTTGTATGGGTGTATCTTTGAAAGCATCATCCCAACACTTAACCACTTCAACGTCTTCTTGAGTGATGGACCTTGATCCTTTAATGGTATGTTCTTTATCATATCCAAGACCTGTTTTATACCTGCGGAATATTTGTAAGTTGAGGACTTTATTAAGTGCTTCAGTACTTTCCTTTAACTTATCACTAACAGATAACTGATATTTTATCTTCTTTATTTATCCTTTGAAGTTAGCAACTTCTTGTTTTAATGTCTCGGTCTCTTTCATGCTATCCATTGCTTGTTGTCTTAAATTGTACAGTTCCTTTTGGAGGGTCTTTACTTCCTCTTCTTTTGATTTCTACTCTCCTTGGCATTTTGACAATTTTTCTTTCAAATATTTGTTCTTCATTCTACTCTTTCTCAATTCTTCAAGATCATTTATGAGTTCTGCCTTTAGGTCCACCTCTCCTTCCACATGTAGGTCATCTTCTGAAGTTACTGTCTCCATGGATAGATTTTCTTCATCTTCACTAGCTTCCATATGACTGCAAGGTTCTACATCATCACTATAATTCTCAAAAATATCAAGGCTTGCTTCTACTCTTTGTTCAACTGAGTAAAGTTTCTCCAATTTGACCCATAGTTCCTTAGATGAGATAAATTGTATTTTATTCTCTTTGATGGGTTGAGTTAATCCATCAAGTATAGCCTCCATTTCCCTTGAGTTATTTTTCTTAGATTCTTTCTGAGATGTGGTCCTTATTATTTTTGTGGGATGTAATAAGAGATTGCCGAATTCCATACTCCATATCCTAATAGCTGTAAGTATACTCTCATTCTTATGCTCCATAATGCATAGCCTTCTTTATTAATTATTGGGGCTCCGTTGGAGGAAATCCCTTCTTGTTGATCAATAGTGGTTTTTAATAGGATCTGCCTTCCAGTGATTAAATTGTAGTGAAGGATCTGGATCTGATACCAATTGTTGGAATATTGGACAATAGAGAGGGGGGGTGAATCAATATTGATAACTTCTAACAATTTAAACCACTTTTAATTTATTCATTAACACACATGATCAACAAGAACACACAGAACACAAATTTATCGTGGACGCCCAATTGGGTAAACCACCAATACTTCCTATTACTGCAAAATTATATTTACAAATAGTTTTTTCCTACTACTATAGACAAGGATGGTAATACACCCTATTTACCAGCAACTACTAGAAGGAGGATACGACCCCCTTGTTTATCAGCTACTACTGAAAGTATGCTACAACACCCTATTTACCAGCTACCACTGGAAGGAGGCAATGACCCCCTAGTTTATCAGCTACTACTGAAAGGATGCTTCGACGCCCTATTTACCAGCAACCACTGGAAGGAGGCTACGATCCCCTAGTTTATCAGGTACTGCTGAAAGTATTCTTCTACACCCTGTTTACCAGCTACCATTGGAAGGAGGCTACAACCCCCTCGCAAGAATATAGCATGCCCTAGCACCACCCTACCACCCTAGTATGTTTTTATCAAACTTCCAAATCTTCTTATGCCTCCCTTGGTCTCTGTTTTACTTGTTTCTACATCAATATGGACTACAAAGACACCTTACTAAACGCAAAATATTTGCTTATAAATACCTTTACCATCCTTCATCTTTCTTTACCAACGTATCTCTTCACTCTGGAGTTTCATAGTTGCGCCCTTTCGATCTGGAGTCATGATTGTTCATCAAACACATCTCTTCATAACACATGCATCTTCATCAAACGGGTTTTCTTACTTCTTTGTGTTATTATTTCTTCTTACTCTTTAAATAATACACTCACGTCCCTTCTTATTAATAATAACTATGTTTAAGAGTTAATATTCTTCTTCTAATAATCATGTTTCTACATCGTGAACCTTCACAAACAAAGACCAATTCAAAATTACCTCTTTGTTTATAATATTTAACTCTGTTTAAATTTATTAGTCATGACCTTTCGTAGTTGTCTTTTCCACAATGTCCCTTCTGCAACAAGCTCTCTACAACAAACCTTTCTGCATTTAGCTTTTCGAACCGACCTTTCTGCAATTTGTGGGAACTTATTTCTTCCTCAATTGCAGGTTGCGGATTGCGGATGTGCACTTTGAATTTTCTCGAAAATTGCTTTCGCAATTGGAAACTTCTTCCTTCCACAATTGCGGATTGCAGATTTCAGGTATGTGTTTCAACTTTTCTCAAAAATTGCTTCCGCAGTTATCTTTCCACAATTACCTTTCCACAATTACTTTTCCGCAAATACCTTTATGCAATTACCTTTCCACATTACTTTTCTGCAATTACCTTTCCGCGATGATCTTTCTACAAATACTTTTCCGCAATTACCTTTTCGCAAAACTTCTTTTGCAATTTGTGGATTGCGGATGTGCCTTCCAACTTTTCCGAAATGTTATTCCGCAATTCATCTTCCACAACTCCTGTGAGTCATCGATCTCTTGTGGCTTCGATCTCATCTGGCGATCTGCTATCAGTGCGAAACTACACTTTAACTTTGCGAATCTCTTATCTCCCGTGCAGATTCACTTCGTGAATTATCTCCCCATCGTCAATCTCTTGCGGCTTTAATCTCATTCATTGATCTTCTATCAGTGTGGAACTACACTTTAACTTTGTGGATCTCTTATTTTCCATGCAGATTCACTTCGTGAATTCTTTCCCCATCATCGATTCATCTTTCTCCTTTAATCTAGATTGTTTAATCTATGTCAAAGGAACGAAGGAAACCTCTTTGTTAATTGATTAGAGGATCGATCAATCAACTCGATCTATCTTCAACCGGACTTGATCTCCTTATCTAGATCTTTATATAACCTCTATAGCTTCATCCTCCATGCATCAACTCGATCTATCTTCACCCAAACTTGATCTCCTTATCTAGATCTGTCTATAACCTCTATAGCTTCATCCTCCATGCAATTTTTCAAATTTATTCATCCAGGGTATTGATCCAAGGACTTGATCTGCTCATTGGATCTACACATTATCTTTGTGGATTCATTTTTCTTACATTGAGTTTGCACTACCATCATGTTTATTGGTTATTCCTTTGTTATTACTGAACTCTTTTGACATCAATGACAACTATTTTCAACACTTTCCGCACTCGAGATAGCTTTGATCTCTATAATGTTTTCATTAGCCTTCACTTTTTAAAGCATGGCGTTGAAATCTACATTTCAACATAGGATTTTCACAGGAACCCGTGTTTCCAATCATCGTTTTTTGTCAACAAAAACCTACTTTTTTAAGGTACACTTAATCTCCACTCCACATTTTCTTTGTTGTTCTACAAGTAGTTTTAACTTTTTCGAACATCATTATTCCAAGCATAGGCATGTAAGCTTCAACCTACTTAATGAGTTGATTCAAAGGATATCATTTGAAACATTCCCTTTCATCATTTTGGGATTTGTTTGTATCCATCCATGGCTTAAAAGAAAACTATTAAACACAAAATTATCAAACAACATCCATATATCTTATCGCACCTTGAAATTATTTCTCCATAAATCAAATTTCACTTCCCATTATTTAATATAGAAGCTTTAAAATTAAATATGATATTTCATATGCTCTGTTCCATCGCATTAGCATAATCTCATGATTATGTGAATTCTCGATGTTTTTCACTTCCATAAATTTTTAGAATATTTTTTGTAATTTCAGTTGCACCAAATTCTCGATGCATTCCCCTTCCAAAATATATGAGCACTTTGTTGTACCTATCAAAGCTATGACTCATAATGGCTAAAAAAAAACTAAGGAATGAAAAAATAAAAAATACTTTTAAGAAACCAAATCAAGAGTAGAAATAACAAAAAAATCTTTCAAAAGCAGCATGGAGATAATCTAAATGATTGGCAAATCAATTAGAGATGGTTTTAGCAGGGAATGGAGGAGGGAGGTTTGTGGAGAAATGGTGCAACTGGACAAAACCTGACATGCACACCAAAACCCTTCAATTAAACAACACTTTATGTGAAACTAAAGTCCTCTTACAATCCAAATATCCTTCCTTTTCTAAAGCATATTGTTGAAATATACAGTTCAATTTAGGATCCTTGCAATAATTCATGTTCCCCGTCATCATTTTTACTTTTAAAAAAAATTGATTTTTTTCATCCACCCTTAATCTTCATGCCACATTTGTGTTGTTCCTTAAGGGTTTTTTGGAACATCCTTATTATAGGGTCATTCCCCTTCCATGATTTTTGGTGCATTCCCATTCCATAATTATCGGTGCATTCCCCTTCCTACACTTTTATGCCTAGAGTTGTTAACACACAATCATTGACCCAAAGAAAGATAAAATCAAAAATGTTACCATTAATCCAAAGCAAGTGTAGAGTTGTTAACTCATAATCATTGAATCAAGGAAAAATAAAACCAAAAACACTATGAAAAAACAAAGCAGGATCAAAGTAGGAGTAACAGTAGCATAAACACCTCTCAAAAGTAGCATGGAGATATTTATGCTATTGGAAAAGCAATGACATATGAATTTGGTGGAGAATGGGAAAGGGATTTTTGCAGAGGTAGGAAGTAATCGGGTACCACCTAACACACACACTAAAGGCCTTCATTTAAACAACACTCTATGCAGGGTAGAGTCCCTTTCCACACCAAATATGTCTTTGATCTCGGCAATGTTTTAATTAGCCTTCCTTTTTTAAAGCATGTGTTGAAATCTACATTCCAATTTAGGATTTTTGATGAAATGCATGTTTCCAATCACCATTTTTTGTTAGCAAAAACCTACATTTTTTAAATGCACACTTAATCTCCACACCACATTTTCTTCATTGTTCCCCAAGTGGTTTTAACTTTTTGGAACATCCTTATTCTAGGCACAGGCTTGTAAGATTCAACTTGCTCACTGAGTTGATTCAAAGGATATCATTTTAAACATTCCCTTTCATCATTTTGAGAATTTTTTTGTATTCATCCATGGCTTAAAAAAAAACTATTAAACACATAATTATCAAACAACATCCAAATATCTTATTGCATCTTGAAATTATTTCTCCAAATATAAAATTTCACTTCCCACGCTCTATGTGGAACCAAAGTCCCTTACAACACCAAATATGCTTTGATCTTGGTAATGTTTTCATTAGCCTTCCTTTTCTAAAGCATATTGTTGAAATATACATTTCAATTTAGGATCCCGACGGGAATCCCTACTTCCCATCATCATTTTTAGTTAGTGAATTTTTTCTCTTCTACCACCCTTATTGTTCATGCCACATTTATGTTGTTCCTCGAGTGGTTTATGGGACATTTTTATTATGGGCATATGCATAAAAGCTTCAACCTACTCAATGAGTTTATGACCACATTGATAATGTCTACCCCTTTCAACATAAGTCAAGCCTCGGGTAATGTGGTTGGACCTTATCAATATATGTGCATCAAGCAATGTTGGAAAAAGGGTGGTCATGTGGGATTTGTTGGCTAACAAAATTTTGGATTACTTGTGGTTATTTTGTAGTGATTACAATAATATAAATATGTCAGAAGATGAGGAGGGGTTATTGCCTATCTATACACCATCAAGAGAATTGATGCTCTAGAACAACCTAAAGGGAAAAATTATTTTATATAACCCCAATAAATTGTGTCCAAGGATATTGTCGAGCTTTGGGTTCACATGATCAAGCCCTGAGAAAGTCAATAATTTGATCCAGAAAATGTTCAATGAAGCCACACTATTTGCACAAATATTCTTTTTCATTTAATATGAGGGTAGAGAGTCAATTCAGGTATTTGGGTATTTCACCTTGTGTAATCACTAGCCTATTATTTTTTATATTTCTTAGGGATTTAACAAACCTAGAATATGTGGAACATGGTTCTTGAGCTCTCCCCCAAAGCATGAATCAAGTATCAAGGACATTTTTATTATGGGCATATGCATAAAATCTTCAACCTACTCAATGAGTTGATGACAACATTGATAATGTCTACCCCTTTCAACATAATTCGGGCCTCGAGTAATGTGGTTGGAATTTTTATGGTTGGACCTTATCAATATGTGTGCATCAAGCAATGTTGGAAAAAGGGTGGTCATGTGGGATTTGTTGGCTAACGAAATTTTGGATTACTTGTGGTTATTTTGTAGTGATTGCAATAATATAAATATGTCAGAAGATGAGGAGGGGTTATTTCCTATCTATACACCATCAAGAGAATTGATGCTCTAGAACAACCTAAAGGGAAAACTTATTGTATATAACCCCAATAAATTATGTCCAAGGATATTGTCAAGCTTTGGGTTCACATGATCAAACCCCGAGAAATTCAATAATTTGATCCAGAAAATGTTCAATGAAGACACTATTTGCGCAAATATTCTTTTTCATTTAATATGAGGGTAGAGAGTCAATTCAGGTATTTGGGTATTTCACCTTGTGTAATCACTAGCTGATTATTTTTTATATTTCTTAGGGATTTAACAAACCTAGACTATGTGGAACATGGTTCTTGAGCTCTCCCCCAAAGCATGAATCAAGTATCAAAGTTATTAAAAAAAATGAAGTTTGATCCCTTGCCCCTAGGGTAGCAAATTATGATGAATTATTTAGGGGTACAATGTCAATAAAAGGTTCATCGCCTTTTTAGGAGGATATGAAAAACAAATAGAAACATTTAGAAGAAGAAAGAAGGAGGTACTAGAGGAACCAGGACAAGTGTCAATGATGTTATAAAGAAACAATTTCAGTGAGTAACTCTAGGCCAAGATAACTAAACTAAGACACCCAGTCAAGATCAAAGAGTCATATAAAGAAAGGGGAGCCTAAATTAGAACCAATTTCATTGCCTTTAATTAGGGGAGCAACAACTAAGGCCTTCTTCAAATCCATAGCCTCCAAAGATGCAATGGAAAATATCAATGCCCTCAAAACAGTAGAAGCAAAAATAACTAACTAAGTCAATATAAAGAATGAGCTTGCTAATCACTATCAGATGAATATTTAGTCTCCAAATATAGTAAAGGAAATAAAGGATGACTTGCATTGTTGCACACATGTAGTCCATGGAAATCAACACAAGAATGGCAACAAGTTTATGGTAAAGAGTTAACATTGGATGAATTGATGAGATTCCTTGAAGAGATGGTTGATGATAACGTGTCTAACCAAGATAGTCTTCCATGTTAATTTTACAAGGCCACTTGGGCCTTTGTGAATTTGTACTTCCTCGGAGTGTATGAAGAAGTTTCACAAATGCATATAATTGGAATTTGCATCAACAAGGGGTTGATAAAATTCATATTCAAGTTGGAGACTGCTAAACTCAGAAATACTATTATCAAGAACAACAAACTCAACCTCCCATGAGGCTAGGCAGGAAGAGGTGGGAATGTGGCCCTTAGGTTTTAAGCCGCCTAAGTATGTGAAATAATTCCTTGCATTCAACAATAAAGGAATTGTGCATGACAAAGGTGGTTAATGTGGGAGACTAATTGACACAACATAGGATAGGGAAAGAAAAAAAAGGTTAAAATATGCCTCTATTCTATGTGCATTCTTCTTAGAAAGAGTGACATCCATTCACCCCCAAACATTTACTCCATTGATCACTTAGGAAAGAGAGAAGAAGATGCAATGGTGAAGTGATATTATGACCCACCTTGGAGGTGGTTTACTAATGACCACGTTCATCAACATTCATAAAGGACTTCTTTGACTAGTGGGGGGGAAGGGGGGGCGACAAATCATTATAATTGAGGATTCTTTATATACTAGGATATACTTTTGGAAGGATCCAGAGTTGATATTGCCCCATTTTTCCCAATGGGACCTTGTTGTAAGAAATCACATTTTTCAAAAAAACTAATATTTTATTTTCAAAATCTATTTGAATGTTTTGGAATTTTAACAATACATATGTTCAAAAATACAAACGTTTTGTGTTATTTATGCAAAGTTACTAACATTAACATTCTGTGATGACACAAAATAAGTCTAGTGTGGTTAGTGGGTATGTATTGAAACCATCATAAAGTGCAAGGAGTAATTGGAGGGGATTCAAAAGATGAAGATGAATATGAAGATACAACCCTTCGAGAACTTAGGAGGAACCTAAAGGGTTGGGGGAAGTCCCCCAACAAATTCAATGAGATGTGATGGGTGTATCATCATGGCTCATTCAATTGCTATAATTAGTGGCAATGGTAGTATCGTGTTATCATGGGACACATGTAGATGACCCCATGGATTTGGCCCAAGGCAACTCCTATTTTGTCTTCACCACTCTAGATATTCATGTTGTATACCATCATGAGTTGGATAACCACATTTTGAATATGAAAATTATATACTTTTTTTAACATGATGTGACATACACGCACACACATACAATTTTGGTTTTTCTTATACGTGTTAAATGTTGTGTGCATTTATTTTTCTATAGTATTGTACATGCATTATTTTTTATGGTGCATTAATGTATCAAATACCAATTAAGTACTTAATTATATAACAAAGAAAGTGATGAGTTTAATCATCTTGGGATATGAATATGAAAGATAAACTCAAACTAACATTCAAGAAGTCTCACCCACTATCAAGCCCCCATCCCTCAACCCAGTGAAGAGGAAGCGGCGAACATCAAGCATACGGGAAAACAGCCCCATGAACATAAACAGGAAAAAACAATGCTGAAATTAAAAGCTTATCCTAATGCATACAAGGATGCATAATTCATCAACATACATAGTTACTCAATAATCAGCGGAAGCAACACACACATACATTTACAGCATTCACCTATTCATCATGATTATTTAATTGACATCAAATATATAATTGCAGAGATGAAATATAGACGGCAGACTTATCTTTTGGTGAATAACTCGTCCGCAACAAGCTACGTCGCTGCAACGTTCCACCCAACCATAGGCCAGTGAGCTCATTAATCTCTCAGCAACGCTGCCACCCCCGAGCTGGGCATGATTCCTCAAGGTGATAAAACATGGGTTTTTCCCCCATAACTAAGGTTTGACATCCCCCACCCCTTATCCTTTGGTAATCATGCCCTTTTCATTCAACGTTGCACTGCCGTAGCTGGTTGTGGTTCAGTTTTATTTGATGTGCGTATTTACATGATGTCAAATTATAATGTGCCAAATGGCACGATAAACCATCGGCAACTATCCCCATTGCCGAAACACACACACAACCAAATCGATGGTGGGGATTTTGCCTTGAGCTCCTCACCATGATTAATTACAATATATACATCATGCAAACTGGGTCAAAACCGGGGACATTACATTCCCCTCCCCCTTGGAATAACACCGTCCTCGGTGTTCCATTACATATATACAATACATATACAAATGCACATCAAAATTTCAAAATTGCAGATATGTCCCATGTTCAATCATTTACTTTGAACATTCAAGACCAAGCCCCTCGACTTCCATGGACTTTTCCCGCTGGTTCTCAGCTTCCAGCTCATCCCGAAGTCTAGGAACTTTGTGGCTATTGCCCTCATCATGTTCCCTCATTGGGCAGTCCCGGCGTAAATGATGTCCTCCGCATCTCCAGCATTTCACTAGCTGCTTCATCTTTACCTGCTCAATTTCCTTTGAGTCTTCATGCCTGGACCGTTTCTTATCGGGTCGCTTGGACAATTGTCCCATTGCTAATACACCTTCCTTTCCCTTGCCGATTTCTCCCAGAAGGATTTTCACCTCCCTTTGCAACCCAATAGAGTCTTGCAAAATATGGTGGTTCATTTCACTCTGCCTTCTCTGTATATTGAGCATCTCCCCAAGATTTTCTTGGGTCTTGGAAATCACTTGAAGGAGACTTCCATCTAAGTCCAATAACTTTTGATCTACCGCCATGATCAATGTGCACCACCTGGTTTCACTTTTCTCACCTGTGAAATGCACCATTGAAATTCTATCAGACCAAGCATAATATAGACATTAAAATCAGTCAATTAATTTCCCATTCGGCATTACAGTCCAAGTCTCATTAATGAGGCTTTCATATTTTTCATGCCTTCCCCAACAGGCACACGAGCTCATTCATGTCCATTCTTGGGCAGGGAATTAACCATTCCAGCATTCACAAATTTACTTAAGCAAATACACACATTTCATTCTCAATCATACATGCATTCAACAATCCTTTGTTTTCACAATGCATAAACATATATATATATATATATGTAATCAAAAGGCAAGAGAGAGCAGTAAGAGTTTTTCCCCTCTTTATTTTGTTCCATCTTGGAACCCACATCACCACAGTGGCTTTTCATGCTCTCAGCCTCTTTCACTTCACCGTGAATGCTGGACCAATCTCTCTTGGTCATGACACTTAGTGTCTTTGGTCTATTCCAGACCTCTTAACCATGGAGTCTCTCCACATGGTTTGTCTCAGCTGCTAGGACTCCCCCGTCTTACTAGCACCTTTTTCATTACTACTCATTCCGAGCTTTCCAGGACAGTCACATGTCCACATGCATCTCTAGGATTCTCTCGTGGTCCTCGCTCCCAACGGTACCTATATCCAAACATTGAATAAATTCACATGTTTAGTTTATTCACATCAGTTTTATCTTGCTCTAGAGATAAGCATCATAACCAATCATATACACATGTATATTCATAAGCAAAATAATCCAATACTTATCTGTATTGTGCCTTTCCTCGTTCGTCCACAGGGTCCTGCTTCGCTTTGCAAGCCTTGGGATCGCCTATGGACTTAGATGTTAGGTCAGCACACAGGCTTTTCCTCAACATCAAATAATTAATGTCCAGCCAGTACATCCTCATGTCGACTGGGCTTGGAACTTTATCATGACCGTTTCCAGGTCTAGGATCTACTATGGATCCTCAGGCATATCATAGCCCATCATACACTTATACCACCATACACTTATATCAACATACACTTGTATCAACAATAACCCTTACTCCGCAACCCCTCACAACAACCATTTACCATTTTACCTTTAGCCTATTAACACAAGCAACACAAGCAATACAAGCAAACTCATCAGCGTCATTGCTCAAAAACTGTAATCACATTTCTCATCATTCACTATCAAGTATTGAGACACCAGGAGTGCGTCCACTCCCTAGAGTGTAATCAATATTGAAAACCCTTTCATGATCCAACATCGGAAAAGTGTGCACCCATTCCCGGTGTGTGCCATGCAGGCCCTATGCATACTCAAGAAATCGATCATAATGGATATTAAATCAAAACATGTTCTGCATATGGAATTTAATAATTAAACATGCATATTCTTAGCAAGGGTCACAGAACACTTATCCATTTGCCATCGCAGTATGCCTTTGTTAAGGAGGAATGGAGGCTCCTTTCCTGAGTTAACAGTCCCTCAATTAGCCACCCCAACTCCTTTTTACATTTCATATTCACTCGTGTCTTACCGACATAATTTATACCATCTCACTCATGTTACTACCGAACATCCAGTGCAGATGAGACATTTCAAAATGTCTAATGGCATTTCACCCGAAACCCAATTTCAAGGGAAAACCTTCCCATGACGTTTGGCTCTTGCAGGTCATCACACATGATATTCCTGTAGTGTGTATCCCTGACACATTCATCAAATAGCCAAACAATCAATCATTACCTGATACTACAATCCAAATTGATCATTCCATAATCAAGCAATGACATTAGCAATCAAATTCAATAAGAATTTGCAATTTTATCTACTACAGAAATTGACTTGTTCAATTGTGGGTTTCTTGTAAGCAGCACTACTATGCCCATTACAATTTCATGCTTACTAACATAACATGCATGCCCACTTACCATGCATCCCTCCTGACACAATCTTACACAAGCCAACAATGATTAGTAGTCGTCAGCAATTCCTTAAATTCGAAATTTCACAATTCAAATTTAACAACCCATCAGCTATTTTCACAACCATGAGACTCTTCTCATAAATGGTGGATTTTGGCATTGGTCAGGGTCTTACCTCTCAATGCCATGCTCAAATAATCTACCTGAAACATGAGTTTCAAACATCCAAACACAATCTTATGCAAGCCAACAGTGGCTAGTGGTTGTCAGCAATTTCTCAAATCCGAAATTCACAATTCGAATTTTAACAACCTATTATGCATATCATATGGTAGATTTTGGCATTGGTCAGGATCTTACCTCTCACTGCCATGCTCGAAATAATCTACCTGAAACATGAGTTTCAAACATCCAAACACAATCTTATGCAAGCCAACAGTGGCTAGTGGTTGTCAGCAATTTCCGAAATTCACAATTCGAATTTTAACAACCTATTATGCATATCATATGGTAGATTTTGGCATTGGTCAGGATCTTACCTCTCACTGCCATGCTCGAAATAATCTACCTAAAACATAAGCTTCAAACATCCAAACACAAGCTTATGCAAGCCAGTAGTGACTAGTAGTTGTCAGCAATTTCTTAAATCCGAAATTCACAATTCGAATTTAACAATCTATTATGCATACCATATGGTAGACTCTAGCATTGGTCAGGGTCTTACCTGTCACTGCCATGCTCAAAAGAATCTACCTGAAACATGAGCTTCAATCAACCAAACACTTGGTAAGTCTGGGTACACATAACTTTTCATTGCTACAACCATCACTGAAGCATTTTCAGAATTTATAAATTCAAATACTTCCAACTGTTAGTCACATCAACATTACCCAAAACTCATTTGCTCCATGCAATCATTATCATACTAACATTGCAAGGTATTGTCATATCATTCATGCAGTTAACTGAAAGGTTTAGATACTCCTACTCCACAAGCGTACCATTCATACTACCTTGCTCTTCCATAGAGCATTTCTGGCAGCCAATTGATCATGACTATCCTGCACTCATAACGACCTTTGAAATGATTCCTGAATTATCATCAATTCACCATTTCAGTCATTAGTTAGTCTGCATATGCAATACATCACAACATTGCACCTACACTTATGCAATCAGTCATTCACACCCTTCATAGGCATACATCCATTGCATAACTACAAGGTTCATAAAATCTTTCCAATGCCTATCCATTCATGCTATCTTGCATTCAATATACCATGCATGGCCTAACCATGACTAATTCATACAGGATGCTTTACTGTAATTAAGATCATCAACATATATAGGCATGACACCTTTCTATATTTCAATATCCACATGGTATGAGGTCTCTTACCTTTACCACTCCATGGAATTTGTCATAAGCAAACTCTTACCTGCATGGATCATACTTACACCCTTAACATGACCAATTTGGTTGGTCCTTTGCAGGAGTTTGTAGAATTTGCTCACCAAATTTTGTCCTGGACTTGTTGCTTTACCCCTTCTCCATAGGGTTGCTAGTCACATTCATCAACTTCAACAACATATTCATCCGGGTCCATGTCATCATTGGTTTTCCCACTAATGCCAACATCAAAGAAATGATTATCATTAGTGGTTCATTATAAATATATGATTTCCAATATTCTTACCAACATGCAATATCCTATGCATGCAATACATATCCTCATGCATTTCAAGCATAAACTTAGGAAATGTAACACATTCAACAGGACAGGGTTTTAAGGAAAACTTCCCTTTTCAAGTCTTTCATCCTAGCATGGAACTCCTTTTTCACACAGCAGCTGGTTGACTTCATAGTCTTGCTACCTCTGGGCATGCAACTATCCATATTTGTCCATTTTCTAGCAGTGGCCGTCATTGGCACTTTGCTGCTCCATGCTCAGATTCTAGTGACTTAACCTTGTTCCTTACTGGATAAGCTTTCCAACGCCTATCCACATGCTTCATTCCGACCTCGGGTGTGAAAACCACACCACTTCTAAGAATGGGGACTTTCACCAAATCTTTGCATTTTCATTACACCACTGCAATGTAGAATTTTCACATTCTTCCAATGATCTCAAAGCCATTTTGGCAGCTGCATTTTCAGCATCCCCTTTGTCCCTTATGAAATCCCTCTGATTCGAACTCTTGCCCAAAACATCGAATCTTCTTTTCACAAGGACGACTATCTCAGGGGACAACGGGGGTCAACGGCGGCTCTTGGAAGGCTTTCTCCTTCCACAACGGTGGCTCTTGGAAGGATTTCTCTTTCCGCAATGGCGCCTCTCGGAAGGCTTCTCACATCGGAATCCAAATGACTTTGGCTTCCGCAACGGCGAACGTACAATCACTTCCTCTTTCGACGGATGTCAAAACACTTAGAAAAATTTTGAACTTTCTTTACCGCGTCGGCTGTCGGCGGCCTTTCTAAATCGGAAGCCGAAATGCTTTTGCTTCCGCAACGGCGGATGCTCATTCACTTTCTTCTTCCAGCGACCAATATTTTTCTATCTTTCTTTCTTTACGTCGGAGGCCTTACCCGTCGGTCGGGAAGTTGTTTCTTCGTCTGCAATGGCGGACGCCAAATCCTTTCTCCATCCGCAACGATGGATGCCAAATCCTTTCTCCATCCGCAACGACGAATGCCAAATCCTTTCTCCATCCGCAACGGCGGACGCCAAATCATTTATCCATCCGCAATGACGGCACGCGGAACCTTATCTTATTTCGGCGGCGGTCTTTCTTCGTCGGACGACTTACCGCTTTTCTCTTCCGCAACGGCGGCAATCATTCCCCTTTTTCTGTCGACGATTTCATACTTAGACAAATTTTTGAAAATTTTGTCTTTCTTCTTCCCGCCGAATATACACATGTCGGCGGTCGGACCACTTTCACGTCGGACGCTTAAGCGCTTCGCCATCCGCAACGGCGGACGTAGAACCCTTTCTTCATCCGATTGGCGAACTAACTTCGAGGCTTAACCCTTTTGACGTGTTGGCGATCGGAGGACTTAACGGTTTGGACTTCCGCAATGGTGGAAGGGAAGCCACTTTCTCTTCCGATTGGCGGAAGTTCACTTCGTGGACTCTTCCACAACGGCAGAAGTTTTTTCGCTGGCTCATCCGACTGCTCCAACACTTAAACAAATCAAAAGAAATTTTAAATTTTTACAGTCTTCCACTGCTTCCTGCTGGATAGAAGAAACGCTGCTTCTGCTGGGCATAAAGGGTAATTCTATCCTCTATCAGTGGCTCCATCTTGGCCCATAGAGGCCCATTGTTGCAACCCATTTCTCTGATACCACATTGTCAGGCCCCCATCCCTCAACCCGACGAAGAGGACGCGACGAACATCAAGCATATAGGAAAACAGCCCCATGAACATAAACAAGAAAAAACAATGTTGAAATTAAAAGCTTATCCTAATGGATACAAGGATGCATAATTCATCAACATACACAGTTACTCAATAATCAGCGGAAGAAACACACACATACGTTTACAGCATTCACCTGTTCATCGTGATTATTTAATTGACATCAAATATATAATTGCAGAGATGAAATATAGACGGCAGACTTATCTTTTGGTGAAGAACTCATCTGTAACTAGCTACGTTGCTGCAACGTTCCACCCAACGAACTCATCAATCTCTCATCAACGCTGCCACCCTCGAGCTGGGCATGATTCCTCAAGGACTAAGGGTCAATTGCAGGCTTACACATATCCAAGGGGACACCAAACAGCCAAACCAACATCGCTGGGTTTATCAGGCCATCAACAACTGGCCAAGCCAGCACAGTCCGAAGACCAACCACTGCACACTGCAGACACACAATCCCTTCACAACCCTGTGAAGAAGGGCAAGGACAACCAGGGATAATCCCAAACAAAAGATGAGCACAGCTCAGGTACACCGGACAACACAGAGTTGTTCTTGGCCCTAGCATGGCCAAAACAACTCAGCACAACGCCCAATCCAAGGTATATCAATAGCCACAAACATACGATGGATGATAGCAGCAATTCACAGCCCCAAAATAGGGAATTTCAGCCAACAACACACACGATTTCCCCAATGGAACGGCTGGGAAATATCACACAGCTCACAAAAACAGAGGAGGGGCCAACTCCCAGCGTGGACAGACAAGAGAAGATTCAACCAACGGATTAGCAATCCTCGGTGGCCCAAAACGAATTTGGACACCACAGCCAACAAAACTCGCGGGGAATACAGCAGCCCCAAAACATAATCAGGGGGCACAAAGCACAGGGAAAAACATACCCGATTCCACTTTGTGGGAAAACGTAAATGGCCACCGATTCGCAGCTCCTCTCCTGGCTGCGTGAGAAGGTAAGGCCGTGAGAGAACAACTCGTTGGTCTCTGCATGAGGTGAGTAGAACAATGGCCTGAGCACGCGGATCAACTGGCCCACGTGAGGAATGAACCGCCCATGGCGAGAATGGCGGTGGAGGAGAAGACTAGGCGCGTGAGAAGATGAACCGACCTTCGCGTGAGAGTGAACCCCCCCCCCCCCAGGGAAGAATGGCGTCGTGGAGAAGATGGAGGAGTGGGAAACAATGGAGTTGCTTGCCTCCTTACCCACGTTTCCTCCAGCAATAATTTCCCTCAACAACTCAGTCATCACTGCCCCTAACAAACAAAACCAAGGCATTAAAGAGGTTGAAGAGGTTGGGATGAGACAAAAAGGTGGCAAACAAACAAAGGTGATAAAACATGGGTTTTTCCCCCATAAATAAGGTTTGACATCCCCCACCCCTTATCCTTTGGGAATCATGCCCTTTTCATTCAACGTTGCACTGCCGTAGCTGGTTGTGGTTGAGTTTTATTTGATGTGCGTATTTACATGATGTCAAATTATAATGTGCCAAATGGCACGATAAACCATCGGCAACTATCCCCATTGCCGAAACACACACACAACCAAATCGATGGTGGGGATTTTTCCTTGAGCTCCTCACCATGATTAATTACAATATATACATCATGCAAACGGGGTCAAAACTGGGGACATTACACCCACCCACTCAATGTATGTGTTGCAAACTGAGCGAAGAGCGAGACAAGACTTTGAACAGGGTTAGTTGGGAGTTACATTGTACATTTACAGTTGCAATCCTCCCATGTTGGTAAATTATCGACGCATTCTCCTTCCATAAATCTCAGTGCATTCCCCTTATTGTACTTTTATGATTATAGTTTTAACACACATTCACTAAGCTGAGGAAAGGTAAACCCCAAAACAATGTCATTAAACCAAAGAAGAAGCAGAAATATTTTTTTTTCCAAGAAAAAAAAGTGTAATTTCATTCATCTTTCGAGATCAAAATTACATTCTGAAGATTCACTAATACGTGAATACCAATAACCAAAAAGTTGGTTCCAATAGAGAGACTTCAATGTCTTCTGTAGTATTTAAGCTAATATATAAGCTAGGAGGGCATACGCAGATGCCTTTTCAAAATAATAAGTTCGGATCCATGGTTCCTTTCATTTACACGTGTAAGGAGTCTTAAATCAGAATATAGAACTGCATAAAATCAGCTGAAATGAAGTTCTTATCAGAACTGTCAAAAATCTCATAGACCTATCAAAAATATACCGGTCATATAGACCTGTCATGAAGACCTATCATATTGACCGATCATATATAACTGTCAAAAAGCATATAAACCTGTCAAGAAATCAAAACTGTTCTATGAACGGCCTGTGATAATAAGTCTGCATTCTGCCATTAATTGTTTCTTTCACCATCCATGAGCCCGCTTCCAGCTGCAGCCCTTCCTTGGAAGCTTTGTCCGCTTCCTTGTTGTTTTCCTTGTATACATGTCGGCAGGAAAAGGAGTCAAATCGTAGGAGGAGCTGTCGAATAGAATAGATTATATGTGCTAATCTCAAATGCCTGCACTCTTGAGTCTGATTGATCCAGTTTATTACATTCATTGAGTCACCAAGAAAATTTAGATCAGTGCACCCTTTTTCTACAGCAAACATCAGAAGAAGCTTGAGGCTCATTAACTCGGCAAAATTATTTGTGCCCCCCCCAAGTCCCATAGACAAAACGAAAAAATGAGACTCTGTTAAATAAAGGACTGCTCCCCCTCCACAAGAGTTGTTTTGGGATGCCCCATCAAAAAACGCCCACGGGGTTGTTCTATCTATTTCCACCTCTAAAATTCTTCGTTCTCTTGCATCCCTTAAATGAACAGGATAAGAATTAAAGAAGCCCACAGACATAGCACCTATGATAGTCGGCATGCTTGGAGTCTCTTTAAAAATGGCCTTGTTTCGAGCGAGCCAAATCCCCCAAAAAACCAGCAAAGGTAAGATTTTATGTTGATAATGAGGTGTCCTCCGCCACCAAGTATCCCAGGACACCCCTACTATATCCCCTTCCCACTGACAATTGAAGTCAACCAGCTTGGAAACTTCCCTCCATACTTCAGTCGAGAAGGAGCAAGTAAGAAACAGGTGATGAGTCAATTCCAGCTCCCTTTTACATAACACACACCAGCCTGGACCCTGAAAAGTTCGCTTCTGAAGCACATCCCAAGTGGGTACCTTATTGTTTAGTACACACCACATAAATAGCTTAGTTTTTGCTGGACATTTAAGCCTCCACAGAGCCCGCCACCACCAAACTTCTTCCCTTTGTTCCACACCTGCACTAAGAAATAAGTACCCATCCTTTGGAGTATAAACCCCCCCACCCCCCCGGATCAGCCTCCCATACCAGCGAGTCTTCTTGTTCTGTAAGTAAAATATTTTCCCGGTCCAACTCCCTTAAGTAAATTTCAATAATTCCATTTGCCCGATCCCCCAAACCTAAGGAGTTATCCCTTCTCCAGAATTGAGTCCAAGTTTCAGCAGGTCTTGGTTCGGCTAGATGGTTAAGAGTGATGATCCCTCTCTGGCCTAACTCCTCAATGACATCATTAGGAAGGATATGTTATTGTGTACTGCCTAGCCAAGGATCCCTGCCAATCAGAACACTTTCCCCATTTCCAACATCCCAAGCAAGGTTGTTTTCGATCAGATGGAAGGATTTTACAACCGCTTTCCAAATCACAGAGCCCCCTAAGTGAGATTTCCTGGGATTTCTGATCCAATCTAGAAGGATCTCTCCAGGAAGATATTTATGTTTTATCACCCGAGTCCACAGACTACTAGACTTCACCAACCTCCACCCTCCCTTAGCAGCCAGGGCTTTTGAAAATAAAAAGATGTCCTTGAGGCCCCACCCTCCTAGTCCTTTTGGAACTGCAATCCTTTTCCAATTAACCCATGGAGTAGTTTGATCTTCCTTTTTTCCACTCCATAGAAATCTGAAACATATCCTCCTAATCCTTTCAAGAACCCCTTTCAGAATCCAGGACAAAGACATCCAATACACCGGAATATCCTCCAAAACAGCTTTAACTAATACTAATCTTCCTGCTCTAGAAATCCACTTGTGACTCCAAACCATTAGTCTCTTCTCTGCCTTCCTTACCAGCCAAAACCAGTCCTGTTTCCGATACAAATTTTCTTTCAGAGAGAAACCGAGGTACTTTAACCCATCATCCAGGCCTGCTGTATTAAAGGGAAAGAATCTCACTAGTTCGGCCTCCTCTTCCGGTCTTAACAGATGAGTTGTCAAAGAAGATTTGCCAATATTAATCTCCATACATGTGGCCTTTGAGAAGAGTTCCAAAATCTCCTGTAGGACTATAGACTCACCTCTAGTGCCAGAGTAGAATATCAGTACATCATCCACAAAGAGTAGATGTGTAATATTTAAATTCGGAGCTATCTGAATCCCGAAGAAACGACCTTCTGCTTTGGCTGCTCTTAAAGCCCTGCCTAGACCTTCTGCAACCAAAAGGAATAAGAGCGGAGACAAAGGACATCCTTGTCTAAGACCTCTCTCGGCATGAAAAAAGGGAGAGGCCGCTCCATTTATCAGCACATAAAAAGAAACAGTGGTTATACAAGACATAATCCATCGTATGAAGTTGATGCCAAATCCTAGATGGGTTAGAAGCAATCTCAAATAAAGCCAACTTACTTTGTCATATGCCTTAGAAAGATCGATTTTGAGAATAGCCCCCTTCAGCCTTTTGGTCTTTAAGCTATGAATACCTTCCTGTGCCAGCCCAATAGCCTCATGGATCTAACGACCTTCCAGAAAGCCAAACTGCTCAGCTGAGATTTGTTCTGAGAGGATAGCTTTCATTCTTAAAGCAATTACTTTTGAGATAATCTTATAGACACAGTTACACAAGGAGATTGGTCTGAAATCATTGAGATATTTTGCATTATCTGACTTTGGAATAAGGGCTATAAAGGTTGAGTTGAAACTGGCCAGGATCCAGCCAGATGACCGAGAGTCTTCTATCACCTGCAAAAGATCCTACCCCGGGATTTCAAAGAGATCCAGAAAGAAATCAATCGTCCATCCATCTGGCCCTGGACTTTTATCTTTCTGAAAACTACCCATAACCTCCTTGAGTTCTTCTTCCGAGACTTCCTTCATAAGATCCATGTTACCAACTTCATCCACGAAACGTGGAAACATCTGTTCCATTCTAATAACCTATTCTATTGAGGCTTGTAGTGGGGCTTTGAACAAATGTTGAAAGTGATTCACCCCGCATCTGGCCTTTTCTTCAAAAGATACATGGGAAGTACCCTCCTCATCCTGCAGGCTCCAAATGGTATTTGCCACCTTTCTTCCTCTGGCATAAGCATGAAAAAATTTTGTGTTATCATCCCCACATTCCAGCCAAATAGCTCTGCTTTTAAGTCTCCATGATTCCTCTTTTTCCAAAAGAAGAGTATTTTGCCTGCCCTCCAACCTAGTCAAGACCTCCTTAGACTCTTGTGTTGAAAGACCACCTCCTGCTCCTTCGTAGATCGTTAGAAGTTCTGCTTCTACATTCTTCAGCTCGGCATCATCTCTGCTTCTCTTTGCTACTGCCCATTCCTTGATAAACACTTTAAGTCTTTTAATATTATCTACAAACTGAATGGCTATCGATCTTTCATTTTCCCCCACAATAGGGTTCCAATGTGTGAGAAAGAGGTTTTTTAAAGTCTCGTCCTGGAGCCATAATTTATTGAATTTCAAAGGGCTCGGGGGATTGATGGGCCCCTTTTTTATTTCAAAGAAGATAGGAAAATGATCAGAACATCCCCCACTTCCCACCCATTTTCGAACTAGGAAAAATCTGTCCACCAACTGCTCAGCTACCAAAAAACGATCAATCCTTTTAGCCACCCTAGCAACCCCACTTCGATTATTTCTCCAGGTAGGCTTTAGTTTTACAGGCTCAATATCTAGCAAACCCTTCTCCACCAATTTCTGAACAAAGAAGCCCGCCAAGGAGTCCACCTGAGCATGAGGACCCCAAACCTCATTATGCCCCAACGAAAAATTAAAATCTCCTCCCAACACAACCGAATCACCGTTCACCATAGGGTTTTGTAGCAGGGAATCCCAAAAAGGGGCTCTGTTAATGTAAGGCCCGTAGACATTAACCACAGAAAGGGACATCCCCAGCTCTTCAGAGAAAACCTCAACTCCTAACACAACCTTTGACCCCCAGGAATTTATCAGCTTCACACATCTATTCTTCCATCCCACCGCCAAACCCCCTGAACGACCTCTTGCATCCAAAGTCACAAAGGACCAACCAGGTATCCAGCTTTCCAGCCTCTCCTGGATCACCTCTCCTACTCCTAAAGTCTCTTGTAGCAAAATCACATCTGGGTGTTCAAGAGTAAGCACCCTAATGAAGGCTAATTTCTTGACAGGCCCAGCCAGACCCCGACAATTGAAAGACAAAAGCTTCATGTTTGACCTTTCTTCATGGCCTTCTCCGCTCTAAGGGCCTTTTCAATCGATAATTGTTTACCTCCCAGAAGATCCTCCTTGGCTCTAGACTGAGCCTTGAAAATATTAGTCTTTCTTCCCCGACCTCTTCGCACAGTCGAGGTACTTTTGCCCAACCCAGAAGAAGGCTTGTTACACGACCTTAGAAAGTATCCCGAGTCCGTAGAATCTGGAGGAGAGGGGTATGACTCCTCATAGAGGAAGGCAGGGTCAGGTTCCAAGGCAACAGAGGAGGGCTCTTTCACAGAAGGTAGTAGATCTGGATCAACGGCGGCAGAAGTAGTAGCAGGAAGAGTACCCAAACCCGGAACGGCCTCAGCTGAAAGAAAGGGCGCAGGAAGAGGCATGGAGGGGCCAGCCTGACCCGAGAGGGAGAGCTTCCTCAGTCCTTCTACCCAATCGAATCCAAGAAAGGAAACATTATTCAAGAAGAAATTGACGTTAGACAAGAGAGGTAGAGAGTGAGTACCCAAACCAGACTGTTCCTCAGGAGCAAAATCATTTCCCGGAACTGTGGAAAGAACTGGCAGCTCTGAAGGCCCAACGTCCACCACCGGGTCAGGAAAAATCAAAACTTCACTAGGCGGATCGCTACCCAATTCATCTGCAGAAGTCTGAGCAGACCCAGAGGACACAGAAGTCTTCTCAAGAGGCCCTTCACGCATAGCTGACACACCTTTCCTTCTACTACCATAGAGGGTGCGCACCGGCAAAGTGCAGTCCAAAGCTGGATTCCCATAAACATGACATCATCTACATCGAAATGGAACATTCTCATAATCCAGTAATTGTGGAATGATTTTCGGCCCCCATTCCAGGTTAATGGATTCAGCCAAACCCTCCCTGAGATTTATATTCACCAGAATTCTGGCTACCTTCTTCTCATTAGTTTCTAAAAAGGATAAGTCTGCCTCCAAGAAGGTCCCCAAAATATCACCAATACGCCTGAAGTGATACATATCCCAGAAATGGAGAGGAAGCGTTGGAATTCTCACCCAGATAGGTACTACATCCACCCTTTCTTTGCTTGCATCAAACATAGGGTTCCATGGCTTCAACAAGACAGGTGAATGATCTATGTGCCAACTTCTGCTCAGAATCCACCTAGAGTCCTCTTCCTTCGTCAAAATGAACGCGAACCAACCTTTGTTCAGCATCTCAACCACCGAAACATAACCAAGCTGGTTGCCCCAAGAAGTCGCAGCCCAGTCCTGAACGGTTTTCTTTGCAAAATTTCTCCCCATAACCCTCCCGACCAGAGTACTCTTTGCCATCATCAACACACAATCCCAAGCTAGATCTTCTCCCACCGCATAGTTTTGAACCTGCTTCATTTTAATCCAATTCCGTCGACGTCTCTTTGAAGTTCCACTATCCACGGCTTGCCTCCCATCAGATCCACCCAAATCCCCTACACCTCTAGCTGAGAAATCCCTTCTAGGAGATCCGTGCCCTCGCTGTTCCGCTACATCCAAAGGCACCCACCACTCTTCCTCCGAGGAATATCCACTTGAGCCCTTACCCTGCAGGACCTGACCATCCACCCCATCCGCTATCACCTGAGCAGAGCCCTTCACAGCCTCAAACCCTACCTGAGAAACTGTGGCCAGCAACCCTAGGTTCCGGGAAAAGTGAGCTCCGGCACCCTCCCAGCTCGAGGTCCCCAATAGATCGGCCGGCAGGTGAGAAAAGGAATCCACATGAGGTTCTACCAGTAACTGCACCACCGGCGAGAAAACAAGAAAATCAGACGGGGAAGATACGCCTTCCAACCCCAACGGCATAAAACTAGCCGAATCTAGAACCTCCTGACTCAGTCTAGGGATGTCCACCACCTACTCCATCACCCCTCCACCTGGCACATCCCAAATGTCAGAGCTCTCCAACCTGTCACTAGAATAATCAACAGCATCCAAATCATCCATTACTGTCAGGAAGGAAAACCGTAACAGTAAAAAAACCTTCAAACTTCTTCACACATCAAAAAACAAACAGCCTGCCACCGACATAGAAAGAAAGCAGCCTTATCAAACCCCTTCAAACAAGTAACCACAACGCAGGAGAGAGAGAGGAACTGGCTTGAAGATAAGATCAGACCCCTAGCCCTAGCTAAAGGCCTTGACCGGCCATACCCTCTCTCTGACAACTTATTCCATAGCCGTCACTTCAAACCAAACCCTCGTCCATGCATCTTCTGGATTCAATCTAGCACACCCACCCTCTTAGTGTACTTGGTGTTTCCAATAGGAATTACCTCCTAACACTCCTAGTTCATCCAGAAGGAGTAGATTTATTAACGCATAATTGTTTATTCAAGGAAAGATAAAATAAACAAAAAAATATGAAAAAACCAAAGCAAGATCAAATCAGGAGCAACACAAGCATAAAAAACCTCTCATAATCAGCATGGAGAATTGGGGAGGGAGTTCTAGAGAGGTAGGGTGCAATTGGGAACCACCTAACATGTGCACCAAAGGCCTTCAATTAAACAACACTCTATGTGGGGTCAGAGTCCCTTTCCACACCCAATATGGATCCAATATCTGTAATGTTTTCTTTAGCCTTCCTTTTTAAAAGCATAACATTGAAATGTACATTTCAATTTAGGATTTTTGCGGGAACCCATATTTCCAATCATAGTTTTTTATTATCAAAAACCTTCTTATTTTAAGGCACACTTAATCTCCACACCACATTATTATTCCCTAAGTGGTTTTAACTTTTTGGAACATCCTTATTCTATGCATAGGCCTATAAGCTTCAAACCACTCAATGAGTTGATTCAAAGGATTTCATTTTAACATAGAAGCAATAAAAATAAATATGATATTCCATATGCTATATTCCATCGCATTTACGTAATATCATGATTATGTAAATTCTTGATGTATCCCGCTTCCATAAATTCTTAGCACTTTTTATGTAGTTTCAGTGGTGCCAAATTCTCAATGCATTTCCCTTCCATAATTTTTGAGCACTTTCCTGAACCTATCAAAGTTATAAAACATAATCATTAAAAAGAAACTGAGTAAAGAAAAAATTAAAATTACTTTTAAGAAACCAAAGCAAGAGTAGCAAAAACTAAAAAATCTCTTAGAAGTAACATGGAGATATTCTATCTAATTGGTAAATCAATCAAATATTATTGTGGAAACAAATGGAGGAGGGAGCTTTGTGGAAACAAGATGCAATTGGACAAAACCTAACATGCAGACCATAGGCCTTCAAATAAACAACACTCTAAGTGGAACCAAAGTCCCTTTCCACACCAAACATGGCTTTGATCTTGGTAATGTTTTCACAAGACTTCCTTTTCTAAAGCATATTTTTGAAATCTAAATTTCAATTTGGGATCTTTGTAGGAATCCAAGTTTCCCAAATTCATCTTTATTTGACAAAAACTTGATTTTTTTTCTATCGACCTTATTCTGCATGCTACATTTGTGTTGTTCCTCTAGTTGTTTTTGTAACATTCTTATTATGGTCATAAGCCTATAAGCTTCAACCTACTCGGTGAGTTGATGCCCACATTGATAATGTATACCCCTTTCAACACAAGTCAATCCTCGGGTAATGTGGTTGGAAATTTGTATTTTTAAATAACCATGTTGAAGGTAAAGGTGGAGACACAACCCTTATTTCACCAAGGTGAGTGTAACCCATTATCCAATAAATAAGAACTATAAAAGCATGTTGTTTGAGTTTTGTTTTACTTTGAAAATTGTGCGTTACACCTTATCAATATTTTTGCTTCAAGAAATGTTTGAAAATGGTGTTCATGAGGGATTTGTTCGCAGATGATATTTTGGAGGATTGGTAGTTATTTTGTGTTGATTTCAATAATCTAGATATATCAAAAGATGAGTGAGGATTATTGTCTGTCTAGATTCCACCAAGAGAATAGATTATTGAGAACAACCTAAAGAGAAAACTTCTCCTATATAGCCACTTTTAGGTTAATTTTGACTCAGTCATAGAGCAAGTTAACCAACTTTGGTCATTGTTGTAATAGACCCATGGTATTGGGAGGTCTGCACATGGTATTGCATTCATGTCATCGAAGCCTATTAGAGGTTGGTTGTACTCCATTGTAACATGTGTATGTGTGCACTCTAAAACTATGATTGCTAGCCGAGGGTACTTGTGGATGGTATAGCCACGATTGACCATGCCTTGGTTGGATTTGGACAAGAGGAATAATGAAGATATCTTCTGCTATTTTTCTCCTTGGTTGAGGAGTTTCCATGACACATGATTGTGTCTATGATGTGCATGATGTTATTGTTTGATTTATTGTTAATGTTTTAGTTATGCTAATAATGAATGTTATGTATTGGAACCAACATTTGATATCGGAGCTTCGTAGACTCTAACTCTTCAACGAGATTGATTTTCCCAAGACCGGGTTGCCTATATCTACATGGTAGAGTGTAGACAGGGTTGATGTAATGAGAACGATTGAAATGGTCGAATTCATCAAATTTCATGGATGGTTTGTTTAGTCATGATCGATGGAGTGATCGGAGATGTGGTCTGTTGGCTATGTAAATCAAACAGTTGAAGTCGACCTATCATCCGACGAGAACATGGTTCAACCTGTGGCCAATAGCTTGACAAATGGTCAACAAGAACATGGATTGGCCAATGGTCAATGACTCGATATATGGTTGACAGTAGAGTGGTCAATTGGGTAATCGACGAGACTCGTTGGACAGATAGGTCAATTGAGGATATGGACAACCTGTCGATGGGGTGGACTGAGTGTTATGATTTGGCTGGGATGCTTCAACACAGTCGAGGTCAATATATAATAAGGATTCATAGAAGGTTGACTAGGTGGATAAGATCAGATCGATTGAGCAGTTGTGGTTAAATCGAGTAGTCGACTAGATATGATCAACTACACAACATTGTGGTTTTAGCTTCATAGGGACACTTATGTTGTTGAGGGTTAGACTATGTTGGAAATTGTTATGATTCTTGATGTAGATGTAGATGTGATCGAATAGATGTGCTAGTGAAAACCAAGGACATAATTGGAGCAACATGAAGGAAGTTCGAATGGACTAGACACTAGAGGCTGTTGTCAATTGTGCATAGGGATCGATTGGAGCATATGGTGAAGATTATTGCTGACTATTCATAGGGATGGACTGGAGTGGATGGTGAAGTTTGCTGTCGATTGTGGATCGACTAGAGCCAATGGTGAAGTCTGTTGTTGACTCTACAAAGGGATCAACTGGAGTAGATGGTGACGTTTATAGTTAATTAAATAGTAGAGTTAAAGTATTTGATTAAAGAGTGATTATTATTTTATAAAGCAATGGTTTACCAATGGAGTTGTAATCAATGTCAATGGACATACAATTGTAAGACCAATAGAGACATGTGTACCCACGGTAAATCCCAACTAAACTTGAGTTGTACACATAGGTGATAGGGGGAAGCGATGTTCCCAATGAATAGAACTTGAGGGGAGGAAGGTAGTCTTTCCCAAGTTGTAGGGAAAGATAGCCAACTTTTGTCATTATTGTAATAGACCCATGTTATTGGGAGGTCTTCCCATGGTATTCTATTCATGTAATTGAATCCTGTAAGAGTCTAGTTGTAGTCCATTATAATGTGTGAATGTGTGCAACTCCAGAACTCTGATTGATGGTTAAGGGTACTCGTGGTTGGTAGAGCCACGGTCAACCATGCCTTGGATGGATTTTTTCAAGGTGCATAATGAAGATATATTCTGTTGGTTTTCAGCTTGGTCGAGGGGTTTCCAGGATAAACCATGGTGTTTATGATGTCCATGATGTTATTGTTTGCTTTATTGTTATATGTTTATGTTGTGTTCATAATTAATGTTGCATCTTGGAGCCAACAACCCCAATAAATTATGTTTAAGGACATTGTCAAGCATTGGTTCACATGGTCAAACCTCTATAATGGAAATAAGTTGATTAGGAAAATGTTCAAAAAATCCGCATTATCAACACAAATATTCTTTTTCATTTAGCATCAGGGTAGATAATCGATTGAGGTATTGGGGTATTTCACCTTGTGTAATCACTAGTTCATTATTTTTTATATTTCCTAGGGATTTACTAAACCTAGACTACGTGGAACATGGTTCTTGTGCACAATGAAATTTGATCCCTCGCCCCTGAGGTAACAAATTAGGATGAATTTTATGTAGTCGTAGTTTCTCCAAATGTATAGATAACTTGCAATAATGCATAATTGGAATTTGCATCAACGAGGGGTTGATCAAATTCATTTTCAAGTTGGAGACTATTGATCTCGAAAATAGTCTTATTGGAAACAACAAATTCAACCTCCCATGAGGCGAGGAGGGAAGAGGCCTTAATATAACCCATAATTTTTAAGCCTCCTAAGGACATGAAAAAGGTCCTTACATTCAACATTATATGATTGGTGCCTGAAAATGGTGGTCAACAAGAGAGACTAGCTGACACAATGTAGGATAGGGAAAAAAAATTAAAAGTTAAAATATTCCTATATTCTATGTGCATTATTCTTAGAGAGGGTGTCAACCATGCACCCTCGTGCATGTACTCCATTGACCAGGCTAAGAGAGCACAAGATGCAATGATGGAGTGATCTTATGACCCACCTTGAAAGAGGTTTACTAATGACTATATTCATATAGGACTTCTTTGACTAGTGGGGGGAACAAATCATTGTGATTAAGGATTCTTTATATACTATAATACACATTTTGAAAGATCTAGAGTTGGTATTTCCCTAGGGTTCCCAATGGGACCCTATTGTAATAAATCACATTTTGAATATATATATATATATATATATTCAAAATGTGATTTCTTACAATAGNTCAAAATATATATATATATATATATATATATATATATTCAAAATGTGATTTCTTACAATAGGGTCCCATTGGGAACCCTAGGGCAATACCAACTCTAGATCTTTCAAAAAGTGTATTATAGGGCAAAATTTATTTGAATGTTTTGGATTTTTCACAATACATATGTCTAAAAAAACAAACGTTTTGTGTTTATTATGCAATGTTACTAGCTTTATCCTTATGTGATGACAAAAAATAAGTCTAGTGGGTTAGTGGGGATGTTTGTGAACCATCACATGTTGATGTATTTGTAACTTCGGAATGTATTCACTTGTATATCTTATATTGTATTTTATTGTGTCCCGATGTTCCTATAGGGAGAATCATTAATATAATAAAGTCATGTAAGTTCATAGAGCTTAACCCTCCGTTGTAAGTTGGGGCAATAGTCCCCACAGTTGAGGGGTACTAGGGTTATTAGACTCTCCTAGAGAATTCATCCCTGGTGAGTAATGGTCACATGGAAAACTAGTATAAATAGAGAGTGAGACTCTCTATTTAAAACATACACTCACTAAATTGCAGCGCATGAGTGAGAGAAGAGAAGTTCGCATAAGTGATAGAGAGAACAACTGTCGGATATCATCTTTCTGTCTTTGGGTTTTACTTTTTCCATTGGTGCTCATTCTATCTATGAGGAAGTTGCGGGGTTTTATCCTTTATGGTTTCCCCGAGGAAAACTCTTTGTGTCTCTTGTCTCTTGTGATTATTTTTGTGCATGTTATTCTCTCAGAGAAGATCCTAAGATCATATTGACTAAATGATAAAAATATAACATGGTATCAGAGCTAACCTGAGAACAAGACACTATGCAGCTATAGAATCTAGGGCTTCTTACTTTTTAGGTCTCTCTCCATAGATCATCAGCAAAAGGAGGCTAGGCTAACTCTCCATTGAAGGGCGCATCTTTATGTCAAAGCAGAATTTGATTCTAGGCATTTTTTAGTTTTTGACCTATCACTACTGTGGGAAATTAGGGATTTTCACAGAAGAGGAATTTTTGAGTGATTCTGGCATAGGATTTCTCTCCTCCTCAAAATCGAAATTTAGAGACCAAGATTGAAATTTTTGGTTGGGTAAAACTCCAGGAAAGTCAAACCCTAATTTGACTCCGGACCAGAAAACCCTAAAAGACTAAACCTAGTCATTTTGGTGCATTCGCTATATCTCGAGATTGGAGAAGGATCGGGAACCGAAAACTTTACAGGTCAAAGATAAATTACTGATGTACCCTGTGTAAAAGTTTTTCCAGGAGATATGATTCCTCCAAATCAAGGTTCTAGTCTCTCCAAGGATTCATCCCTAAACAGGACACCTTGGGAGAATTGTTATATATCGGGCTACGAAGGTCCAAATGAAATTTTGCAAGTTGTTCCTGATAGGGTACGGAATGTAATTTCTGTGGTAAATGTTTCAAATCTTGAAGGTGAAACAATGACACGTGGCAGTCTGTACAAGTTCGCTATGTTGAACAGTCCCGAAATAAGTCACCTTGGGAAAACACTCATAAATCCAAATTGGTGAAAGCAATTCTGCTCAAACCTGCAGTGTTGGAAAGAGGACAGACGAGGCTACCTCAGTGCAAAGTTCCAAACATGGAGGAGCAGTAATTTTTGGATATATTTCAAAAACAACATCAGGAAATTCTGTAGAAGAAATTGAAGAAAACTAGGGCATCAGATATTTTGCAGTTATGTTCACAATTTTGGGAAAATGAGTATGTTGCTCAGCTCACCTTCAGGAGTCACATATTTCTATCCAATCAGATCTGAAAGTTTCCAAGTTTTGAAAATGAGGGTTTCTCTGACAAACCCTAGATCAGCCAGATCCGAAACCAGGACGGACACCTCAAATCGATAAGATCTAATCTTTTGCTATTTACATTTGAGGTTCTCATTTAAAAATGACCTATCACAGTAGCTTGATGACAAGCTTAGTGAAGCTAACAAATTCCAAGTATGGAAGTATCAGACCTCCGTGATCCTTGAAGAAATTGACTTGGATCAGTACTTCAGTAAGAAATTTCTAGGAGCCAAAGGGAGATGAGGCTAAGGCTAGAGACAAGAGAATCATTGCATTATCTATCAAATATCATCTCATACCTCATGTGTCATCCTTGAGTACACCAAAAGGAAGTGTTCGATGCTATGACAAAGCAAAAGAAGAAGAATAAGATATTGTTATAACCACCTTGAATGGCCTCACATGATCAGGGGATTCATTCATTTAAGGAATGTGTGCCAGAAGGAAGTGATTACCTTCAGCAGACTCTGGGAAGAGTGCACACAAGAAGAAGCTCGACTCATAATAAGAGAAGAGAATATGGGAGCAACTGAAGATCAAGCACTCACGATTCAAAGAAGATCACTCAAGCGATGAGGAATATGAAGAACTAAACTCTTGAAGAACCTAAAGGCTCGCGAAGGAGTCTACCCATGAAACAAATAATGATAAGTATTCAATTGTAATTTCATGATATTATTTGGTTATGCATTTGTTTATATTTATTCGAGGTGTTATCCATGATAGAATGTCTGCATTAATGACAATATACTACTAATATGTATGTGATAGGTAAGTATCCCATGGTGCTATACAACTCTCCACTGCTACTTATCTAGAATGAAACCTCTTTGCTGACATATTGGATTAGTGCACTGTAGGAATATATTAAACCCACACACAACTTAGGATAAAATAATTAATCATTATTTGATTAATTATTCACCCACTAGCTTAATTAGTTGGCATCCACTTGCACCTTAAAGTCAATACATGCCATCTATATCCTAGGAATGATTTATTTCCAATTCTGGGTTGATCTTGACCACCTTTTGACCATCCAGAATTAGTATACAGGACTTTACAGTAGATTCTTCTCATTCTGCTTTTTCTGCTTTATTCTGCTTTTTCTACTTTTCCTGCTTTTCTATGGATAAGATAAAAGCTAGTCAACTAGGAAACTGGGAGCTTTTGTTTCCAACCCATCCTCCGTTAGTTTTTCTCCATTTTCTAGGATTAGCATGTTATTTCAATCTCCTTGAAAAATCACTCATGATTTTTCCAACTCGTGAGGTCCTTGATAGATTTAGTAAGTGCTCTATCCACCTATGGGGGTTTTGCTATATTTTGGTAAGTCAGCATTTTTGAGATTTATGAGTTGTTTCCATACAATTCGATTTTCCTATGAGGGATGTACTATTTATGTACACTATTATTCATAATTATTCAATGGAAGGATACACACCAATATTCATCTCTTCATTCATGTGATTCAGTCTCTTTTCTTCTCTCTATTTTTCCTGTGTATGCTTGTGAGAATTCTTAGTAGCAAGATCTATTTCTTGTGCTTATTCTTAGCATCATTGCTCATAGAATTGATCTATTATTTATACATGGTATCAGAGCAGCAAGTTGATCAATTTCTACAGAGTTGAGCAGCACATCCAGTCTCCTATCCCTCTCTGAAGAAGAGCTTGTCTAACTTACAAGATTTTCTCCTAGTTTGTTTTGCAGGTTGCAGAGATTTTATTCTTGAGCACATAAATTCAGCAATATGGATTCTTCATCAGCTATAATTATTACTTCCTTCAACTACCACGAATGGAAATCCAAAATCTCCATTCTATTACGCAGTAGAGGATTATACAGAGTTACACTAGCTTTGGAGAAAGAGCCCAATGTTGTGATTGAGAAAGCTAAGTGGCATAATAGGTTGGATGAAGCCTATGGATTGCTTTGCCTCTCTATTTCTCTTGATCTACTCTTTCATCTAGATGGTTTGACCACTCCAAACTAAGTATGGACTCAATTGGAGTCTCTCTTTGGAGTTCAAGATGAGCTAAGAGCGCATCAATTGGAGATTGAGTTATTCTCACTGAGTCCAACCAATTTTGAATCTCTTGAGGGCTTCTTCACCAAGTTCAAGTCACTTGTTATAATTCTCAAGCAATGTGGGATTGAGAAAGCAGATGATCAATTAATCCTTTCCATTCTTTCAAAAGTGGGTCCTAATTACTTAGTTTTTGTGTCTACCTTTCATGCAACTAGGCTTGTTGTTCCTAAGTGGAAAATGCCTTCTTTAAATTATTTTCTTGATTCACTAACAAAGGAGCAAGATAAATTGATCCATATGGGTGTCCTTAATTCTTCAAAGGGAAAGGATCATGCTCTCTTGGTTCAAGGAAGCAAAAAATTCAAATCAAAAGAGAAGCAAATTGTGAAGAAGCCAAAGTCAGAAATTGAAGATGAAGATTTAATGAAGAAAGTTAAGAAGAAAGGGAGCACATCCAAGTGTTCTTATTGCATAAAGGGATTTCATTCAGAGAAGAAGTGTTTCAATAAGAAGATGGAAATCATTTCTCAGCTTCTTGGGAAGCACAAGATCGAAGTTCCAGATGAACTAGAGAAGCCTGCTGATTCCTCAGAACAATGTCATACTGCGCAGTTCCAAGGTGATATAACTTATGCTTTGAGTGCCAGAGTTCTCTCATTTTCTCATGTCTCTGATATAGATTTATTCTCTGATATATAAGAATCATAAATATCAGAACCTTTCTTTGATGATCCTCCTCTCAGTCTACTAGATTCATCTCCCAAAAATTGTGATTTATCACTAGATATTGACTTACCTTTGAGCAGCTCTTCCTCACAAGCTTGTATATCTGATTTAGAAGATTGTTTACAGGCTGATATGCATGTCATGACACATATAATACCACCATCCATACCATCTACCATACCTCTGAATAATCCAAAGACTATACAAATCCCAAGATCACTAGTTGATTCCTCATTGGTCTCTTATGCAGTGATATTTATCTTACATGGTTTGAAGTCTTTCCTATCTTTAATTGGCTGGTTATCCATGTCCTTAGTCATATTTGGACTGATATTAAACATGTTTGGATTTGTTCTAAACACTTTTTCAGATCTTAAGCCCATCCATCATTCATATTTTTACACCTATCAGTTTTCCCCAGTTGTTCATAATTTTCCTAGTCTAGCCCTATATCCTTATGGAGCCACTGAAGCCTTTGTATTTGCTGTTCCATATGCTAATGTTTCTGATATATCAGTGTTTTATCAGCCTAATATCATATCTATACAGGTGCTACAGCAGATTGGAATATTTACATGTGATCCACATCACAATTTTGCAGCTATTCAGGGAATTGGGTGTGAAATAAATTGTCTTAATTTTTGTACTCTTTGGAAAGGAGTATGCACAGATCTCTTTTCCATTTCAGATTATGTTTGCAGATCAGAGTCTGACAGCAGAAAGAAGCATTCATATAATGCTCCTACTTCATCAGATGATGAGATACAAGGAGTCTCTCCTCTTCCTTCTTGCAGGTTCTACACTCCAACACATGATCATGGAGTTCATGATTTCTTCAACAAGTCTTCCATCCAGAAGCAGTTCACTCAACTAATTCAGGTGAATATAAGGATATGTTGAAGACATATTATTTCAAATTGTGTGCCTTGTCCTATCTTGAGGGAGGATTTTTCCCATGTGGTTTTGCCTCTTTCCTCACTTTTCTGGACATAGTAATTGTTAAAGGGTGACCATAGCCTTGTTGCTGGGCCCTATATGCATCCATATTTTTTGTCATACCATCATAAAGTCAGAATTATAGTGGGGTGTAGGAATATATTAAACCCACTCACAACTTAGGATAAAATAATTAATCATTATTTGATTAATTATTCACCCACTAGCTTAATTAGTTGGCATCCACTTGCACCTTAAAGTCAATACATGCCATCTATATCCTAGGAATGATTTATTTCCAATTCTGGGTTGATCTTGACCACCTTTTGACCATCCAGAATTAGTATATAGGAATTTACAGCAGATTCTGCTTTATTCTTCTTTTTCTACTTTTCCTACTTTTCTATGGATAAGATAAAAGCTAGTCAACTAGGAAACTGGGAGCTTTTGTTTCCAACCCATCCTCCATTAGTTTTTCTCCATTTTCTAGGATTAGCATGTTATTTCCATCTCCTTGACAACTCACTCATGCTTTTTCCAACTCGTGAGGTCCTTGATAGATTTATTAAGTGCTTTATCCACCTATGGGGGTTTTGCTATATTTTGGTAAGTCATCCTTTTTGAGCTTCATGAGTTGTTTCCATACAATTCGATTTTCCTATGAGGGATGTACTATTTATGTACACTATTATTCATAATTATTCAATGGAAGGATACACACCAATATTCATCTCTTCATTCATGTGATTCAGTCTCTTTTCTTCTCTCTATTTTTCCTGTGTATGCTTGTGAGAATTCTTAGTAGCAAGATCTATTTCCTGTGCTTCTTCTTAGAATCATTGCTCATAGCATTGATATATTATTTCTACATGCACAATATCAATTATTTCATGGTAGATATGGAAGGCATCTAGAAAGTTTCCGTGAGATATGGATGAATGTTGTATTGTCTAAAATAGTTGCATGATTATATCTTTATGCATAAGAATTTGCCATTATAAATATGCATTATGAAATGTTTCTAACCATACAACTGGTGCATTTGACTTGTAGGAAAGATCGCATACAATCGCCTACAAGAAAAGACGGATGAGACTTGTTCCGAAGAACAAGTGACAATAGTTCAAGATTCACTCTAATAATCCAAAATGAAGAATGATGGCTAGAATGCAATGTCGAAAGACTTGAAGGGAAGTCCGTAGTATCTTCCATATGGATCTGCAAGATCCAGCATGCAATAGACAACGACATCATGGGATACAAGGCAAGATTCGTAACATGAGGCCTCTCACAAAAAGAAGGCATAGACTACGAATAGACATTTGCAGCCACTGGAAGTTAAGACACATGACAAGAAGACTCATGTGTGAAAAATAAAGAAGGAATCGTACGAGCTTAGAAGACACCCATGGGACAACACATACATGAGGAGATTGAAGATCACCTAGAATGATGAAGATCTTAACCTTTGCTACAAGGTTGAAGATGAAAGCCTATAGAGGATGACAAGCTCACAGATGGGTGCAAGAAGAACTATTGAAAAGGTTCAAGATAGAGTATCTTGGTATCTAGTGCCCCTAGATGGATACATAGAATATTAGTAGCAAAGGAATCTACTTGTCACTCCAATACATAATGTTTCAATACATAGAGTACGAAATGGAGAGGGAGAATGATGCTCCACTTCAGAGGGAGTGACTACAGAAGATCCTGAGGTTCGACATGATATGATGGGATGGACAGCGTACTGATGGCTCTAGGATTTACTGAGAGTAAATCAGATTCCAACCTTTGCTTCAAGGTTGAAGATGGAGGACCAGTGATGCTCCTATTATCTATCGATGACCAGTTCCTGATAGGAAAATAGGAACTCATTAAATTTGAAAGAAGGAGACTTGCTATCAAGTTCGAGATAAAGGACTTGGGTATAATACACTAATTTCGAGGCATGGAGGTGTGGAAGAATGTGGATGGAATCTCCCTGGGACAAGGGAAGTATGCAGTAGAGATCTTGAAGAGGTCTGGGATGATGGAATACAAGGCCATGACCACACCTATGGCATCGAACATGAAGCTATTGAGTGATGCTTCGTCAGAGTCAGTTGATGCCACGATGTATCGTCGGATGATTGGGCCCTTGATGTACCTAACAAATACGAGACCAAATATTTGCTTTGTTGTGAACACATTGAGCCAGTTCCTAACAGATTGGAGACAGGTTCACTTGATGGTTGCAAAGCATGCAGTGAGGTACCTAAAGGGTACAGTTGACTATGGGATCAAGTATGAAGCAAATCAGAAGATTAACCTGGAGAGTTATGTGGATTCATATTGGGCAGTACCATTGATAGTAAGAGCACTTCGGGGTGCTGCTTCAGTATGGGATCAGGTGTGATCTCTTGGTTTAGTATGAAGGAGTCCTACATGGTGTTGAGTATAGCTGAGGCAAAATATGTTGCCACTTGCTTGGCTACTTGGGAGAGAGGAGTAGTGAAGCTCCAGTTTGTGATCCAGATTGAGATCTCTCAAAAGAGGGAGTTCTAGCATAGCCGGTGAGACAGGTTGTCTGTGTTAACCCAAAAAATCTGTCACTCAGCTCTACATGGCCTACACCACCCAAGGACACCCATGCACGACCCTCATTTAACGCCATTTGACCCCCACACCCTCAAGAAGGCTTAAAAACATGAAAAAGGGCTTAAAAACCCCTAAAAAGAGCCTAAATAGCTCTCCTAGGGGATAAAACCCATCAAAGGAGCCTAAAACCCTGAAAGGAGCTAAATTTTGAGTGAAAGGGACTAAAATCCCAAAAAAGGGGCTAAATCCCTGACCAGGGGCTTAGAACCCTAAAAAAGCTATAAATAGAGGGGTGGGGGTCACTCTCAAAACATTCCTCCCTTCCCTATTCTTATGTTGCCAGAGTGAGTGCCTTGAGCCCATTCACCTCTCAAGCCATTCACTCTCCCTCTCCTCCATCCTTCCATTGAGCCATAGCTCCCCCTTCCAAGAGAGGTGCTCTCCCAGCTAGGGCATGGCGGCCCATTCCAACCAGAAGGTATACCTGTGTTATTTTATGTCTTTGCTCTAGTAGTTTGTAGTTTTTTTCTAACAGTATTTGTTTGCAGGTTCATTGCTTAACATGTTTTTGCAGGTATTTTGGTTCTAACAGTTGTATGCAGGGCCTTGGATTTTAAACGCTAACCTTATGTGTAGAGGGGTTCTTTTTTTTATGTTCTTCATCTCCTTTCATTTTCTGTTCTGTTTGTTTTTATTTGTATCCTATAGACAGAAGGTAGCCATTCCTGCCCTATAGCAAGGGAGAAATCCCTGCTACAGAACTGGCGACCATACCAGGTCGATCCCACAAGATCCCTGGGTTTATTTTTCGAAGTTTCAGTTTTAGTTCTGTTTTTTTCCCTAGTTTAATTTTCTGTTAAAATATAGCTTAGATTCCTGTTTATTTACATTTCCAGTTACTGTCGAGCCTCCTTAAGTAAAATTCGAGTCCATTTGGCCACAGTACAGGTTACTGTCGACCGGATCTAACTGAAGTTCAAAAAAAATTAGTTTCTAGAACAGGTCGCTCTTATTTGGCCCAAAGAGGGGACTAGCTCACTCATTTTGGCCTCACTGGTGCGACCAGGTCACCTATTTAGCCCCAAAAGGTGCGACCCCCTTCCAGAAGTCATCCCACTTCTGTCAGCAAATTTTGAGCGACCCCCTCGCCTGTTTCTGGGAAAATTTGGTGACCCCCTCGCCACATTTGACCCAAAAAGTGTGATCTGTCACTCACAGTTTGATTTTTTTAAAGTTAAGGACTGTCATTGCAGCTCAGCTGCCTCTATCCATCCAAACTATTTTTATTTTTGTTTCTGTTTCTGTTTATGTCCATTTCATTTACAGAACAAAGCTTGATTAAATCAAAGTGTAAATCAATGCTTAATTGTTTAATGAACATAGCTTGATTAAAATTTACTTAAAATCAACATCTTGCCTACCCCTTCCTCCTCTACCTAGTCATCACCCTTCGGGGTATTCTGGGATAAGACGAAGGGTGAAGCTCGTATAGTAATAGGCACTTCACCTATTATTTTTCGAAGCCACTAAAAATGGGTGACTTGGAAGGTAGACGGGGTAGAGAAGAAGGGCTTCTCACGATGCTAAGCGTCCTCCATGTTGACCAAACTTGCATCTGGAGGGTGACCTATGGATCTACAGATGGGCTTAGTCACATTGTGTTGAGAGCCCAACACCCTCTCCTGGTTGAAGAGAAATATAGGTGCAAGGTAGTCACTTAGTTAAGCTATCATAGTTCAGGATCACAAATGGTACATGTCTAAAAAAATTCTGATTACTATTTACTGATTTTCATTCACAAAGTTATGAACTCTATATAATATTCATAAACCATTTAAGCAGCCACCAGATATAACAGAAAAACAAAAGACATACACACCATACCATATAAATCAACCCAACTCAGTTCATGACAGTGAGTGAGCCAGTAATATTTACAATTTACACTAAGTTAAACATCTGCAGTCTTTGAGGACATAAGTCCCTGACTACCTTAACCGTGGGAAGCACTTGGGCTCAGCCCAGAAACTCATTGTGAGGATTACCATGGGAACCCCAAAGTAGTTGGCCTCTGAGAGGAATTGCCAAGCAAAACGGGCAACGACCCCCACCGATTAAGTAGCACTCCTATAAGGAAAAATCCAATCGTTGTCTTCTGGCAGCCTTGTTGGCCGAGTGACCACCTACAGCCAATAGGAAGCCATTGAAACTGGGGTCCAAAAATCATTGCCACCATTTTGACATACAAATTTGACACGATTGATTCCTCACACTCTTCCTCACGCCTAAGAGGCGGACCACCACAGTTCGGGTCATTAAACCGACATCGTCGAGACCATTCTCGACGACCTTCCACACCATCAGAAGGCCACATAGCCTCTGATTCAAATTCATACCGATATCAGTCTAAACCAGATTTGCACACTGCATCATTAAGCCCCATGCCTGGTGCAAACCCGAATCCATTTTCTGGCATAGCAATTTCTAGTGGACCCATGTCCCCACCACAAACTATCACCAACAACCCTGCAGGTGGCCCTAGCATGGTTATGCAAACCGTCATAAGTCAGTTGCCACCACCCATATTGACCAGTCAAGTTGTCCCACCTGCAACACATGGGGGCAATGACCCTTCCAACTACACTGCCCCTTCTGTCATACATGGGGGTAGTGGCCATTCCACCCGCACTGTCCCTCCCACCACACTTGGGGGCACTGGCCCATCCACAATGATGCCACAAGTACCCCCAACAATGCAGGTGCATTATGCACCTGCAAACCCCACCAGTGTGGCTGCCCCATCTCACATCAACCTACGGTCAAACCTTCCTTTCATGGCATGTCTCAACTTGCCTGATTCGGCTCAATTAAAAAATGACCCTATCCACCATCAAACTTTTTGGCCTCCCATGCCAACCAAACTTCCCTCAGACATTCCCAAGTTTGAAGGGAAGGCAGGGGAGTGCCCCCAAAACCACATCATGAAATTTCATCTATCATGCACATCAAATAGCATTGTAGATGATTCGATCAAGCTAAGACTATTCCAATGCACCCTCACAGGTGTTGTATCCAAGTGGTACATTGAACTACAACAAGCCAAGTACCCAGATTTCAACTCCCTAGCTTTCATGTTCCTGCAATATTTCCAACTACCCGTCAGATACGACGAAGGGGTGGAGATCTTGTTATCTTGCCACCAGAATACTGCGACCCACATAACTGACCACATCCATGAGTGGTAGCGACACCGTAGTTTGTGTAAGATCCAACTTGATGACAGGATCTTCTCGGATTGATTCCTTAAAACCTTGCTCCCACCTATAGGAAAGGACGTCGCATCCGAACGTCCCCAATCTGAAGAGGAGGCCATATTGAAAGCCTAGCCATTTGATTTGATCTATGCATAGTTTGGATACCTTTACACAGTCATTCTAGATGCTCCCCATGCGGGCACTTCCTACCGGGATGCACCGAGGGCATCCCATGCTGCAGATGGCATCATAGGTTCTGTCTCTCACCAACCACAGAACCATCCAACACCACCTGCAATACTACCACAACCAAGCAACACTGCTAGTGTTGCATACCAAAACCAAACTCTGGACTATGAAATAATGATGTCCCAGCTAGGAGCCACAACCTCTTACGCACAACTTGCGCCACCACAGTAGGCTCAGGCCTTGGCTTGGCCAACACAGCAATACGTGGGACAAATTCCCACATTTGTGGCACCGGCACCCACCCAAATCTACTATGCACCACTGGTGCAAGCTGTCCAAACCCCCGCCCTTGCTCCACTTGATCCATTGGGATAGGTGTTTGCACAACAAAACCGTCCCAACCAGCCAGACCCCAATAACCAACAAGGGCAAGCCAGGAATAACCGACCCCAAAACCAAGGCAATAATCAACCGGAGGGAGGCAGTCAATAACCAAATCCTCCCAACAATGTCGCGGCAAACCAACCAGACCAAAATCCTCAAAGACTAAATGCACCAAGACACAACGCTCCGTTTCGGACAAACCAACCATGCACACTATGCGAGGTCTACGGGCACTACACATTTGAGTGTCCCTTCATGGGTCGCACTAAATAGGCCATTATAAATGAGGTTCAACATGCCACCAATACAACAGACCAAGCCCAACCCAACCCAGCACCATAAGGACCTCCTCCTATGGTGCTCCAAAACCCATTACCAATCCAAGGATTGGTGGCAACCGCACCCCCTCCCCAACCCAATCCCAATGCTCCAGGGGCACCTACCATGGGAGAAATAGGTGTCCACCACCTGCTAGCTATGACAACTATAGAGGTCAATCTACAAACCAGATGAAATCGGTACAGAACCAACACTAAACCCGCTAACACATCAGCGACATCTACATCTAAAAAAACCAACGCACCTCTTCAGTTACCCCCTTTTCCGCGCCCCACCATATGTCAGGTTTCCAATAATGCCACGGCTAGAGCTACTGTCAACTACAGCATCATGGATGATTTGGCCCAAAACCCTACTGCCATGTCCACTCTTGAGGTACTCAAAACTTGCCCAACGCAGTGGAAAGCCTTACTAGCTACCCTTGGGGGCATAGACCCCTCTGAATCCAAGTTGATCACATTCGACATGGAGAATGGAGAACCGTCAATGCCATCAACCATTGCCTTTCAAATCCCAGTGTCTATCTAGAATTTGGTTGTGCACTGGTGCATAATGGATGAGGGGGAATCCATGTGCGTTATGTCTACCCTAGTCTGGCAGAAACCTGGACCCCCAATTCTATAACCATCCTCCACAAATCTTTGGGCTTATGATGGCCATCCCACTAAATCCCAAGGAATCCTCCCCCATGTCCCCATCACATTAGCCGGGAAGACAGTTATGATTGACATAGAGGTTGTCAACGCTCAATTGGACTATAACCTTCTCCTCGGAAGAAGTTATATGTACGCCATGAGAGCTGTAGCATCAACTATCTTTCGTCTCATGATGTTCCCCCATGAAGGAAAAATCATGATGGTTGACCAACTGACTTATCACAATCCACAAGGGCTAACGGCACACGCCAATTTTATCCCTACGATCAACACCATTGATCCGCAAGGGATGACCACACACGCCAATGTTATCCCTGCGGTCAACACCATGGTTGACAACATACCAACCTCCCCATTGTCGAATGTGGGCCCTGGGTTGTTTGCCGATACCACCATGATGGCTTCTTTCCCCTTAGTGTCACCACCACCGACACCAAATGAGACTGCGGACTTGTGCATGCTCTCATCCAGCACTGCTGCACCCAAACAACAACCGCAGCCGCAGCCCCAACCGCAACCACGACACTGTCCACAGCCGCAACATCAATAGCAGCCGCAACATCACCCGCATTCACAACATTACACGTAGCCGTAACCACAACCTCATCCCCACATACAACCATCAAGGAGTTATATGGGCTCCTCTCTAGTCAACACAATTCCCTTCCTCTTTCCCCTGCCTGGTGTCATGAGCAAGCCAGTAATGGCCACCTTAAACTTACCCAACCTTACATTGGGAATTCCTATGTGGTATATTGATCCACCAGCTCAACCACCAATGCCTCAGGTAGTCTTAACCCCCGTGCAACCCATTGCGGTCGAGTCTCATCCTCCACCCGGCCCGCAAAAACCAACCACCACACCCACACCCGCACAGCCCCACCCAAAAAGGGCCAAGGGAAACAATGCAAAAGGTATCGTTGAACCTCAACAGATCCTGCCTTCCACCATCTACGAAGAACAAGGCCATCCAACTCAGAACTATCCTGAGATTCCTATAATCCGTGTGCATTTGGACACCATGGATACAACTGGAAACCTCCCCGTGGTTGAGCTTCCAAGCGTGCCAACAATGAGAAACAAGTCATTGAGAACAAACCATGCTTGCGCCCTTTGCAGACTGTATGGACACTATTCTCACCACTGCCAGGACTTGCCCAAGTTCCGAATGGATTTAGCCAACCTTCGTCAACATTCCCTTGAATCTGAGATCATCTTGATCGAAGAAGTTCACCCGCCACCTCCTTCTTCGGACTCCATGTCCATTTACATGATGTCCTATTCTACCGACCCTATTGTCTCCACCACCAATGACGGTCCATCAGACCTGTCTCTTCGTTGCTTCCATAATGATGAGGAGATACTTGAAGCCTTAACCACCCTGGAATACCCATGGGACGACATGCACCATCGCTCGTTCTTCCTCCCCAAAGATCTTGTCTCGCAGTCAGACCAGTTTTCCGTGGAAACCAAAGATTTCATTCATGGGAAAGTTGACTGGTTCAAAAACCCCATTCTGGTACCAGACACCTTCGAAGAAGGGAACATGGCCAACATCTCACCAACCATCAAAATCAACATCTCAACCAATCCCGAGGTTTTTGAAGAAATCATGTTGTGGGCATCCTGCTCCCCGGATGAAGTCATTGCCTACAAAGCTCTCTTCCAAGAATTCTGCGACACTTTTTCCTGGTCTTACACTGAAATGCCCAGGTTGGATCCATCCATTGTGGAACACCACATCGACACATGGCCCGATGTGGCCCCCATACACCAAAAGCATCAACCCATCCATCCTTCCAAAGCGGCCGCGGTCAAAGCCGAGATAGAGAAGATGTGCACAACCGGTTTCATTTTCCCCATTGTGTACACCACTTGGGTTTCTAACCCTGTTCCCGTGAATAAAAAACAAGGTACCATTCATGTTTGCATAGACTTCCAAGATCTCAATGGGGCATGTCCCAAAGACAACTTCCCAACACCCTTCATCGATCAGATTATCGATGCATGAGCCGGACATGAGGTCTTTTCCTTCATGGATGGATTTTCCAGATATAACCTAATTCAGATCCGAAAAGAAGATCGTTACAAGATTGCGTTCACAACCCTGTGGGGCACATTCGCATATCAAGTCATGCCCTTTGGCCTGAAAAACGTTGGAGCCACCTTCCAGCACGCCATGACACACTGTTTCCATGACCTCATTCACATCATGTTGGTTTATCTTGACAACCTCATTGCACGGTCACAAAAGCAAGCACAGTACATAGATGACATTCACCAAGTATTCCTACAATGTCGCAAGTCTGAAATCCGCTTGAACCCTTTCAAGCGTGTTTTCTGTGTCCCAACGGGCCGTCTCCTAGGGTTCATCGTGTCACACAAAGGAATGACCGCTGATCCATTGAAATTCCAAACGACTTTCACACTAACGTCACCCCTTTGAGTGACGGTCGTATAGCTTGTAATATAGTCTTTTCCTTTTTGTTTTACACATTTTTTTGAAAATAATTCTAATGTATTGTTTCCCCTCATTGCTCCAAATGGATCCTACCTCGGACCGGTACATTAGATTTGTTGATGGAGCGAGCAGATGGTCTCCAAACCTCGCCTCGGCTGCATGGGTCATCTACTCCGTGTCACACAAGTTGATCCATATCGACGAGATATGTGTGGGCAGTGCGACCAACAACCAAAATGAGTATGATGGTGTCAATGGCCTGTTGGCTGCCGCTCTGCAGTTAGGCGTTCACAATCTTGATGTCTTCTTAGACTCCTAGCTGCTTGTTTCTCGGTTGAATAACTACTACGGGGTATGTGATCCCTACCTCTTTAGAAAATTCATGCGCACTAAAAAGAGGGTTAGAACATTTGAGTCCATCACATTCACACATGTTCCCAAAAACCTCAATAGTGTAGTAGATCAAATGTCTAATGACATTCTAAATTGGCACATTCATAATCACATATAGGAAACATACAACCATAACATCATGCATAATCATATATAAAATACACACACAAGTGTAACAATATATCATCTAGACATTGCATCTCATATCATCATAAAAAGACTCACATATAAAACCATAAATAGCCCATCCATGTGCGTCAAAAATATATATAGATAGATAAGTCGCATGTCCAAAATATGTCCAGTACAAAATGAGAAGCCACACATGCTTTCTCAGCTAAATATACATAGCGATGCAAAAACCCCTAAGTGCACCAATGCACTAGGGGCAGCCCCACTAGGTTGCTAATCTAACTCGGACTCATCATCTGGCTCAATATCATCATCTTACTTAGAAGACTCATCCTCTGGAAAAAAAACGCCTCTCACTGCTCGACGAAGGTAATCACAAGCCACGGCCACCTTCCTCATCACAGAGGTCCACTCTGGAGGAAAACTATGAATGGAAGCAATCAGATCATTGTTCAAATGCTTCCAGCCATCATCAAAGATCCCATCAGCAAGCCGCTCCAGATGCAGCAGAAACTCATCCACCTCCTGCCATCACCTGCAAGGGTTCCCCGCAGGAACTGACACAGGTGCCATAGTAACCACTCGCCTCTGATACCCGGGCGGGGACCGATATCTGCATATAAAAATAAGGACACCATCAGTCTACACATATAAACATATAAATATCAACTAGCTCAACTACACTAAGATGAACATAAAGACATCACACATACATACCAGCTGGTCCCCATGCCTAGCCTGCAGGTCAGGGCATCTCGGGGTCCCCATGATAGTTCATACCCACATACGGGTACTCCTCAATGACCACTGGAAGCTGACGCCACTGCTCCAATAGCTCCTTAGTGAAAAATTGGCCCACTCTACTACCACCCTCTCGTACCATCATCTGGTACCACCTGTGCATCCGCGGCTCCCGTGGACCACTATCCCGCACAGCCCGGTGCGGACGCAGAGTAGGTACTTTCTCAAAAAAGAAAGCACATAGAAAGGAGCCAAAGCAAAATCTTGCCCCAAATGCCTTCGCGTTGTTCAACTGACGGCGAACAGCCTGAAGATACATCTAGGCCCACCCATAGTACGTGCCCCCCATAGCAAGCTCTACCAAGTACAGTTGCCCTGAAAATATCTTGTGGCTCCCCGTGGAACCCAAGATACGCAGCAGTGATGTCTCCACCACCCGTGTCGACAGATCCTCAATGTCACACATCAAGATGTATGATCCATGCACATACGTAGTAGCGTAACAATCCCTATCACATAGCTCCTCCAATGTCTCCCCGAGACAGCACCAGTGCCAAGTCACCAACAACTCCCAACATAGGGAGCCCAGTCAAGAAGTACACTTCCACCAGTGTGATCTTATTAAGCTGGCCCTGGAAGAGGAAGGCCTCCTCCCCAATATCCCAAAAGCTCACCAACGTTTGCAGCAACAAATGCAAGCTCTTCATAAGGGGTATCCTCGTGAACTTCAGTAAACCACAACAGGCTAGTGTATCATACACATTCTCATCCCGCAATGACGCCTCTCGAAGGTCTTTATAGTCTCTCTCCCACCACTTAATCTCAGCCATCCTGCACAAGCAAAAAACAGATGTCAGCCACTACTCTCATCAAAAAATGTCACCTAGAGGCCAAGTCGCACCTATTTGGGCAAAATGAGTAACCAGGTCGCTCAAAAATGACCCACAGGTGCGACCAAGTCACTCTTTTTCCCTCAAAAGGTACGACTTGGCTCCATGAAACCCCAGCAAGCTTATGGAGGACCTCCGAGTGACCAAATGCAGAATGTAAACCACCAAAAAGAAGAGATTTGGCAAGATCTCTTACCTGAAAGTCGCAGAACTCAAAACTGTCGGTCGAAACAGGAGAAATCAGCAAATGAAAATCTAGGGCCCACCTCTCCAACTCTGCAGTGAACAGTGACAATGACACTTCACAAAGTGGTCCCCACCCTTATATAGGCCCTATTTGACCTAATTTCTTTCGTTCAACACAACAGGACCATATGCAGTCCATTTGAGACGTCGTTTGTGCCATTGGTTTCAGAATCCCGCCCTTTATCTCCTCATGAGACCATCATCTCATGTTTAACAAACAAATTTTGGGACTACTCCCCGGAAGTTACCTCAATTTATGAGCCACAGTATGGTGATGCAAGTGTCTGCGGACCTGTACTTGCCTACCACTACTTATGCACGTTCTTGGGCCACTACCTGTAAGGAACGTCATTTTTATTTTTGTAACATATAGCCGTCTACTCCATCCACCGCACCTCATGCGGATCTCCGGACCATCATCTGGAAGAAGAATCATTTCTTTGGCATATAACTACCTCCGGACTTGCACTCACATCACATGTAGTCAAGTCCGTCCACCACAATTCACACACAACTATCCTAACCTATGTCCGAGAGCAACCTTGGTTTGCATGCATCTATCGCACCGACTCGCGTGCCTCTACCACGATCTATCCCATGCATCTATTGGTATGTTTAAGAGCCACCTACTCCGTCCATACTCTGTGGATGACATTTGGACCACTGTCCACCGTCCCAACATGGGGCACTGCTTGTTCCACCGTAATCAGTTGACCATACTAGAGTTTCTTTTAAGCTCTTTTCTAACTCCTAAAAGGATGAAAAGATTGTCGAGCGCAGTTGCTTCCTTTCCCACTCGTTAAAGTATAGGAAAGAGCATTTACATCGTCTCATTTATCTCCTTTTGCGGACTATGTATCCCATCAAATGAAAAGGACCACCTTGGCATATTCAAGCCAAGACCGTTCCCCTCTGCATACTTTTATGCTTTCTCGGGTAGAGGGGCCGAACTTTACGAAAAATCTCACCACGCGTTGTTGTTCAGCTCTTTTCCAGCCTTCTCAGCAAGAAAATATTGCCGAGCAAACTTGGTTCTGTTCATGCTCGTAAAAGTATCTGAATGACCATCCAGTCAATATAGGTTTAACCTTTTTCGGCCTGATTGGACTACCAAAGCTAAAGAAGTCTCTCATCCCCTATAGGATGGGAAAGCTCTCCTATGTATACTTTTATCCTTTTTAGGGCACAGGAGACTACCAATGAAAAAGAGCTCCCACTGCAGTCTTCCTCATGCTTTTAGACTCTCTAAAATTAAAAGCACCATCGATCATTTACTCTCTCGGACTCACCAAAAATCCACGAGATCGTACCACAACGGTGTCTCTAGACACCACGCCACAGATAACAGTTTGGTAGCATTCCCACTTTGGGTCGCCTTTGTTCAGAGTACTCTGCAATGTATCTTCCTTGGATCCCATCAGTACCAAAATTATCTACCTCCCCTAAGTATTTCCCATCTATAGTGACATTCCCGGTATTATAGCTATGATCCCATTCCCATGAGTCAGTTTCATTTGCTTCCTGGTCCACCCTGTCGCCATACTCTGAACAAAGGAAGTTTGAGTCTACTACACTCCCCATGCCCCTGTTCAACTCTTTCCCTCCCCCCCCTGCATTTAGTGGGTCAGTCCGCAGATTGTCTCACATCTTTTTGTTATCTCCCTCGCTCTTTTGGTCAAGGAAACATCATTGCCTTGACCAGGGGCAGGTCTCCCTCTGTCAACAACAACACACATATTCCAGAGGATAGACCCAAAGGTCCATGTATCTTGGTTTCATTAACCTCATTGATGATTTCCTTGGACCACTTAAGAGGAGTCCTTAGTGCCTCTCGTGATGGTTGTTTCTCACGTGCTCGACTCCAAATACATCATCGTGTCATTGAGATTCGTATAGGGTATTGGTCCATGCAGCATTTGGTCGAAGACCCCAGATGTCACCTGACTTCAAAACATTGATGAGTCTATTCAAGGGACCTAAGCAGGTTTATGTCCCTTGTGATTTCTAGGTTTCATTGGAGACAGTGTTCAGAAGCCCCAGTAGTGCTTCTATATAGATTTATGATTGATGCATCATACTTGTACCACAGAGACTTTGACTCTCCATCAGTGAATCCATAGAACTATGTACCATCCCAAATCCAGCAGGCTATCATTCATGAAGATATAGCATTCCATGAGAATTCCATGGGTCCAATGTAGCAGTCCTTCAAATTAGTATTGTATTCAGCCTCTCATTGAGGCAACCACTATGTATCATCAGTTGTATATGATCGGCTCTTGTATTATAAAGCATAGATCACATAATTCTTTTGACATTTTCACGAGCATGGGTGTACCCACCTCATCCATATATATGTCAAACATTATTTGTATCTCACCCATTGATGGGAACCATATTAATACAAAAAACAAAAGCCACCATGCCCTAACCCAGGAAGCACCACCTCCCCATAGAAAATCCTATGATGTCCATCGGCCATACGATGAGCTCCTACCCTGACACATCAGGGGGCAATCTGTTAAGACAAAAAATCCCTCACTCAGCTCTACATGGCCTACACCACCCAAGGACACCCATGCATGACCCTCATTAAACCCCATTTGACCCCCATACCCTCAAGAAGGCTTAAAAACATGAAAAAGGGCTTAAAAATCCCTAAAAAGAGCCTAAATAGCTCTCCTATGGGCTAAAACCTCCAAAAATGGGCTAAAACCCCTCAAAGGAGCCTAAAACCCTGAAAGGAGATAAAGTTTGAGCGAAAGGGGCTAAAAGCCCAAAAAAGGGGCTAAAGCCTTAACAAGGGGCTTAGAACCCTAAAAAACCTATAAATAGAGGGGTGGGGGTCACTCTCAAAACATTCCTCCCCTCCCTATTGTTATGTTGCCGGAGTGAGTGCCTTGAGACCATTTACCTCTCAAGCCATTCACTCTCCCTCTCCTCCATCCTTCCATTGAGCCATAGCTCCCCTTTCCAAGAGAGGTGCTCTCCCAGCTAGGGCATGGTGGCCCATTCCAACCAGAACGTATACCTGTGTTATTTTATGTCTTTGCTCTAGTAGTTTGTAGTTTTTTTCTAACAGTGTTTGTTTGGAGGTTCATTGCTTAACATGTTTTTGCAGGTATTTTGGTTCTAACAGTTGTATGCAGGGCCTTGGAGTTTAAACCCTAACCTTGTGTGCAGAGAGGTTCTTTCTTTTCTGTTCTTCATCTCCTTTCGTTTTATGTTCTATTTGTTTTTATTTGCATCCATCACCAGGAACCCTACCCTTCCGTCTTATAGACAGAAGGTAGCCATTCCTGCCCTGTAGCAAGGGAGAAATCCCTGCTACAGTCTGAGCATAAAATCCTTACGAAGCTCATAGGTTGCTCAGATGTAAATAGTCTTTTAGGTTGTCCTCGGATGTAATCAGTCCTGGCGAAGCTCACAGGTTATCCTTGGATGTAATCAGCCCTGATGGGTTTCTATGCTAGAAATGGCCAAAGTGAAGGTTGAGTACTTCAAGGAGAAGCTTGGTGTTCTCCAGATCGAGGTTCCTTCCAAGGGGAAGTGATGAGTCCATGAGCCTTTCTGACATGGTGGTAGGCGGGGCCTCCCATGGTCAGATGGAAGAGCAGAGCCTTTCCTCGGATGGTGGATGGTGTGTCCTACCATGCTGGTGGATGTAAGTGCAGGGCCTTTCCTTGGATGGTAGTTGGTGTGTCCTACCATGCCGATGGATGTAAGTGGTGGGCCTTTCTGACATGGTGCTAGGTTGGACCTCCCATGGTCAGATGTAAGCGTTGGGCCTTTCCGACATGGTGGCATGCTGGGCCTCCCATGGTCAGATATAAGTGTTGAGACCTACATCCAGCATGAAAAAGGGTTGGCTATGTCATGTAAATCCTTATAGAGGAAAGGTACTACATCCAGCATGAAATTTGTAGAACTTCTGCAATACCCCATGTGTTAAGCCCCGAACATATGTAATTTGTAATTGCTTATTATTGTGGCACAGGGTGCCAGAAAAAGGGTCTTTAAGGACCTAGAGACATTATTATTATTTTGTAAATAATTAATTAATGAAAACAACTGGCACATCGAGGACCACTAAAAGAGTATGGGAGTCCTAGATCCACAATGTGAGGAGGAATGGGGACATTCCTAGCACTTTAGAACTTGTTTGGTTGATATTTGTCCATATTTATGCCTTAGTGGCTTTATTAGTTGATGATCAACCAAACATTGTACAAATTACCCAAATTTTGATTAATGTATCGTATGTTGGTATTATTGGCCCTAATTCATGATTTAGTGGGCCTCCTTAGTGTTTGGGTGGGTGCCACTTGTTGATTGAGCTCTTTTGGTGGTTTTGTAACTCCTTGTGTAAATACTTTTATAAATATCTGTGTAACTCTTGTGTAAATCCTTTTGTAACCCCCCTTTTCTATTTTGGGAAGATGCCTTGGCTTGTGTGACACCTCACCTCACTAATTTTGAGTTGGGTGGAGTGGCTTGGAGTCATTTTTCCTTGAAGTTCGAATTTCTTGGGGTGGATTAGAGTTAACCTATTGTGCTTGATTCCCCCCCCCCCCCACATTGGATTGACTCAAGTTGGCTTACCATGGTTTTATTTTGACCCATTGAGTTAGAATTACCTTATTTGTTCTATAAATACATGTTTGATATCCTTGGTTGGGGGGTTGTTTTTCATGGTTCTGTTGGATGGTTGTTGATTATGGTTGTTCATACTTTTGATTTTACTTGGTTTCCAATACTTGGCTTTGTCCTTAACCTGCACATAAATCCTGATGGTGAATGGCGATATCTTGATGGCCTATGGGGTCTGGATTACCACTGCACTTGGTAGTGGGGTGGAAGAGGAAGTATGTGGTGAGGAATATAGTTTTAGATTCTAAAATTGATACTTGAGTTATTCTTCAGTGCACTTGTATTGTGGATCTGTGGCCTCAACTTTGGGGTAGCCTGTCAAAGTGAGATCTGGCTTGGCAATGCCAAAGGCTGGGTGGAATGTGGTCTGGATGATGCCAGTTGCGCATTGATAAGATAAGTGATTTATCTCATGTTTATTTAATTTACTTGGATCCAATCTAATTTATTTATGGATGCACATGAAATGTTTGATGAAACGTATGAGCTATTTGTGAAAGAATTTTCTCATAGAATTCAATCTATTTATGCAAGTAAATTTTATGAAGAAATTGGAAACTAGTTTTGGGGATTTTGTGCACAAATTGTTTGAGAAAATAATTATTTGGTACCTCTGCTACAGAACTGATATTTCTTCCTCGTTTCATTATATATTGTATATTTTGATGGTGTCATATCCTCGGAATGGTTTAAGACACTTATCTTTCATGCTTCTACCTTTTATTCGAAAACTAGTTCGTCGATCGAACTGTTTGGCATAGTTTGGAGAATTATCACATGAAGTGTTTGTAAAAATTCCTGAGTGTTAATTTTATGTTTATATATTATAAATAGTATTGAAATGTGTGTGAGAATGTGAGAATAAATCTTCTTGGTAGTGTTGGGGAAATGTCTACCGAAATTCTACATCAATTTCCAATTTCTAGCTCCTTCAATGGAATTGTTTTGAGTAGATTTGTGACTTTGCATATGAAGTGTTTGACAAATTGTTAGAATGAGATATACCTCTGTTATGACTGATAAAAACATGTTATTTATAGTTGTAATTGCATTTGAATTATTCTACTAGTTGTGGATTTAAATATTCCAATGATTCCTAGAATTACTAGTCCACTCGGATGAGTAGAATTAACTTATTTTGTGGATTGTTTAATGGAATGTATATGGGTGGAAAGCTACAGCCGTATGACTGTAAGTGATACATGATATGCTTCCATGATCTAAAATAGTCATATATCTCTCTTTATTTGGCATTTGGAATGTTCAATTGAAAACTATGTACATTGCAATGAAATTGACAAATAGTTTTTTGGATTCGAATCTATGTTTTTGGTAAAAGATGAATCTACAGCCATATGCTCTATTATTGGTTATTTACTTGTACTGTAGAATGCTATTTTCCAGATCTATACCTCCACCTCTGTGTGCCTCGAAACTCGGTACGATTGGTTTGATTGAAATCCTGGCAGTGTTTATTAACTAGTCGTATTGATTGAACTTGAAATATCCTTCGTTTATGTACTCGGATCTGATCTGCAAAAATAATTTATTTTGCTGCACATACATGCTTAAATATGTGTATAATGGCTGTAGGTTCACTTTTTGGTTCATTGGCATGGTTGTGTGTCGAATTTGTGCAAGACTAGTTGTTAGTATTGAACAACTAGTTAACTAGTTCTCGTGGAATCATTTTCATAATTACTATGTTTAATTAATTGAAAAATTGTAATTAGCCATGATTTACATATTATTAGATGTTAATTAGCCATTGGACTTGATAAACAGTGATTAAGTGATAAACAAATGAAATTATAATAAGTATCATCAATTGTGCGCTAATTGTCATTAAGTATCGTAAGTGGAACACTAATTACTAATTAATCATGATTTAGAGTAAATGGCATTTAGATGTGGAATTTATGTCTGAATTGGATTGGAATTGATATGTGATGTTGCTAGAAGGTGTTAGTAATCCTTTCTAGCCCTTGGATGAGACATTTGAATAATTATTGAATTTATTTTAATTTATTTGTAATTTAAAAAAGACTTTGTCATGAAACAAATATTGAAAAATGAATTTTAATATTTGTTTAACTAATCCATTGTGATAAATTATCTAATTAGCGTTAGAGAGCTATTGATATGTCCCTCGGTCCCATTGATATCCCCAGGGGACATTACAAGTGGTATCAGAGCTTAGGTTCCAACACTGCGGCTGTTGGGTTTTCTACAGAGTTATTATTTTATGTATATGTGCATTTGGAGTTTACAATGTGTGCTTAGTAAGATTAATTTAACCTCCCTTATGTTAATAGAAGAATAAGAAGCCTCACTTCATAGATTATTTCTTTGTATTCCTTAGAATGAATTAACATTGAATGTTGGTTGTTCAATGATTGATTGGTAATTACTATGTGGTGCATGTCTAATAATTGACTTTAACTTGATTGGTCGATGTTTGTGCATTTTCCTCTTTTATTGCTCATTCAATTGTTAATATCGAAATGCTTCTTGTAGCATGACTTATTTACTGATACATTATGATTATGAATTGATAATAGTATATGTCCTAGTATTAGTTTAATGCTAAGTTATTAAGATGATATAGTTCTATTATTATTAAATATTAATATGATTTATTAAGTGGCATTTATACCTTATATTGATTTTTTTAATTCTCTATGGATGATATTCTTTTATAGTCTTATTTATGTCACTTGGATGGTGGTGGTTACATGGATGAGTAACTTCCTGGATACTTGTCTAAATTGTGTTTCTCATTCTCCTATTATTTTATGCATGTAGCATGGTTTTATATTATTAATTAATTATTAGTATGCTAACTTATATAATATGATAGTATTGGGTTATGCAATTATTGCTATAATTGTATTGATATTATGGTATAACATAATAATTCTATGAGTATATTAAATATGGAATATATAGGTTATATGACTAATACATTGTGTATATGATTAATAATAATATGATATATGATTGAAGAATTATAATATATATGTAAAACAAAAACGAGTGTATGTATATAATACATAGCAGTAGTAAATATGGTATATGGTATGAGTGTATGATAGTGTGTTGTACAATTAGTAATTGTTTTATTGTATAATATTAGAAGATTTTGGTGGTAGGATGTTTGGTTGTTTGAGGTAACTATGTATTTACTTTGATTGATAAGAAGTGTGCTAGTGCAAATAATTATTAATGTAATGTATTATTATATATATCCTGTAGCAAGGATTTCCCCCTTACTATAGAGCAGGAATGGCTACCTTCTGTCTATAGGACAGAAGGGTAGGGTTCCTGGTGATGGTGCAAGAAAAATGAAAGGAAATGAAATAGAACAGAAATAAAAACCCCTCTACACACAAGGTTATGGGTTAAGCTCCAAGACTCTGCATACAATTGTTAGAAAACCCAAAGACCTGTAAGAAAACAATGGAGACCTGCAAGAACATGTTAGGCAATAAACCTGCAAGTAAAGATATGTTAGAAAAACTAAAAGAAACACAACATGAAACAAAAATTATACCTTCTATGGGTGGAAATGGGCCACCATGCCCTAGCTTGGGAGAGCACCTCTCTTGAGAATGGGGGAGCTATGGCTCAATGGGAGAATGGATGAGAGGGAGGGTGAATGGCTTGAGAGGCAAATGGTGTCAAGGCAATCACTCAGGAAGCATAACAATATGTAAAGAAGGAATGTTTTGAGAGTGACCCCCACCCCTCTATTTATAGCTTTTTTAGGGTTCTAAGCCCCTAGTCAGGGCTTTAGCCCCTTTCACTCAATCTTTAGCTCTTTTGGGGGTTTTAGGCTCCTTTGAGGGGTTTTAGCCCCGTTTTGGAGGCTTTAGCACCTATGAGAGCTATTTAAGCTCTTTTTAGGGGATTTTAAGCCCTTTTGCATATTTTTTAGCCTTTTTGAGGGTGTGGGGGTCAAATGGGGTCAAATGAGGGTCGTGTATGGGTATCCTTGGGTGGCGTAGGCCATGTAGAGCTGAGTGAGGGATTTTTTGGGTGAATAGATTCCCCCCCGATGTGTGAGGGCAAGAGCTCATCGTATGGTCAACGGACATCATAGGATTTTCTGCGAAGAGCTGGTGCTTCCTAGGCTGGGCATGGTGGCTTTTGGTTTTTGTATTAATATGGTTCCCATCAATGGGTGAGATACAAATAATGTGTGACAAGTATATGGACGAGGAAGGCATCCCCATGCTCGTCACGATGTCAAAAGAATAATGTGATCTATGCTCTATAATACAAGAGTTGATCATATACAACTAATGATACATAGTTGTTGCCTCAATGAGAGGATGAATACAATACTGATCTTAAGAACTGCTACATTGGACCCATGGAATTCTCATGGAATGCGATATCTTCATGACTGATGGCCTACTGGATCTGGAATGGTACATAGCTGTATGGACTCGTTGATGGAGAGTCAGAGTCTCTATGGTACAAATATGTTGTATCAATCATAAATCTATATAGAAGCATTGCTGGGGCTTCTGAACACTATCTCCGACGCAACCTAGAAATCATAAGGGACATAAACATGTTTAGGTCCCTCGAATAGACTCATCAACGTGCTAGAGTTAGGTGACATCCGGGGTCTTCAACCAAATACAGCATGGACCAATACCCTGTACGAATCTCAATGGTGCGATGATGTAGTTGGAGTCAAGCACGTGAGAAACAACCATCCTGAGAGGCATTAAGGAATCCTCTCAAGTGATCCAAGGAACTCATCAACGAGGTTAATGAAACCAAGATACAGGGACTGTTGGGTCTATCCTCTAGAATATGTGTGTTGTCGTCGACAGAGGGAGACCTGCCCCTGGTCAAGGAAATGGTGTTTCCTTGACCAAAAGTGCGAGGGAGATAACCGAAAGATGTGAGGCAATTTGAGGACTAACCCACTGAATGGGGGGGGGAGGGAAAGAGTTGAGCAGGGGCAGAGGGAGTGTAGTAGAATCTAACTTCCTTCATTCAGAGTATGACGGCAGGGCGGACCAGGCAACAAATGAAACTGACTCATGGGAATGGGATCATAGCTATAATACCAGGAACGTCACTGCAGATGGGAAATACTTGGGGGAGGTAGATACTTTTGGTAATGATGGGATCCAAGGAAGACACATTGCAGAGTACTCTGAACAAAGGCAACCCAAAGTGGGAATGCTGCCAAACTGTTATCTGTGGGGTGGTGTCTAGAGACACCGTTGTGGTACGATCTCATGGATTTTTGGCGAGCCCGAGAAAGTAAATGCTCGATGGTGCTTTCAATTTTAGACAATCTGAAAGAACAAAGAAGACTCCAGTGAGGGCTCTTTTTCATTGGTAGTCTCATGTACCTGAAAAAGGATAAAAGTATATATAGGATAGCTCGCCCATCCTGTAGGGGATGAGATACTTCTTTATCGTTGGTAGTCCAATCAGGCCGAAAAAGGTTAAACCTATACTGACTGGACGGTCATTCAGATACTTTTACGAGCATGAACGAAACCAAGTTTGCTTGGCAATATTTTCTTGATGAGAAGGCTGGAAAAGAGCTTAACAACAACCCATGGTGAGCTTTTTCATAAAGTTCGTCCCCTTTGCTCGAGAAAGCATAAAAGTATGTAGAGGGGAACGGTCTTGGCTTAAATGTGCCAAAGTTGTCCTTTTCATATGATGGTCTACATAGTCCGTAAAAGGAGATAAACAAGATGATGTAGACGCCCTTTCCTATACTTTAACGAGTGGGGAAGGAAGTAGCTGCGCTCAGCCATCTTTTCATTCTTTTAGGATTCAAAAAAGAGCTTAAAAGAAACTCTAGTAAGGTCAACCGATCGCGGTGGCACAGATGGTGCCCCTATGTCTGGACGACAGACAGTGGTCCAAACGTCATCCGTGCAGTATGGATGGAGAAGGTGGCTCTTAATCATACCAATACATGCACGGGATAGATTGCGGCAGAGGCACGCGAGTCAGTGCAGCAGAGGCACACAAACCGAAGTGGCTCTTGAACAGAGGTCAAGAGAGGTATGTGTGAGTTGTGATGGACGAACTTGACTACATGTGATGTGAGTGAAAGTCCAAAGGCAGTTATATGCCAAATTGATGCAAAGGAAATGATCCGTCCTCCGGGCAGTGGCTTGCGGACCCGCATAAGGTGCGGTGGACATATTAGACAGCTATATGCTAAAAATCAAAATGATGTGCCTTACAGACGATGGACCGAGAACCTACATGAGTGGCGGTAGGATGTAAGTACAGGTCCAGAGACACTTGTATCACGATGTTGTGGCTCGTAAATTGAGGTAACTTTTGGGAAGCGGTCCCAAAAAATTACTTATTAAACATGAGATGATGGTCTCGTAAGGAGATAGAGGGCGGAATTCTAAAACCAGTGGCATGAACGACGTCTCAAACGGACTCCGTATGGTCCTGTTGTGTCAAAAGGGAAAAAATAGGTCAAATGGGGCCTATATAAGGGTGGGGACCACTTTGTGAAATGTCATCGTCACTATTCACTGCAAAGTTGGAGAGGTGGGCCCTAGATTTTCTTTTGATGATTTCTCCTATTTTGACTGGCAGTTTCGAGTTCCGCGACTTACAAGTAAGAGCTCTTGCAAAATCTATCCTTTTTGGTGGTTTACATTTTGAATTTGGTCACTTGGAGGTCCTATATGAGCCTGTTGGGATTTCGAGGACCCAAGCCGCACCTTTCGAGGGAAAAAGAGTGACCTGGTCACACCTGTGAGGAATGTTTGAGTGACCTGGTCACTCTTTTTGGCAAAACAGGTGCGACTTGGCCCTTGGGTGACATTTTTTGATGAGGGCAATGGCTGACAGCCGCCTGTTTTGCTTATGCAGGATGGTTGAGATTAAGTGGCATGAGAGAGACTATAAGGACCTCCAAGAGGTGGCATTGTGGGATAGGAATGTGCATGCTACACTGGCCCGTTGTAGTTTACTGAAGTTCATGGGGATACCCCTGATGAAGAGCTTGTGTTTTTTGCTACAAACCTTGGTGAGCTTTTGGGATATTGGGGAGGAGGCCTTCCTCTTCCAGGGGCAGCGTATTGAGATTACACTGGTGGATGTATACTTCTTAACTGGGCTCCCTATGTTGGGAGTTGTTGGTGACTTAGCACCGGTGTTGTCTCGGGGGGAGACATTGGAGGATTTATCTGATAGGAACTGTTACGCTATTGCGTATGTGCGTGGCTAACACATCTTGATGTGTGACATTGAGGACCTGTCGACACAGGCAGTAGTGACACTACTGTTGCGTGTCTTGGTTTCCACGGGGAGCCACAAGATATATGGAGGGCAGCTGCAGTTGGTAGAGCATGCTATGAGGGGCACTTACTATGGGTGGGCCCAGATGTATCTTCAGTTTGTTCGTCGTCAGCTGAACAATGTGAGGGCATCTGGGACAGGTTTTTGTTTTGAGTCCTTCTTATGTGATTTCTTTTTTGAGAAAGTACCTGCTCTGCGTCGGCACCAGGCAATGCAGGATAGTGGTCTACGGGAGTCGCAGATGCGCAGCTAATGCCAGATGATGGTACGAGAGGGTGTAGGTAGAGTGGGCTGCTTCTTCACTGACGAGTTGCTTGAGCAGTGGAGGTAGCTCCCAGTGATTATTGAGGAGTACCCTTATGTGGGTATGGATTATCGTGGGGATCCCGAGATGCCCCAAGCTCCTAGTCAGGCCTGGGGACTAGCTGGTATGTATGTGTGATGTCTTTATGTTAATCTTTATACATAGTGTAGTTGAGCTAGTTGATGATTATATGTATAGACTGACAGTGTCTTTGTTTGTGTATGCAGATGTTGGTCCCCACCCGCCGCCTGGGTATCAAAGGCGAGTGTTCGCTATTGTAGAGATGACGGTTCCTGCGGGGAACCCTCGCAGGCAACATCGGGAGGTGGATAATTTTTTCTGTATTTGGAGTGGCTCACTGATGGGATCTCTGATGATGGCTGGCAGCATTTGAACAATGATCTGATCGTTTCCATTCACAGTTTTCCTCCAAAGTGGACCTCTATGATGAGGAGGGTGGTTGAAGCCTGCGATTACCTTCATCGGGCGGTGAGAGGGGATATTCCTGCAGAGGATGAGTCTTCTGAGGAATATGATGATACTAAGCCAGATGATGAGTCTGGTTCAGATTAGAAGCCAGTGGGGCTACCCCTAGTGTGTTGGTGCACTTAGGAGTTTTTGCATCGCTATGTATATTCAGCTAAGAAAGCATATGTGGCTTCTCATTTTGGACATGCGACTCATCTATCTATATATATATTTTTATGCACATGGATGAGATTTTTATGTTTTTATATGTGTGTCTTTTTATGATGATGTGAAATGCAATGCCTAGATGATGTATTTTTACACTTGTGTGTGTGTTTTATATATGATTATGCATGATGTTGTGGTTGTATGTTTCCTATATGTGATTATGAATGTGCCAATTTAGAATGTCATTACCCATTTGATCTACTACACTATTGAGGTTTCTGGAAACATGTGTGAATGTAATGGATTCAAATTTTCTAACCATCTGTTTAGTGCGTAGGAATTTTCTAAAGAGGCAAGGATCATGTACCCGGTAGTAGTTGTTCAACTGGGAAACAAGCAGCTGGGAGTCTAAGAAGACATCGAGATGGTGAACGCCTAACTGGAGAGCGGTGGCCAAGAGGCCATTGACACCATCAAACTCATCTTGGTTGTTGGTTGCACTGCCCATGCATATCCTGTCGATAAGGATCAACTCGTGCGATGGGGTGTAGATGACCCATGCAGCTGAGGCGAGGTTCGGATACCATCTGCCCGCTCCATCAGCGAATCCGATGTACCAGTCCGAGGTAGGATCCATCTGGAGCAATGAGGGGAAACAATACAAAGACTCATTTTTAAAAATGTGTAAAAAAAAAAGGAAAAGACTATATTACAAGCTACATTGTCATCACTTAAAGAGGTGACGTTCGAGGGAAAGTCGTTTGGACTTTCAGGGGATCAGCGGTCATTCCTTTGTGTGACACGATGAACCCTAGGAGACGGACCGTTGGGACACAAAAAACACACTTGAAAGGATTCAAGCGGATCTTGTACTTGCGACATCATAGGAAGGCTTGCCGTAAGTTGTCTATGTGTTGTGCTTGTTTCTATGACCGTGCAATGAGGTTGTCAAGATAGACCAACATGATGTGGATGAGGTCACGGAAACAGTATGTCATGGCCCACTGGAAGGTGGCTCCGGCGTTCTTCAGACCAAAGGGCATTACTCGATAAGCAAATGTGCCCCACAAAATTGTGAATGCAATCTTGTAACGATCTTGTTTCCGGATCTGAATTTGGTTATATCTGGAAAATCCATCCATGAAGGAAAAGACCTCATGTCTGGTGCATGCATCAATAATCTGATCGATGAAGGGTGTTGGGAAGTTCTCTTTGGGACACACCCCATTTAGATCATGGAAGTCATGGATGGTACCCTATTTTTTATTCATGGGAACAGGACTAGAAACCCAAGTGGTGCGCGCAATGGGGTAAATGAAGCCGGCAGTGTGCAACTTCTCTATTTCGACTTTGACTGCGACCGCTTTGGAAGGATGGATGGGCCATTGCTTTTGGTGTATGGGGGCCACATCGGGCCATGTGTCGATGTGGTGTTCCACAATGGATGGATCCAACCCAGGCATTTTAGTGTAATACCAGGCAAACATGTCGTGGAATTCTTGGAAGAGAGCTTTGTAGGCAGCGACTTCCTCCAGGGAGCAGGATGCCCCCAGCATGATTTCTTCAACAACCTCGGGATTGGTTGAGATGTTGATTTTGATGACTGGTGAGATGTTGGCCATGTTCCCTTCTTTGAAGGCGTCCGGTGTTGGAATGGATTTTTTGAACCAATCGACTTTCCCATGAATGAAATCTTTGGTTTCTACGGAAAACTGGTTCGACTGTGACACAAGTTCTTCAGGGAGGAAGAACAAACGATGGTGCATGTGGTCCCATGGGTATTCCAGGATAGTTAAGGCTTCAAGTATCTCCTCATCATTATGGAAACAATGAAGAGATGGGTCTGATGGACCGTCATTGGTGGTGGAGACAAGAGGGTCGGTAGAATAGGACATCATGTAAATGGACATGGTGTCCAAAGAAGGAGGTGGGGGGTGAACTTCTTCGATCAGGGTGATCTCAGATTCAAGGGAATGTTTTCGAAGGTTGGCTAAAGCCATTCGAAACTCAGACAAGTCTTAGCAGTGGTGAGAATAGTGTCCATACAATCCGCAAAGTGTGCAATCATGATTTGTTCTCAATGACTTGTTTCTCACCATTGGCCCGCTTGGAAGTTCAAGCATGGGGAGGTTTTCTGTTGTATCCATGGCATCCAAATGCTTGCAAATTATGGGAATCTCAAGGCAGCTTTGAGTTGGATGGACCTGTTCTTCACAGACGGTGCAAGGCGGGATCTATCGTGGTTCAGCGGTAGCTTTCACATTTTTTCCCTTGGCCCTTTTTGAGTGGGGCGGTGCGGGTGCAGGTGCGGTGGTTGGTTTTTGCAGGCCATGTGGAGGATGAGATTTGACCGCAATGGGTTGTACGGGGCTTAAGACTACCTGGGGCATTGGTGGTTGAGATGGTGGATCAAGATACCACATGGGAATTCCCAATGTAAAGTTGGGTAAGTTTAGGGTGGTCATTATTGGCTTGCCCATGACACCAGACAAGGGAAAGAGGAAGGGAATTGTGTGGACTGGAGAGGAGCCCAGATAACTCCATGATGGTTGTATGTGGGGATGAGGTTGTGGTTGTAGCTGCACATAATTCTGCAGCTGCGGATGATGTTGCGGCTGCTGTTGATGTTGCGGCTGTGAACGGTGTTGCGGTTGTGATTGGGGCTGCAGCTATGGTTGTTGTTTGAGTGCAGCAGTGTTGGATGAGAACATGCACAAATACGCAGTCTCATTTGGTGTCGATGGTGTTGAAACTAAGGGGAAAGAATTCGTCATGGTGGTATCAGCAAACAACCCAGGGCCCACATTCAACAATGGGGAGGTTGGTATGTTGTCAACCATGGTGTTGACCGCAGGGATAACATTGGCAGGTGTGGTCAGCCCTTGCGGATCAATGGTGATGATCATAGGGATAATGTTAGCGGGTGTGGTCATCCCTTGTGGATCAATGGTGTTGATCGTAGGGATAATGTTAGCAGGTTCCGTCAGCCCTTGTGGATCGTGATAAGTCAGTTGGTCAACCGTCACGATTTTCCCTTCGCGGGGGAACATCATGAGATGGAAAATAGTTGATGCTACGACTCTCATGGCATACATATAATTTCTTCAGAGGAGAAGGTTATAGTCCAATTGAGCATTGACAACCTCCATGTCAATCAGTACTGTCTTCTCGGTTAATGTGATGGGGACGTGGGGGAGGATTCCTTGGGCTTTAGTGGGATGGCCATCATAAGCCCGCAGAGTTGTAGAGGATGGTTTCAGAATTGGGGATCCGAGCTTCTGCCATACTAGGGTAGACATAACACACGTGGATGCCCCCTCATCCACTATGCACCGGTGCATGGCCAAATTCCAGATAGACATCGAGATTTGGAAGGAAATGGTTGATGGCATCCGCAGTTCTCCATTCTCTGTGTCGAATGTGATCAACTTGGAGTAAGAGGGGTCTACATCACCTACGGTGGATAGTAAGGATTTTCGCTACGTTGGGCAATTTTTGAGTACCTCAAGAGTGGACATGGCGGTAGGTGTTTGGGCCAAATCATCCACGATGTTGTAGCTGACAGTAGCTCTAGCTATGGCATTGTTGGAAACCCGGCATATGGGGGGCACGGGAAAGGGGGTAACTTAAGAGGTGCATTAGTTGTTTTAGATGTAGATGTCGCTGATGTGTCAATGGGTTCGTTGTTAGTTCTGTACTGATTTCGTCTGGTTTGTAAATTGAACTCTTCAGTTGTCATAGCGAGCAGGTGGTGGACACCTGTTTCTACCATGGGAAGTGCCCCTGGAGCAGTGGGATTCGGTTGGGGAGGGGGTGCGGTTGCCACCAATCCTTAGACTGGTAATGGGTTTCGGAGCACCATAGGAGGAGGTCCTGGTGGTGTTGGGTTGGATTGGGCTTGGTCTGTTGTATTGGTGGCATGTTGAACCTCATTTCCAATGGCATGTTTAACGCGACCCATTAAGGGACACTCGTATGTGTAATGCCCATAGACCTCGTATAGTGTGCACGGTTGGTTTGTACACAACGAAGCATTGTGTCTTGGTGCATTTGGTCGTTGAGGATTTTGGGCTAGCTAGTTCGCCGCAGCATTGTTGGGAGGATTTGGTTGTTAAACACCTCCCTGCGATTGATTGTTGCCTTGGTTCCGGGGTCGGTTATTCTTGGCTTGCCCTTGTTGGTTATTGGGGGCTGGCTGCTTGGGACGGTTTTGCTGTGCAAACACCTATCCCAATGGAGCAGGTGGAGCAGGGGTGGGGGCTTGAAAGGCTTGCACCGGTAGTGCATAGTAGACTTGGGTGGGTGTTGGTGCCACAAATGTGGGCATTTTTCCTGTGTATTGTTGTGTTGGCCAAGCTAATGCCTGGGCCTGCTACGGTGGTGCAGGTTGTGCATAAGAAGTTGTGGCTCCGGACTGGGACATCATTCTTGCATAGTCCCAAGTTTGGTTTTGTTAGGAAACACTAGGGGTGTTGCTTGGTTATGGTGGTATTGCAGGTGGTATCAGACAGTGTTGTGGTTGGTGGGAGACAGAACCTATGATGCCATCTACGGCATGGGATGTCCCCGGTGCATCCCGGTAGGAGGTGCCTGCACGGGGAGAGTCTGGAATGACAGTGTAAAGGTATCCAGACTGTGCATAGATTAGATCAAACTATTGGGCTTTCAAGATGGCCTCCTCTTTAGATTGGGGACGTTCGGATGCGACATCTTTTACTAGAGGTGGTAGCAAGGTTTTTAGGAACCAATCCAGGAAGATCATGTCATCAAGTTGAATCTTGCACAAACTACAGTGTCGCCGCCACTCATGGATGTGGTCGGTTATGTGGGTCACAGTATTATGGCAACAAGATAACAAGATCTCCACCCCTTCGTCGTATCTAATGGGGAGTTGGAAATATTGCAGGAACATGAAAGCCAGGGAGTTGAAATTCGGGTACTTGGCTTCTGGTAGCTCGATGTACCACTTAGCTACAGCAACTGTGAGAGTGCGTTGGAACAGTCTGAGCCTGATCGAATCATCTACAATGCTATTTGATGAGCACCATAGGTGAAATGTCATGATGTGGTTTTGGGGGCACTTCCATGCCTTCCCTTCAAACTTGGGAATGTATGAGGGAAGTTTGGCTGGCATGGGAGGCCAAAACATTTGATGGCGGATAGGGTCATTTGTTAACCGAGCCAAGTCAGGCAGGTTGAGATGTGCCATGAAAGGAAGGTTTTACCCAAGGTTGATATGAGATGGGGCAGCAATGGTGGTGGGGTTTACAGGGACATGATGCACCTGCATAACTGGGGGTACTTATGACACCGTTGTGGATGGGCCACTGCCCCCAAGTGTGGTAAAAGGAACTGTCTGAGTGGAAGGGCCACTGGCCCCATGTGTGACAGGAGGGACAGTGTAGGTGGAAGGGCCACTTCCCCCAAGCATTCCAAGTGGGATAGTGTGGGTGGAAGGCATACTGCCCCCATGTGTTACAGGTGAGACAACTTGATTGGACAATGTGGGTGGTGGTAGCTGGCTTATGACGGTTTGCATGACCGTGTCGGGGCCACCAACAGAGGTGTTGGTGGTGGTGTGGGGTGTGGACATGGGTCCACTACCAATCTCTACGCCAAAAAATGGATCCGGGATTGCACCAGCCATGGGGCTTGATGGTGCGATATGCAAGTCAGACTCATATTGGTATGATTCTGAGTCTGAATCGGAGGCTGTATGGCCTTCTAATGGTGTAGAGGGTCGTCGAGAATGGTCTCGATGGTGTTGGTGCAAGGACCCGAACTGTGGTGGGTCGCCTCTCAGGTGTGAGGAAGAACGTGGGGGATCAACCGTGTCTAATTTGTATGTCAAAATGGTGAAATATGGTAATGATTTTTGGATCCCGGTTTTAATGGCTTCCTATTGGCTTCAGGTGGTCACTCGGCCACCAAGACTAACAAAATACAGCGCTTTTCTTTTTGCTCACGGGAGTGCTAGTCAATCGGTGGGGTCATTGCCTGTTTCACTTGGCAATTCCTCTCAGTGGCCAGCTACTTTGGGGTTCCCGTGGTATTCCTCACAATGAGTTTTTGGGATGAGCCCAAGTACTTCCCACGGTTAAGCTACTCAGGGAATTATGTCCTCAAAGACTCCAGATGTTTGACTTAGTGTAAATTATAAATTTTAATGGCTCACTCGGTGTCATGAACTGAGTTTGCTTGTTTTATATCGTATGGTTTGTGTGTATGTATTTTGTCTTTATATTATGCTTAGTGGCTACTTAAATGGTTTATGAAAATTCCACAGAGTTCAGAACATTGTCAATGAAAGTAGTAAATGATAATCAGAAATTTACACATGTACCATTTGTGAATCTGAACTATGATAGCCTGACTAGGTGACTTCCCTATACCTGTATTTCTCTTCAACCAGGAAAGGGTGTTGGGATCTCAACACAATGGAACTAAGCCCATTCATAGATCCATAGGTCGCCCTCAGTGTGCAAGGTCGGTCAACAGGGAGGACGCTGAGTGCCATGAGGCCCCCTAGGCCTACTACCCCCTCTACCTTCCAAGTCACCCGTTTTTAGTGGTTTTGAAAAATGCCAAGTGCCTATTACTATACGAGCTTCACCCTTCATCTTATCCCAGAATACCCCTAAAGGTGATGACTGGGTAGAGGAGGAAGGGCTTGGAAAGATGTTGATTTTAATTACAGTAATTTTTTAATCAAGCTTTGATCAGATTTATTAATCCATTAACCATTTCATTTACCATTGAATTACCCATGTTGTAATAAGATGAACAAATACTGAAAAGAAATAGAAACAGATTTGATGGACAGAGGCAGCTGAGCCGCATTGACAATCCTTAATTTTTAAAAATCAAAATCTAAGAGACAGATCGCTCTTTTTGGGGCAAATGTGGCGAGGGGGTCGATTAGAACTTGCAGACAGAAGCGAGCTAGCTTCTGGGAGGGGGTCGCACCTTTCGGGGAAAAATGAGTGAGCTGGTCACACCTTTCAGGCCTGAATGAGCGACCTGGTCGCACCTTTCAGCCTAATAAGAGCGACCTGCTCCAGAAAGTGAAAAAAAATTGATCCTGAGCCAGATCTAGTCGATAGTAACTTGTACTGTGGCCAAATGGGCTCGTATTGTCCTTGAGGAGGCTCGGAAATAACTAAAAATACAGAAAAATAGAGATCTATGCTAGATTTGACAGAATTTTAAACTAGGGCAAATGAAAATAAACTGCAAAAATAAAACCCAGGGATCCTGTGGGATCGACCTGGTATGGTCGCCAGTTCTGTAGCAGGGATTTCGCCCTTACTACAGAGTAGGAATGGCTACCTTCCGTCAACAGGACGGAAGGGTAGGGTTCCTAGTGGTGGTGCAAGAAAAACGAAAGGAAATGAAATATAACATAAATAAAAACCCCTCTACACACAAGGTTATGGGTTAAGCTCCAAGACTCTGGAGACAACTGTTAGAAAACCCAAAGACCTGTAAGCAAACAATGGAGTCCTGCAAGAACATGTTAGGAAATAAACCTGCAAGTAAAGATATGTTAGAAAAACTAAAATAAACACAACATGAAACAGAAATTATACCTTCTATGGGTGGAAATGGGCCACCATGCCCTAGCTTAGGAGAGCACCTCTCTTGAGAATGGGGGAGTTATGGCTCAATGGGAGAATGGATGAGAGGGAGGGTGAATGGATTGAGAGGCAAATGGTCTCAAGGCACTCACTCGGGCAGCATAACAATATGCAAAGAAGGAATGTTTTGAGAGTGACCCCCACCCCTCTATTTATAGCTTTTTTAGGGTTCTAAGCCCCTAGTCAGGGCTTTAGCCCCTTTTTTGGGATTTTAGCCCCTTTCGCTCAATCTTTAACTCTTTTGGGGGTTTTAGGCTCCTTTGAGGGGTTTTAGCACCTTTTTGGAGGCTTTAGCCCCTATGCGAGCTATTTTGGCTCTTTTTAGGGGATTTTAAGCCCTTTTGCATATTTTTGAGCCTTTTTGAGGTTGTGGGGGTCAAATGGGGTCAAATGAGGGTCATGTATGGGTGTCCTTGGGTGGTGTAGGCCATGTAGAGCTGAGTGAGGGATTTTTTGGATTAACATATCCTTATGTGCTAATGATTCTATGTAATGTTATGATAAGTAGTAACTACTCGATATGATTTCGATAGTTGATGAATGTTGTTTGATATTATTGGTTGCTACTGGATGTTATTGATTGACATTGGTTGATTAATGGATTATACCTGTATGACATTGTCAACATTATATGTATGCCTATTATTGGTTGTCATTGGTTGTTATGGTTGTTATGTGTATGATTGATGCATATTGGTTGATGTCTTATGGATGATGTATTCTGATTAATGTATTGTGATCATTGTATTATCCTTGATGAATCTTGGTTGATGTATTTTGATTGTGTATTTTGATTAATGTATTCCATTTGATGTATGTTGGTTGATGTATTCTGATTGGTTTATTGTGATAATTGTATTTTTCTTGATGAATCCTAGTTAATGTATTCTGATTGTGTGTTCTAATTGATGTATTCTGATTAATGTATTCTAATTGATGTGTGATGGTTGATGTATTGTGGTTGATGTGCTTTAATTGATGTACTATGATTAATGCGTGTATGGTTAGTTGATGCATGTATGGTTGTCCTTGGTTGATATTACATTATCGATATATGATGGATATACGTTGAGATATTATGAATTGATGGTCGATGTATTTATGTATGATGTATGCATGGGGGTTGTTGTATGATTAATATTAGTTGATGAATAATGTCTTTTTGAGAGATCTCTAAGAATAATTATGCTTTGTGTTGAGATGAAATGTAATCGGTTGTTATTGCCCTTTTGGTTCTTAGTTAGATTAGAACTGTTGCATATAACTTCGCTGTGCTTGTTACATTAAAATGCAAAAGTATTTAGGTGATCTTTGAAAATATTTATCCTTGTGATCTTTGTTGAAAGTATCTTGCTAGGGTATCCTTGTAGTATATCAAATACCTTTGTTGAAATGCAGCAGCCCATCTAGCTCAGACAATGCTCAGAAATTCGTAATTTCTGTGTGTGTGTGTGTATAATCCTTGGCGTCTGCTACGATTTGATAATCCTAGTACTGAGATAATTGTGTGTACATCCTTTTTTGGCATCTAAACTGATTTGAGGAATGGAAATGGAGTCTAGACTTGCTTGATAAACTTATTGTGTGAAGGAACCTCACAGACCAATATAGAAGGTTGGTTTTCTTCTTTGCATACCCTGAATAGCACTGAAGAGAAGGCATGGCATGAGGGACTGTGTAGCAGAGAAGGGAATGCTTCCTTGTGTTGGGTGTGTAATTATTTAGAAGTCAGGCTAGATACAGTGTGGGTGTTCATAGCTTTGGGGTTGAGCTCACTAGCTTAACAGTCAGTATTTCCACCTCCTTGGTAGCCTGATAAACCCAACTGGAAGGATGGATTGGCTGGTAGTTTGATAAACCCATTTGTTGGCTTGGTTGTGTCTCATGTGAATTTGGCTAAGTGTAAACCATTGCCTGTGTAAGCCTGATAAACCCAACTGGAAGAATGGCTTGGCTAGTAGCTCGATAAACCCATCTGTTGGCTTGGTTGTGTCTCATGTGAATTTGGCTAAGTTTAAACCACTGCCTATGTAAGTCTAATAAACCCAACTATGTTGGATTGACTGAATTTTATTGTATCCTTGGCTATGGGTGAAGTCTGCTAGTGTTCCTTATTCCTTGGGGAAATCATGCCCAGCTCGGGGGTGGCATTGTTGCTGAGAGATTAAAGAGCACACTGGCCTATGGTTGGGTGGAACGTTGCAGTGACATAGCTGGTTGCAAGACAAGCTTCTTTCAAGATAAGTATTCCCTTGTATTTTATTTCTACAACTGTATTTTGTTTATGAATTACTATGAACATGCTGAATGCTTGAATGTGTGATTTTTCTTCCACTGTATGGTGATAATCTATGTATCCGTGTATCTTTAAGTTCATGCATTTTTATATTATGTTCATGGGGATTAGATTTCCCGGGTTGATAGATGTTAGTCGCGTCCTCTCCGCCAAGTAGAGGGGTGGGGACGTGAGAGTGGTATCAGTAGAAGCATTTCATATTATTGAAATTGATTAGAATAATATTTCGTTAGATGCATTTCAAGTATTTGTTGAAGAAGTATCTAGTCTCAAGTACCTTGCATATACTGAAGTATTTCCTGTAATTAATTAAAAAAATTATTTTTTGAAAGATGTATTTTAAGAATCTTATTGAACAATATATATGTTTACTGTTAACCATTTGTCTATTGGAAATGTGAAAAAAGCATCCTTGTTAAAGAAGCATCTCTATTTCAAGTATCTTTGTTGAAGAATATGGTTTAGATGTTGGGACTGAGTTCTTGGATTCCCTCAGAGAGCAGTCTAGTATCCATTTCCAGAAAGGTAGTCTGGTGGATTGTCACCCCTTTGCTCACGTCATATCACTCTACTAGTCCAGGTTCTCGAATAGGAAGCCATGAAATGGGATGGTGATCCCATAGGCAGTGGAGACAGACAGAAACATAGTAGTGGGAAGCATTGAGGTTCTTAGAAGAGGTAGTTCTGAGAGTTACTAAACTGATTGCGCTCTTCTTATGGGAAGAACATTGTCCCATTGAAGCTAGTTTCCCAAATTTGAGATAAGTATTCTCTCATGTTCTATCCATGTTGTTGTATTTTGTATAGGTTCTATGGTGATTGATTTATGTGATCTTTATGTTCATGGTTTAGTAGTTAAAGAATACTCTTATATCATGTATCGTACATTCGTATACCTGATGTTAATCATATGGCTGATTGAAATATGATTTTTAGGTGAATGTATCATTGCTGATATTTGAAGACCCTGTAATTGGGATTGAATATTGACCCATGCTACTAGTCTTGATTCTTGCACAGGAAACTGAAAAATGGGATGGCGATATCTTGAGGAACAAGTTAAGTGAAGGGAGTCACATCCCATAGGCAGTGGAGACAGACAAGAAAGTAGTAATGGGAAATATTATGGTTTCTTGGAAGAGGAGTTCCAAGAAATACTACTTGAAAACTGAAGGTAGTGATCCCTTTCAAATTTGTAAAAGCAGGTATGTATTATGCATCGAGGAAGATGCATGGTTTAAGGGGGAGGGGATGCAATACCCCGTGTGTTAAGCCTGGGACATATGTAAATTGTAATTGTTTATTATTGCGGCACAAGGTGCCGAAAAAGGGGTCTTTAAGGACCTAGAGACATTATTATTATTTTGTAAATAATTAATTAATGAAAACAACTGGCACATCGAGGACCACTAAAAGAGTATGGGAGGCCTAGATCCACAATGTGAGGGGGAATGGGGACATTCCTATCACTTTAGAACTTGTTTGGTTGATCTTAGTCCATATTTATGCCTTAGTGGCTTTATTAATTGCTGTCACCCAAACATTGTACAAATGACCCAACTTTTGATTAATTTATCCTGTGTTGGTATTATTGGGCCTAATTCATGATTTAGTGGGCCTCCTTAGTGCTTGGGTGGGTGCCACTTGTTGATTGAGCCCCTTTTGTGGTTTTGTAACTCCTTGAGTAAATACTTGTGTAAATATTTGTGTAACTCTTGTGTAAATCCTTTTGTAACCCCCCTTTTCTATTTTGGGAAGATGCCTTGGCTTGTGTGACACCTCACCTCACTAATTTTGAGTTGGGTGGAGTGGCTTGGAGTCATTTCTCCTTGAAATTTGAATTGCTTGGGTTGGATTAGAGTTAACCTATTGTGGTTGATTTACTCCCCCCCAATTGGATTGCCTCAAGTTGGCTTACCATGGTTTTATTTTGACCCATTGAGTTAGAATTACCTTATTTGTTCTATAAATACATGCTTGATATCCTTGGTTGGGGGGTTGTTTTTCATGGTTCTTTTGGATGGTTGTTGATTATGGTTTTTCATACTTTTGATTTTCCTTGGTTTTCACTACTTGGATTTGTCCTTAACCTGCACATAAATCCTGATGATGAATGGTTATATCTTGATGTCCTATGGGGTATGGATTACCATTGCACCTAGTAGTGGGGTGGAAGAGGAAGTATGTGTTGAGGAATAGAGTTTTGGATTCTCAAGCTGATACTTGAGTTATTCTTCAGTGCACCTCTATTGTGGATCTATGGCCTCATCTCTGGGGTTTCCTGTTAAAGTGAGATCTAGCTTGGCAGTGCCAAAGGCTGGGTGGAATGTGGTCCAGATGATGCCGGTTGCACATTGATAAGATAAGTGATTTATCTCATGTTTATTTAATTTACTTAGATATTATATGATTTATTTATGTATGCACATGAAATATTTGAGGAAACGTATGAGTTATTTGTGGAAGAATTTTCTTATATAATTCAATCTATTTATGAAAGTAAATTTTATGAAGGAATTGGAAACTAGTTTTTGGGATTTTATGGACAAATAGTTTGAGAAAATAATTATTTGGTACCTCTGCTACATAACTGATATTTATTCCCCTTTTCACTATATATTGTATATTTTGATGGTGATGTATCCTTGAAATGGTTTAAGACACTTCTCTTTCATGCTTCTACCTTTTATTCGAAAACTAGTTCTTCTATCGGACTGTTTGGCATAGTTTGGAGAATTATCACATGAAGTGTTTGTGAAAATTCCCGAGTGTTACTTTTATATTTACATCTGATAAATAATATTGAAATGTGCATCAGAATGTGAGGATAAATCTTGTTGGCAGTGTTGGGGAAATGTCTACCGAAATTCTAGATCAATTTCCAATTTCTAACTCCGTCAATGGAATTGTTTTGAGTAGATTGGTGACTTTGCATATGAAGTGTTTGAAAAAATGTTAGAATGAGATATACCTCTGTTATGACTGATAAAACATTTTATTTAGAGTTGGAATTGCATTTGAATTATTCTACGAGTTGTGGATTTAAATATTCCAGTGATTCCTAGAATTACGAGTCCATTCGGATGAGTAAAATTAACTTATTTTGTGGATTGTTTAATGGAATGTATATGGGTGGAAAGCTACATACATATGACTGTAAGTGATCCATGATATGCTTTCATGAGCTACAATAGGCATATATATCTCTTTATTTGGCCATTTGGAAAGTTCAATTGAAAACTATGTACATTGCAATGAATGTGGCAAATAGTTTTTTTATTCGAATCTTTGTTTTTGGTAAAAGATGAATGTACAGCCATATGCTATGTTATTGGTTATTTACTTGTATTGTAGAATGCTATTTTCCAGATCTGTACCTCCACCTCTGTGTGCCTCAAAACTCGGTATGATTGGCTTGATTGAATTCCTGGCAATGTTTATTAACTAGTCGTATTAATTGAACTTGAAATATCCTTTGTTTATGTACTCGGATCTGATATGCAAACGTACTTTATTTTTCTATACATGCATGCTTAGATATGTGTATAATAGCTGTATTTTCACTTTTTGGTTCATTGGCATGGTTGTGTGTCAAATTTGTGCAAGTCTAGTTGATAGTATTGAACAACTAGTTAACTAGTTCTCGTTGAATCATTTTCATAATTACTATGTTTAATTAATTGGAAAATGGTAATTAGCCCTAATTTACATGTTATTAGATGTTAATTAGCCATTGGACTTGATAAACAGTGGTTAAGTGATAAACAAATGAAATTATAATAAGTATCGTCAATTATGCGCTAATTGTCGTTAAGTATCGTAATTGGAATACTAATTACTAATTAATCATGATTTAGAGTAAATGGCATTTAGATGTGGAATTTGTGTCTGAATTGGTTGGAATTGATATGTGATGTTGCTAGAAGGTGTTAGTAATCCTTTCTAGCCCTTGGATGAGACATTTGAATAATTATTGAATTTATTTTAATTTATTTGTAATTAAAAATGACTTTGTCATGAAACAAATATTGAAAAATGAATTTTAATATTTGTTTAACTAATCCATTGTGATAAAATTATCTAATTAGTGTTAGAGAGCTATTGATATTTACCTCAGTCCCATTGATATCCCCAGGGGACATTACAACTTCCTATGATGAGAAGAACTAAGAGATAGCACAATTTTCTTGAGATAGCGGGAGCAGTGATGATGATGATGATCCAGTGATGATCCAGCTTTGATGATGATCCAGTGATGATGATGATCTAGTGATGATCCAGCTTTGATGATGATCCAACTTTGATAAATGATCCAATGACGAAGACTTGTGGTGATGAATTGTGTCAAGAGAATACCTTCCTAGTTAAGAGGGAGTGTTGATGTATTTGTAACTTCAGAATGTATTCACTTGTATATCTTATATTGTATTTTATTGTACCCTGATGTTCCTATCGGGAGAATCATTAATATAATAAATTCATGTAAATTCATAGAGGTTAACCCTTTGTTGTAAGTCGGGGAAATAGTCCCCACAGTTGAGGGGTACTAGGGTTATTAGACTCTCCTAGAGAACTCAGCCCTGGTGAGTAATGGTCAAGTGGAAAACTAGTATAAATAGAGAGTGAGACTCTCTATTTAAAACATACACTCACTAAACTGTAGTGCATGAGTGAGATAATAGAAATTCACACAAGTGAGAGAGAGAACAACTGCCGGAGATCATATTTCTATCTTTGGGTTGTACTTTTGCCATTGGTGCTCATTCTATCTCTGACGAAGTTGCAGGGTTTTCTCCTTTATGGTTTCCCTGAGGAAAACTCTTTGTGTCTCTTGTCTCTTGTGATTATTGTTGTGCATGTTATTCTCTCAGATAAGATCCTAAGATCATATTGACTAAATGATTAAAAGCTAACATCACAAAGTGCAAGAAAAAGAGTAATAGGAGGTGTAGCAGGGATTTCTCCCTGTTACAGGGGCAGGAATGGCTCCCTTCCGTCTGTAGGACGGAAGGGTAGGTTCCTGTGTGGAGAAATGTAGGAAAGAAAAACCGAAATGAAACTAGACAGAAAGAAAATCAAAGATGGAGAACCTCTCTGCAAACAATGGTTAGGGTTCTGCTTCCAATAACCTAGAAACAGCTATTGAACAAAAATAAACCTGCAAAACAAGGTAAGAAGCAAACCTGCAAACAAATAATGGTTAGAAACAACTAAGCTACTAAAGCAAATACATAAGAAAAACTAGGTTATACCTCTCCTTTGGTGAAATGGGCCACCATGCCCTGGCTGGAAGAAGCACCTCCCTATCTCACTCAGCAATGGAGGAGCTATGGCTCAATGGGGAAGATGAGTGGAAGAGAGGGGGATGTGGGTGGCTTGAGAGGCAAAAGAGTCTCAAGGCATCCATGGGCAGCATAATAGTATGCAAGAAAGGAGTTCTTTTAGAGTGACCCCCACCCATCCTTTTATAGCTTTCTTGGGGACTTTTAGGGTTTTAAGCCCTTGGTCAGGGCTTTAGCCCCTTCCGCCCTAAATTTGGCTCCTTTTAGGGTTTTAGGCTCCAATGAGGGGTTTTGGCCCCTTTTTGGAGGCTTTAGCCCATAGGAGAGTTATTTAGGCTCTTTTTGGGGGTTTTTAAGCCCTTTTCTTCATTCTTAAGCCTTTTTTAGGGTGTGGGGGTCTAATGGAGTGATACGAGGGTTGATCATCGGTGTCCTTGGGTGGTGTAGGCCATGTAGAGCTGAGTGAGGGATTTTTTGGGTTAACAGATTTCCCCCTAATGTGTGAGGGCAGGAGCTCATCGTATGGCCGAAGTACATCATAGGATTTGCTGCGTAGAGGTGGTGCTTCCGGGGATGGGGCATGGTGGCTTTTGGTTTTTGTATTAATATGGTTCCCATCAATGGGTGAGATACAAATAATGTGTGACATGTATATGGACGAGGCGGGCATCCCCATGCTCTTAACAATGTCAAAAGAATAATGTGATCTATGCTCTAAAATACAAGAGTCGATCATATACAACTGATGATACAATAATGGTTGCCTCAATTACAGGCTGAATACAATATTGATTTGAAGAACTACTATATTGGACCCATGGCATTCTCATGGAATGTTATATCTTCATGACTGATGGCTTGCTGGATCTGGAACAGTACATAGCTGTATGGACTCACTGATGGAAAGTCAGAGTCTCTGGGGTACAAGTATGCTGCATCAATCATAAATCTATATAGAATCATTGTTGGGGCTTCTGAACATTGTCTCCAATGCAACTCGAAAATCACCTGTTTAGGTCCCTCAAATACACTCATCAATGTGCTAGAGTCAGGTGACATCTGGGGTCTTCAACCAAGTACTGCACAGACCAAACCCTATACGAATCTCAACGGTGCAATGATGTAGTTGAAGTCGAGCACGTGAGAAACAACCATCCTGAGAGGCACTAAGGACTCCTCTTAAGTGGTCCAAGGAACTCATCAATGGTGTTAATGAAACCAAGGTACAGGGACCTCTAGCTCTATCCTCTGGAATACGTGTGTTGTCGTCGACAGAGGGAGACCTGCCCCTAGTCAAGGCAATGATGTTCTTTGACCAGAAGCACGAGGGAGATAATCGAAAGGTGTGAGAGTATCTGTGGACTGTCCCATTGAATGGGGGGGGAAGGGGGAGGGATAGAATTGAACATGGGTGAAGGGAGTGTGGTAGACCCAAACCTCCTTTGTTCAGAGTATGACGGCAGGGCAGACCAGGCAGCAAATGAAACTGACTCATGGGAATGGGATCATAGCTGTAATACCGAGAATGTCACTGCAGATGGGAAATACTTGGGGGAGGTGGACACATTTGATATTGATGGGATCCAAGGAAGACACATTGTAGAGTACTCTGAATAAAGGCGACCCAAAGTGGGAATGCTGCCAAACTGTTTTTTGTGGGGTGGTGTCTAGAGACACCGTTGTGGTACGATCTCGTGGATTTTTGGCGAGCCCGAGAAGGTAAATGCTCAATGGTGCTTTCAATTTTAGAGAGTCTGAAAGCACGAAGAAGACTCCACTGGGGGCTCTTTTTCGTTGGCAGTCTCTTGTGCCTGAAAAATGATAAAAGTTTACATAAGAGAGCTCACCAATCCTTTGGGGGATGAGAGACTTCTTTACCATTGGTAGTCCAATCAGGTCGGAAAAGGTTAAACCTATACTAACTGGACGGGCATTCAGATACTTCTATGAGCATGGATGAAACCAAGTTTGCTCGGTAATATTTTCTTGATGAGAAGGATGGAAAACAGCTTAACGACAACCCATGGTGAGCTTTTTTGTAAAGTGTGGCCCCTCTGCTTGAGAAAGCATAAAAGTATGCAGAGGGGAACGGTCTTGGCTTGAATACGCCAAGGTGGTCCTTTTCATTTGATGGTCTACATAGTCTGCAAAAGGAGGTAAACGAGAAGATGTAGACGCCCTTTCCTATACTTTAGCGAGCTGGAAAGGAAGCAATGCTCAGCTATCTTTTCATTGTGTTTAGGAGTCAGAAAAGAGCTTAAACGAAACTTCAGTATGGTCAACCGATTGCGGTGGCACAGGTGGTACCCCATGTCGGGACGGTGGACAATGGTCCAAAGGTCATCCACGTAGTATGGATGAAGCAGAAGGCTCTCAAATATACAAATACATGTGCAGGATATATCGTGGCAGAGGCTCGCGAGTCGGTGCGACAGAGGCACACAAACCGAGGTGGCTCTTGAACAGAGGTAAGGAGAGTTGTGTGTGAGTTGTGGTGGACGGACTTATATACATGCAAGAAAAATAAATCATTTTGTGGACAATGGTCCAGAGGTCCGCATAAGGTGCAGTGGATGGAGAAGACAAGTACGTGTTAAAATACAAAATAAGAAGAAAAATGGTGGCCCAAGAACCCGCATGAGTAGCGATAGGCAAGTGTGATGCAAGTACAGGTCCGTAGACACTTGTATCACCATGGTGTGGCTCGCAAATCGAGGTAACTTCTGGGAAGTAGTCTCGAAATTACTTGTTAAACATGAGACGATGGTCTCATAAGAAGATGGAAATTTGGGCCCGGAGTTGTGAGAGGTGTCTCGAATAGGTTCCGGGTGACTTTGGATTAGCAACTAATGGTGTTGCCCCTAAATGGGGGGGGTTCTGATTTTTGGTAAAAACATTGCAAAACAAAAAGGGAGAAAACTACGCTATAAGGGAATCATAGTGGTGGTATTAGGCATAGGCTCTCTTGAGGTGGAGCCCATTGCGCGGCTTCTTCAACAGTAGACTATCTGAGTCAACGAAAAGGTATGCCCGCTTACCAAGACGAAGGTCATTGGCAAGGCGGGATGACGAAATCTGGTCTTTTATGGGAAGAACCGATTCCACACTATGGTTTAAAGGGAATGGGGTAAAACCGAAAGTGGTCTTACATATATCTCCATCATCGCGTAAGTGGTGCCGGGATAGATCAGGTGGATCTTCCACAGCCAACGAGGTGAAAGGGAAACTGGTGCTAGATATCATGAAAATGGTATTGGTTGTGGTTTTGGTGGCCTTGCCCCCAGTCTTTGTTGGAGGAAGAGGGGCAGGCCTGGAGATGAGAGGAATCTTTGATGGACCTAGAGGTAGGTGCAACATCATCTCAATTGGTTGGACATGAATCAACATATCCTGGGGCCTCAGAGGTAGGGTAGGTGGTTCAAGGTACCACACAGGATCTCCCAGTGTGAAATCCTATAGATTGAGGGTTGCCAAGGAAAACTTACTCACGATATTGGATGGTAGGAAAAGGAAAAGGAAAAGAAAAAGGAAAAGGATCATGTTGATCGGGAATGAACCCCACTATTTCCCTAGTAAGTGAGGTTGTGGTTGCGACTGAGGTTGTGGCTACGGATGGAGCTTCAGTTGCGGCAACAACGAAAATGGCAGGTCTTATGGATTGTGGGTGGTGGTGGAGACAAGAGGTTCGGTAGAACTGGACATCATGTAAATGCACATGGTGTCCGATGAAGGAGGTGGGGGGTGAACTTCTTTGATCAGGATGATCTCAGATTCAAGGGAATGTCAACGAAGGTCGGCTAAAGCGATTCGAAACTTGGGCAAGTCTTGGCAATGGTGAGAATAGTGTCCATACAAACCATAGAGGGCGCAAGCATGGTTTGTTCTCGATGTCTTGTTTCTCACTATTGGTGCGTTTCGAAGTTTAACCATGGGGAGGTTTTCGATTGTATCCATGGCATCCAAATGTGCACGGATCATTGGAATCTCAAGGCAGTTTTGAGTCGGATGGACCTGCTCTTCGTAGATGGCACCAGGCGGGATTTGTCGTGGCTCTGTAGTAGCTTTCACATTCTTGCCCTTGGCCCTTTTTGGGTAGGGTGGTGCGGGTGTGGTGGTTGGTTTTTGTGGGCCAGGTGGAGGATGAGACTCAACCGCAATGGGTTGTACAGGGGTTAATACCACCTGGGGCATTGGTGGTTGAGCTGGTGGATCAAGATACCACACGGGAATTCCCAATGTAAAGTTGGGTAGGTTTAGGGTGGCCATCACTAGCTTGCTCATGACACCAGGTGGGGGGAAAAGGAAGGGAATTGTATGGACTGGAGAGGAGCCCAGACAACTCCCTGATGGTTGTATGTGGGGGTGAGGTTGTGGTTGCAGCTGCGCATAATGCTGCGACTGCGGATGGTGTTGCAGCTGTGGATGGTGTTGTGGTTTTGGTTGGGGATGCGGTTGTGGTTATTGTTTGGGTGCAGCGGTGCTGGATGAGAGCATGCACAAGTTCACATTCTCGTTTGGTGTCGGTGGTGGTGACACTAAGGGGAAAGGAGCTGTCATGGTGGTATCGGCAAACAACCCAGGGCTCACATTCAATAATGGGGAGGCTGGTGTGTTGTCAACCATGGTGTTGATTGCAGGGACAACATTGGCATGTGTGGTCGTCCCTTGGGGATCAATGGTGTTGATGGTAGGGATAACATTGGCGGGTGTCGTTAACCCTTGTGGATCATGATAAGTGAGTTGATCAACTGTTACGATCTTCCCTTCATGGGGGAACATCATGAGACGGAAGACAGTTGATGCAACCGCTCTCATGGCGTACATATAACTTCTTGCGAGGAGAAGGTTATAGTCCAATTGAGCGTTGACGACCTCTGTGTCGATCAGCACTGTCTTCCAGGCTAATGTGATGGTGACATGGGGGAGGATTCCTTGGGCTTTAGTGGGATGGACATCATAAGCCCGCAGAGTTGTGGAGGATGGTTGCAGAAATGGGGATCCAAGTTTCTGCCAAACCAGGGTGGACATAACGCACGTGGAAGCCCCCTCATCCACTATGCACCAGTGCATGACCAAATTTCAGATAGACATCGAGATTTGGAAGGATATGGTGGATGGCATGCGCGGTTCTCCATTCTCTGTGTCGAATGTGATCAACTTGGAGTCAGAGGGGTCTATGGCCCCAAGGGTGACTAGTAACGCTTTTCGCTGCATTGGGCACATTTTGAGTACCTCCAGAGCGGACATGGTCGTTGGTGTTTGGGCCAAATCATCCATAATGCTATAGTTGATAGAAACTCTAGCTGTGGCATTTTTGGCCACTTGACTTATGGGGGGGCAAGGGAAAGGGGGTAACTGAAGAGGTGTGTTAACCGATTTGGACGTACATGTTGTTGATGTGTTAGCAGGTTCAGTGGTGGTACCATACTGATTCTGTCTAGTTTGTAGGTTAACCTCTTCAGTTGTCATGGCTAGCAGGTGGTGGACACCTGTTTCTGTCGTGGGAGGTGACCCCAGAGCATTGGGATTGGCCTCGGGGGGGTGCGGTTGCCACCAATCCTTGGACTGGTAGTGGGTTTTGAAGCACCATGGGGAGAGGTGCTTGTGGTGTCGGGTTGGGTTGGGCTTGGTTCGTAGCATTGGCGGCCTGTTGGGCCTCATTCTAAATGGCCTACTTAGCACGACCCATGAGGGGACACTCGAATCTGTAGTGCCCACAGACCTCACAAAGTATGCACGGTTTCTTTGTGCGCAACGAGGTGTTGTGTCTAAGTGCATTTGGTCGTAGGGGGTTTTGGGCAGGTCGATTCGCTGCGGCATTATTGGGAGGGTTCGGTTGTTGACCGCCTCCCTGTGGTTGATTATTGGTTTGGTTTCGAGGTAGATTATTTCTAGCTTGCCCTTGTTGATTGTTGGGGGCAGGCTGGTTGGGATGGTTTTTTTGTGCAAATACTTGTCCCAATGGAGCGGGTTGAGCAGGGGTGATGGCTTGAACCGCTTCCACTGGTGGTGCATAATAAATTTGGGTGGGTTGCGGTGCCACAAATGTGGGCATTTGCCCTGTGTATTGTTGTGTTAGCCATGCCATGGTCTGAGTATGCTGCAGTGGTGCAGGTTGTGCGTACGAATTTGTTGCTCTAGACTGGGACATCATTCTGGCATAGTCCAGAGTTTGGATTTGGTAAGCAACACTAGCAGTGTTGCTTGGTTGTGGTGGAACTGCAGGTGGTGTCGTACGGTGATCCGGTGGATTATTCATCTTCAAAAATTACACTAATCCAATATGGTACAATGGGTATTAATCTATGGTTCAAAGACCATAACATATGTTTTAACTCATATGCTAAACATAGTGCGAGGACTAAGCTTGGCGCGCAGTTATCGCATGGTGCGTAGTTATCGCATGGTGCGCAGTTATAGCATGGGTCGTGCAGCTTATCGCATGGGCCACGCAGCTTATAGCATGGGCTACGCAGTTGCGCACCTTCAAGTGGAACATCGAATGGTTCGTGAAAATCCCGCGCAGTCAAGGATATACCCTCCAGCGATCTTGTGCACGATTAAATGGCACTACGCTGACGGTTAGACGAGGGAACGCGATCACATTCGCTGCGACATATCTCTATCACATTCGCTGCGACATATACGTCGCATTTGCTGCGACATTTGTGAGGTTAGTGAGATGCTGCGACATTGTGAAGTTAGTGGAGACATCAAACGGTTAGGTTACATGTGGCATAGCCCAGTTGCAAGATGCGCGTGGCGGTCATTGCAACGTGTTGTGAGTCCACACATGTGCGTGGCGTTGGTTGCAACGTTTCGAGGTTATGGAACGTCGTGGTAACATAACCCTTGGGCAGCGATTTGGTGGGATTGCATGGTTCAGTTTTAGCATATGGTTGTAACGATAATAAAGAAGATAACAGCTGTGATGAAAGGGGGAGGCGAATCCGTTACTTATCCTCCCACTGAACTCTTAAATAGAGGATTTGGGCCACATTAAAGACGGAGACAGACGGAGAGAGGGAGATTCAGATTGTTTGAGAGCACAGAGCATCGTTTCTCTGAGGAGAGTTTTTGCTGTGAAGTGTCCAGATGCTGTTGTTGTTGAAGTCAACATTCTCTGTTATATTTTAGCTTTCTTTGCCTTTCGAAGGCTAATTGTAATTTCCAAAAGAGAAGTCTTAAAGACTTTGTACAACATTCTTTTTACAGTGCTGAAGTTGATTCCAGAACCATTTTGTATCATTTTAAAGAGATTAATTGGATCTGTACCCATTGGAGAGGGACCTGGAGACGTAGCCCAGTGGAGGGGGTGAACTCCGTTATCAACTTCTTTTTGTGACTCTCTGATTCTGTGTTTCTTCTTTATATCTGTTTATCAGTGTTGTTTTTCATTTCTGTTCTGAGCATTTAATTTTTGTAAATGATGTTCCATTAATTAACCTATTGAACGCATTCTTTTAAAACAAAACTTTTAATGCCCTCAAGTTGAGATCCGACGGATCATATTATGGTATCAGAGCAGGTTAACTGCTGGTGCAAGTTTGTGAATGCTTACTAGGTTCAGGTTAAAGCATGGTGAAGGAGAATTAATTGAAGGAGATCCTGAGATTGGCTCAAGGAGAACATTCTCAAGAACCATGTCTTCTCCATGAGGGGAAGAAGAAGGACATACAGAATGGGAAAAACCTGTTATTTCAGAAACTGAGTTTCTGGAGGCTTTTATGAGCATGAAACCCATGATGGAAATTCTACTCTATGAGCGAGCAGAAAGGAAGAAGAAAGAAGAAGGATCTTCATCCAGAGATGCAGAAGTGAAGAAGGAAGAAAAGGATAAAGGAGTAGGAGGTGATGGTGATCCTCCTGAAACTAATCAAACTTTATCTTCTTCTCATACTTCTCATTCAAATAATGCAAGTCCTAATATGCCTTATTTCAAATTGGATGTGAAATTTGAATTGCCAATTTATAATGGAGATTTAGATGCTGAAAAGTTAGACAATTGGATCAAGCAGCTTGAAGTATATTGCAGGGTGCAGGGCATTATTGATGACCCTTCTAGGATTCAATTGGCCACTTTGAGAATGACCGGAATGGCTCTTACTTGGTGGGAGAGCAAGATTCAGCAAGATCTTCGAAAGAATGGTAAAATTATTTCAGTTTGGAATGAATTCATTGAAGTATTAAGGAAGCAATTTTATCCTTTAGGTCACATGCAGCAATTAATAATGAGCTAGCAAACTTTTAGACAAGCTAAAGTACAAAGCATTCGAGAATATACTCATGAATTTAGAAAGAGGGCTATTGCATTGAATGTTGCATTAGATACGGAGGAAACTCTTCTTAAGTACATTGGTGGCATGCATTCTTATTTGTGACATTCTTATTTAACCTCAGTACTTTGGATGATGTATGTGTTCAAGCTACACATTTAGAAGCTAGGGGTAAGCATGCCAATGATACTTTTGTGAAGAAATCCTTTAAATTTGAAAGTAAATCGAAAGGTAAAGATATGGGGAAAAAGAAGATGGCTACTGTTAAGAAAGAGGGTGAAAATCCTTCATGTTCGCATTGTCAGAAGGGACGTGATGTCTCTAAGTGTTGGAAACTTCATCCGGAGTTAAGGCCAAAGAAGTACGGAGGAAACAAAGATAAAGGCAAAGCAAAAGCTACTGCAGCAGTTATTCAAGACTTGGGATCCGACTCAGGTGATGAGACAAAGGTTACAGCTGTCGGAATCCAAGGTAAGAATAAAAGTATCTCACTTCCCATTGATGCAAAATCAAGTTCTAGTGCAAGTACAAATCTGCCATCTACCTAAGCAAAATGATAAAAATAGAAGTGCATTGTTTCATGTTCGTGTCATTGCAAATCACACAAAGATTGATACATTGTTTGATAGTGGTTCACAAGTAAATCTGATATCAGAAGAAGTGGTTAATAAATTGCATTTAGTTACTATGCCTCATGAAAAACCCTATTTCCTAGGTTGGGTTACTAATGATACACAATTGCAAGTTACAAAGAAATGTGTATTGAAGTTTGTCATTACTAAAAATTTCATGAATGAGGTAGAACTAGATGTAGTACCACTTGACATTTATGGAATTGTACTTGGGAGTCCATATTTGTATGACTGGAAAGCAGTCTTTTATAGAGAGCAGAATAAGTATCATATTTTTAAAGATGGTGTAGAATATATTGTACGAGCACATAAGATGAAGACCAATCTAGCAATAGTTTCTGCAGGACAAATGAAGAGGCTGGTAAATGCTAGTAAGAATTTTGTGTTAATGATGGTTAAGGTGAAAAATAATGAGATCTCTAAATATTTTGAAGGATGTGACCCTAAACATAAATCTGAACTAATTGAAATCATTTCTGAGTATGATGATTTGTTTCAAGATCCGAAAGGGTTACCACCAAAGAGAGAGATTCAGCATGAGATACATTTGCAGCAGGATGTGCCACTCCCGAACATAGCTATGTACCGAATGTCTGTAATGCAGAATGAGGAAATCAAGAAGCAGGTTCAGGAGCTGATTGAGAAGGGGGTCATCCGGCCAAGCACTTATCCTTGTGGCTCTCCTATAGTCTTGGTTCCGAAGAAGGATGGGTCCTGGAGGATGTGTATCGACTATAGGGCCCTTAACAAAATCACAATTAAAAACAGGTATCCTCTTCCTCGCATTGATGATTTGCTTGATCAGTTGAAACATGCAACTTACTTTACAAAATTGGATCTGCGTAGTGGGTATCATCAAATCCGTGTTGCTGAAAATGACGCCTGGAAAACAGCGTTTAAAACAAAACACGGTTTGTATGAATGGCTTGTGATGCCTTTCGGGCTCTGTAACGCACCTGCTACTTTCATGCGGGTCATGAATGATGTTTTTCGTTCATTCATTGATGATTTTGTAATTGTATATCTGGACGATATCCTTGTGTTTAGCAAAACTTGGGAAGAACACATTATACATGTGAAGAGAGTTTTAGATGTACTGAGGAAGGAGATTCTTTATGTAAAAACGTCTAAATGTGAATTTGCTAAAACTTCTTAGTATATCTGGGCCATATTATTGGTGGAGGCCACCTGCGAGTGGACCCAGCCAAGGTTGTTGTCATTGTAAACTGGCCACGGCCTAACACCGTTACTGAAATCAAAAGTTTTCTGGGTGCAGTTCAGTATTGGAGGAAATTCATTTCTGGGTTTTCCTCCATTGCTGCTCCATTACATGCGTTGACAAGTGTTAAAGAAATTTTCCAGTGGGGAGGCAAGCATCAGAGAGCCTTCAACACTTTGAAGGAAAGGATTAGCACAACACCATTTCTGACGTTGCCAGATTTGCAGCAGCCATTTGAGATCGAAACCGATGCCAGCGGGTTTGCCATGGGAGCCGTTTTGATGCAAGGGAGGAAGCCAGTCTGTTACCATTCAGAAACGTTCTCTACTATGGTAAGTAACTATCTGACTTATGACAAAGAGTTGTATGCTTTAGTACAGAGTGTGAAGAAGTGGAAACATTATATCATGGGAAAAGAAACAGTCATACATACTGATCATCAGCCACTTCAATATTTACAATCTCAAACTAAAGTACAACAAAGTAGGCATTTAAGATGGATGGGATTCTTACAACAGTTTCATCTCGTAATTAAGTATAAAAAGGGAATTCATAATAAGGTAGCAGACATGTTATCAAGGCCTCCTACAAATGCTTCAATCATTCTTCAAAACAGTTCATTAACACATGAAATCTATATTGAACAGTATGCAGAAGATAAAGATTTTAAGAAAGTATATGCATCACTAATACATGGTAAACAGGAAGAGAACTATTATGTGCATAATCAACTCTTGTATCATCTTGGTAAACTTTGTATTCTAGAGAAAGAGAGAGTGCATGTGATTCGAGAAGCACATAGTTCATTGATTGCAGGACATTTTGGAGTAAGTAAAACATTGTCTGTATTACCAAATCACAGTTATTGGCCTCATATGCAAGAAATTGTAGCTAAATACATAAGAGGTTGTGTTATGTGTGCAACAAGTAAGCCTAGAAATAGGAAATTGGGTTTGTACACTCCTCTGCCAATTTCTTCTCGTCCCTGGGAAAGCATTTCTATGGACTTTGTAGGAGGACTACCTATGTCTAGAAAAGGGCATGATTACCTATATGTTGTTGTCGATAGATTCAGCAAAATGTGTATCTTAATGCCATGTAACAAACAGATCACTACTGAACAAACAGCTCATCTATTCTTTCAGAATGTTTGGGTACATTTTGGGCTACCCATGTCTATTGTATCTGATCGGGATTCCCGGTTCGTGGGAGAATTCTGGTCAACTTTATGGGAGCTTATGGATACTAAACTTAAGAAAAGTACAGCTTTTCATCCACAGACCGATGGACAAACAGAGGTAGTAAACAGAACAGTGGTTTAGCTGCTCAAAGGATATTGTAGTAAACATCCTAAACTTTGGGATGAGTAGTTGCAGTATATACAACATGCTTACAATCATGCAGTTCATTCTTCCACGAAAAGATCTCCTTTTGAAACTTGTTTTGGTTATCTACCAAAAACACCGATGGACTTCTCTTTTGGCAGAGATGCAGTGGATGGACATCACGATGCAGATAAAGCTCTAAGGTTCATTCAGAGAATCCAAGCGGTGCAGCAGGCAGTTCAGGAGCAGTTGGAGAAGAGCCAGGTAAAGTACAAAGCCAGGCATGACAAGCATCGAGTTGATCATCAATTTCAGGTTGGTGACAGAGTTTGGTTACATATCACCAAAGACAGAATGAAAGGTGAAGGTAAAAATATTAAGCCTATCAGGTATGGTCCTTTTGAGATCTTGGAAAAGATCGGTACTAATGCTTTTCGCTTGAATTTACCTCCATACATGCAAATTTATTCAGTTATCAATGTTGAGAATCTTAAACTGTATGAGCCTCCTATGATCATGGATGAGGAAACTAACATACATATTCCTTCAGTTGATGATATGGCACCTGAATACATGAAAGAGTTGCAGGATGATGTTATCCTTGACAGAAATGTAAGGACTTCACGAAGGGGGAATGCAAAGTACCTTCGAGTGGGGCTTAAAGGCATGCATCCTAGCAAAGCAAGATGGATGGAAATTGGAAAGGTGAGGGACTTGTACCCTCACTTACTCGCAGAATGATTCAAGCTTTTGGTGGTCCAAAAGCTCTCCAGTGGGGAGGAATGATCCGGTGGATTATTCATCTTCAAAAATTACACTAATCCAATATGGTACAATGGGTATTAATCTATGGTTCAAATACCATAACATATGTTTTAACTCATATGCTAAACATAGTGCGAGGACTAAGCTTGGAACGCAGTTATCGTATGGTGTGTAGTTATCACATGGTGCACAGTTATTGCATGGGCCGCGCAGCTTATCGCATGGGCCGCGCAACTTATAGCATGGGTCGCGGAGTTGCGCATCGTCAAGTGGAACATCGAATGGTTCGTGAAAAGCCTGCGTAGTCAAGGATATACCCTCTAGCAATCTTGTGCATGGTTAAATGGCACTACGCTGATGGTTAGACGAGGGTACGCGATCACGTTCGCTGCAACATATCTCTATCACGTTCGCTGTGACATATACGTCGTGTTTGCTGCGACATGTATATCTCGTTTGCTGCGACATTTGTGAGGTTAGTGAGATGATGCGACATTGTGAAGTTAGTGGAGACATCAAACGGTTAGGTTACATGTGGCATAGCCCAGTTGCAAGATGCGCGTGGCGGTCATTGCAACGTGTTGTGAGTCCACACATGTGCGTGGAGTTGGTTGCAACGTTTCGGGGTTATGGAACGTCATGGTAACATAATGCTTGGGCAGCGATTTGGCGGGATTGCATGGTTCAGTTTTAGCATATGGTTGTAATGATAATAAAGAAGATAACAGCTGTGATGAAAGGGGGAGGTGAATCCATTACTTATCCTCCCACTGAACTCTTAAATAGAGGATTCGGGCCACATTAGAAGACAGAGACAGACACAGAGAGGGAGATTCAGATTGTTTGAGAGCACAGAGCATCGTTTCTCTGAGGAGAGTTTTTGCTGTGAAGTGTCCAGATGCTGTTGTTGTTGAAGTCGACATTCTCTGTTATATTTTAGCTTTCTTTGCCTTTCGAAGGCTAATTGTAATTTCTAGAAGAGAAGTCTTAAAGACTTTGTACAGCATTCTGTTTACAGTGCTGAAGTTGATTCCAGATCCATTTTGTACCATTTTAAAGAGATTAATTGGATCGGTACCCATTGGAGAGGGACCCAGAGACGTAGCCCAGTGGAGGGGGTGAAATTCGTTATCAACTTGTTTTTGTGACTCTCTGATTCTGTGTTTATTCTTTATATCTATTTATCAGTGTTGTTTTTCATTTCTGTTCTGAGCATTTAATTTCTGTAAATGTTGTTCCATTAATTAACCTATTGAATGCATTCTTTTAAAACAAAACTTTTAATGCACTCAAGTTGAGATGCGATGGATCATACGGTGATGTGGTTGTTGGGAGACTAAGCCTATGATGCCATCTGTAGCATGGGATGCCCCCGATGCATCGCGGTAGGAGGTACATGGGCGGGGAGCGTCTGGAATGACGGTATACAGGTATCTAGACTGAGCATAGATCAGTTCAAAATGTTGGGCTTTCAGTATGGCCTCCTCTTCGGATTGAGGACATTCGGATGCGACATCCTTTGCTATGGGTGGGAGCAAGGTTTTGATAAACCAATCCAAGAAGATCATGTTGTCAAGTTAGATTTTTCACAAACTACGACGTCGCTGCCACTCATGAATGTGGTCAGTTATATGGGTCACAGTGCTCTGGCGGTGGGACAACAATATCTCCACCCCTTCGTCATATCTGATGGGGAGTTGGAAATACTACAGGAACATCAAAGCTAAGGAGTTGAAATTTGGGTACTTAGCTTGTGGTAGCTCAATGTACCATTTGGCCGCAGCAGCTATGAGGGTGCATTGGAATAGCCTCAGCCTGATGGAATCATCTACGATGTTGTTTGACGAGCACCATAGATGGAATGTCATGATGTGGTTTTGGGGGAACTCCCCTGCCTTGCGTTCAAACTTGGGAATGTCTGATGGCAGTTTGGTTGGCATGGGAGGCCAAAAGGTTTGATGGTGGATGGGGTCGTTTGTTAATCGATCCAAATAAGGCAAGTTAAGATGAGCCATGAAAGGCATATTTGACCCCAGGTTAATGTGAGATGGGGCAGCGATGGTGGCGAGGTTTGCAGGTGCATAGTGCACCTGCATGGCTGGGGGCACTTGTGGTGGAACCATTGTAGATGGGACAATGCTCGCAATTGTGGTGTGAAAGATAGTGTGGATGGAAGGGACACTACCCCCATGTGTGACAGGAGGGACAGTGTATGTGGATGGGACACTGCCCCCCTGTGTGACAGGAGGGGCAGTGTATGTGGAAGGTCCAATGCCCGCAAGTGTTGTAGGTGGGACAGCTTGAGTGGTTACTATGGGTGGTGGCAGTTGACTGATGACAGTTTGCATGACTGTGCTGGGGCCACCTGCAGGGTTGTTAGTGACAACTTGTCATGTGGACATGGGTTCACTAGCTATGGCTATGCCGAAAAATGGATCCGGGTTTGCACCAGCCATGGGGCTTGATGGTGCAGTGTGGAGGTCTAGTTTAGACTGATATGGGTCTGAATCTGAATCAGAGGCTGTGTGGCCTTCTGATGGTGTGAGAGGTCATCAAGAATGGTCTTGACGATGTCGGTTCAATGTCTCGAATTGTGGTTGTTCGCCTCTTAGGCGTGAGGAAGAGCGTGGGGGATCAATTGTGTTAGATTTATGTATCAATCTAGTGGGAATGATATTTTGGACCCTAGTTTCAATGGCTTCCTATTGGCTGTGGATGGTCACTCGGCCACCAAGACTGCCAGAAGACAGTGCTTGGCTTTTTCCTCACGGGCGTTTCTACTCAATCGATGGGGGTCGTTGCCCATTTCGCTTGGCAATTCCTCTCAACAGCCAGCTACTTTGGGGTTCCCGTGGTACTCCTCACAATGAATTTCTGGGCTGAGCCCAAGTACTTCCCACAGTTAAGGCAGTCAGGGACTTATGTCCTCAAAGACTGTAGATTTTTGAACTTAGTGTAAATTAATCAATTTTAGTGGCTCTCTCAGCGTCATGAACTAAGTGGGGTTGATTACGTGGTATGGTGTATATGTCTTCCTTTTTTTCTATTATCAGGTGGCTACAAGTGGTTTATGAATATGTCGTAGATTTCATATCATCGTGAATACAAGCAGTAAATAAATAGAAATCGTGTAAACATATACCATTGTTTTTACCCTGAATGTTGATGGCCTAACTAGGTGACTACCTTACACCTATATTCTTCTTCAACCGAGAGAATGTGTTGGGCTCCCAACACAATGGGACTAAGCCCATCCGTAGATCCACAGGTCACCTCCCAGATGCATGGTTGGTCAACAGGTAGGACGCTTAGCGCCGTCAGAAGCCCTCCTTTTCTACACCCTCTACCTTCCAAGTCATCCATTTTTAACAGTTTTGAACAATATTCAATGAAGGTCCTATTACTATAAGAGCTGTACCCTTCGTCTTATCCCAGAATACCCCGAAGGGTGATTACTGGGTAGAGGAGGAAGGGTAAGCAAGACTGTTAATTTTATGTCAATTTTAGTTAAGTTACATTCATTAAGCCATTAAAAAAAATATTGAATTTACACTTTGTTTGTACATGAAATTGCAGTAAGTTAAAACAGAAACAGAAATGGAACTACTATGTTGGACAAAGGCGGCTGAGCCACACTGACAGTCCCTAATAACTTAAAAATTAACTTCTGAGTGACAGGCTGCATGTTTTGGGCCAAATGTGGCGAGGGGGTCGCCAAATTTTTCCTAAAGCAGGCGAGGGGCTCGCACAGATTTCACAAACAGAAGCGGTCTGCCTTTCTGAAGGAAGTCGCACCTTTTAAGGGAAAAAGGGCAACCTGGTCGCACCTGTGAGGCCTAAAAGAGTGACATCATCCCCTGTTCAAGCCCAATAGATGCAACCTGCTCCGAATTTGGGGTTTTTCTAATCATGAGTCAGATCCGATCGACAGTAACCTGTACTGTGGCCAAACAGACTCGGATTTTCCTTGCATAGGCTTCGGCAACAATAAAAACTGAAAATAAACAGGATTTAAACTAGATTTGAAAAGATATTTTAAAACTAGGGCATAAACTAAAAAAAACAAAAAACAAAAAAATAAAACCTTGAAATTCCAAAAAACTGAACCAGGGATCCTGTGGGATCAACCTAGTATGGTCGCCAGTTCTGTAGCAGGGATTTCTCCTTCCTACAGGGGTAGGAATGGCTCCCTTCTATCTATAGGCCAGAAGGGTAGGTTCTTGTGTGGAGAAATGCAGGAAAGAAAAACTGAAATGAAACTAGATAGAAAGAAAAGCAAAGATGGAGAACCCCTCTGCAAACAATGGTTACAGTCCCGCTTCCAATAACCTACAAACAGCTATTAAACAAAAATAAACCTACAAAACAAGGTAAGAAGCAAACCTGCAAACAAATATTGGTTAGAAATAACTAAGCTACTAAAGCAAATACATAAGCAAAACTAGCTTATACCTCTCCTTTGGTGAAATGGGCCACCATGCCCCGGTTGGAAGAAGCACCTCCCTATCTCACTCAGCAATGGAGGAGCTATGGCTCAATGGGGAAGATGAGTGGAAGAGAGGGGGATGTGGGTGGCTTGAGAGGCAAAAGAGTCTCAAGGCATCCACGGGCAGCATAACAGTATGCAAGAGAGTTCTTTTAGAGTGACCCCCACCCCTCCTTTTATAGCTTTCTTAGGGACTTTTAGAGTTTTAAGCCCTTGGTCATGGCTTTAGCCCCTTTTTTGGGATTTTAGCCCCTTTCGCCCTAACTATAGCTCCTTTTAGGGTTTTAGGCTCCTATGAGGGGTTTTAGCCCCTTTTTGGAGGCTTTAGCCCCTAGGAGAGCTATTTAGGCTCCTTTTTGGGGTTTTTAAGCCCTTTTCTTCATTCTTAAGCCTTTTTTAGGGTGTGGGGGTCTAATGGAGTGATACGAGGGTTGATCATGGGTGTCCTTGGGTGGTGTAGGCCATGTAGAGATGAGTGAGGGATTTTTTGGGTTAACAGGAGGATATTCAAAATATGGGATGAAGCTAAGACCATTCGAGACCTTAGGAGGAACCTAAAGGGTTTGACCATGGGGTACCCATGAATAGACTACGTACACTCCCCCAACAAATTCAATGATATGTGGTGAGAGTATCAACATGTCTCGTTGAATTACTATGACGAGTAGCCATGGTATTAGCATGCTATCATGGGACACATGTAGATGACTCTACATAGTTTCCTTCAGGGCACTCCTATTTTATCTTCTTTGTTGTAGATATTTCTATTGCATAAAATCATAAGATGGATAACCACATTTTGTATATAAAAATTATATATTTTTTGAACATGATGTGACATACACACACACACACACAAACATGGTTTTGGTTTTACTTACATATTTTGTTCCAAGACAAAAATTCCTAAGGAAAACCTCAAAGCACTTCCCCTCATTTTGAGTATGGTACCTGAAGTAAACCCTAGATTCTGTAGGGCCCAAGGCCAAGTCAATAAGGGCACAAATCCATTATAATTCCTCTTTCTGAGCTCAGCATGTCACTAGCGAGAATAGAACCTGGGTGGGGAGGATAACATCCCATTCCACAACTAAGCAAGATACACCAACATGATCAGTTTTACTTATATGTGTTAAATATTGTGTGCATTTAATTTTCATGTGGATTATACATGCATTATTTTGATGGTGCATTAATGTACAAATTCCAATTAAGTACATAATTATCTAACAAAGAAAATTGATGAATTTAATGTTCTTGGGATATGAGTATGAATGATAAACTTGAACTAACATTCAAGAAGTCTCACCCACTCGCTCAATGTATGCGTCGTAGACTGAGCGAAGAGAGGGATACCACTATGAACTGGGATAGTTAGGAGTTACAATATACATCTGCAATTGTGATCCTCTCATGTTGGTAAACTCTTGGGGCATTCCCCTTCCCACACTTTTATGCTTAGAGTTGTTAACACATGATCGTTGAGGCAAGGAAAGATAAAACTCAAAACAATATCATTAAACTAAAGTAGGAGCAGAGTTGTTCATGCACAATCATTGAACCGAGGAAAGATAAAACCAAAAACACTATCAAGAAACCAAAGTAGAATCAAAGCAGGAGCAATGATAGTAGAAAAACCTCTAAGCAGCAGCGTGGAGATAATATATGCTATTGGAAAATCAATCAGATATGAATTGATGGAGAATGGGGGAGGGAGTTCTATGGAGGCAGGGTGTAATTGGGCACCACCTAACACACGCACCAAAGGCCTTCGATTAAACAACACTCTATGTGAGGCCAGAGACCCTTTCCACACTAGAGATGGCTCTGATCTCAGTTATGTTTTCATTAGCTTTCCTTTTTTAAAGCATGTAGTTGAAATCTACATTTCAATTTAGTATTTTTGAAGGAACAAATGTTTCCAATCATCATTTTTCATTAGGAAGAACCTTTTTTTTAAAGTAGACTTAATCTCCACTCCACATTTTCTTCATTGCTCCTTTAGTGGTTTTAACTTTTTGGAACATCCTTATTTCAAGCATAGGCCTGTACGCTTCAACCTGCTGAGTGAGATGATTCAAAAGGATATCAATTTAAACATTCCCTTTCATCATTTTGATATTTTTTTTGTATCCATCCATGGCTTAAAAGAAAACTATTAAACTCAAAATTCTTAAACAACATCCAAATATCTTATTGCATCTTGAAAAGACTAATTTTTATTTTTCCCACTCAACAGGTTACAAGCATTTTATAAATTCTTTCTCTTAACAAGGTCAAATATTCACCCAGATTCTAACTCTGTGGTTTGGAATAACATTTAATTAGTGGTTTTTCCATCATAAATCCCTTACATGTTAGTAGGGTTTCTTAGTAAGAGGGTTTTGAGATCTCAAGGTTTCTTAGTAAGAGGGTTTCTTAGTCTTGTATCCTAAATTGAGGGTGGAGATTAAAGATGATAATTTCCTTGCATTTATTAGGCAAAGATTAAATGGTAGTCATTTAATAGGATTGATTTAATATGGTAGGTTACATTTCTTAACAATTGTAATCAACCATCCCAACTTACACATGGCATCCCCACTGCTTTAGTGTAACGCTCCATGTACCATCCCAACATCCATGTGCTATCCCCAAGGCTTCACTACTCCACTCTTAACCGCTCCACTACATCAGTTGAATTACCCCCAATCCAAGCGTATTTGATCGACTTAAACAAAGTATGAAGTATGAAAAATATTGAATCGGATTATAATTTCATTTCACTCCACTTCCACCTAGCCTTCCAGAAAACATAAAACCTTTCAAATTATTTACAATGTACGGAAAATCCTATCAAGAACTCTCCAAATTTACTAGAAGACAGGGAAAATAATTGTTGAATAGCAATGCAAGTTCTGCAAAGCTTGAATTAGTGTGAGAATGATCCTTCGTAGGCTCGAAGATCATATCACTTTTTTGCTCAAATGGGTATTGTTACGAACAGAAACTTATTATGGCTTGGGGTGTACCACAACAGACAGATAGACCACGGAAATCAATCCCTTTCCAATATGCAAGAGAAACCAAACATCTAACACTAAAGGATCTTGAATCATACCTTGTTACAGACGGTTGAAGTAGATCCCCGTTGAGCGTTTTCCAATCCCGCTTGCGCTATCAATTTGCTCTCAACAACAATAAACAAGACAAGCATGCTACATAATATGGTGTCAGATCTACTCTAGCATATATAATCAACCATGTATAAGCAATTAAACATGTCCATGGATTCAATATTCATTCAAATGCACATAATTGGACAGGAAAAGATATTTCTATTAATCAAATCAGAGATTACACAAGTGACAACTTCTGTCGGCATGTCTGTGAACCGAAGAAACTGAGTCCTCCACCTGGGCCTCCACCACGTCAATCCTCCATCTCTCGATAGCAAGCTCACAAGGAAAGGAAAACTTGGGAAGAACACAAAGTGCTCCAAAGGGACAAAGGGATGCAGACTCAAGTATAAGAAAGCTACGGCAACAATGGACTATAGTTTCCTTGCTCTTCAACTCCTCCTCTTCAATGTATCCAAGGGGTTCCTTATATAGCACTCCAAAGGGGTAATGGAGGGTCAAATCCGAGCGATCTCGAGGCATATGGAAGGCCAAGAGTCAAGTGGTTCGGAAACACATCAAGGAAAACTCCAAAAATATTTGGACTTATGCACACATCCTGATCTACGCAGGTTGGAGGTCAATATCCACGTATATACGCGAATATGGGATTAAAAGTCACGGACAACAATAAACAGGTGGGGATGAACTTGGAAACATAAAAGTACAATATTGGTCCATGGGGTCCAAAGAGTCTGCAGAGGGACAGGGAAGGCCATAAATATGTGATCAACCATGTGTGGTAAAATCAGCTATAACATATGCCCCCTAATGTGTGAGGTCATAGGGGTAACATGATGGCCGTACATTATAATTCCATCCCAGGAGTGGAGTGATGAAGAACCAGGTGGAAGAACCAGCCATCCATCAGTACAGTACAATAATCAATCTCTGCATATGACTTCAAATACATACAGCAGTCTTGGATACATAAGAGTACAATGGCCATGAATATGCATGATATGCAAAATGTGACATGTGTGGTCATCACCACGTACAATATATAATAGATCAGAATCTCCATGATGAAGATATACAATGGATCAAGATCTCCATAATGGCTGAAGATATCTGTCATACACTGGAATCAAATCACAAGAGCTGAAATCTCATGAACACTGGCACGATCAAGGAGGTAGCATATGTGGAATGCCACAAATCTGAAAATTCTTCTACACAAACCACTATGAGTACATGTACTACTATGTGAATAGAGGTGTCGAGGTCAAACATAGTATTCCATCGTTTGATTACCGGTCATTGATGTATACCATTAACAGACGCGATATCACCCACCGATAATGAAAATGGGAATCAAGGTACCAAAGTGCAATCTAACAAGTGTAAATAGATGTGTTGAGGTTGAACACTTGGAAGAATCCATCAATCATGGTACATTGATGTATTCCCAAAACTGTCAATGGTGAGAGAACCTACCACTGATGATTGTAAGTCTCAAGGCACTCAAATGACTCTAGAATCCTATCCCAGAATAATGATCTGAAGTTGATGGGATGGAATCCGCTGGAAGGAGGGCATTGAGGCATCCCCCATCAACCAACACAAGGTACTCAGCAACAATGTATAATGTGGAAGGACTCGAGCAAGATGTGCATGAACTAGTAACAATATCGGGAATGGCTGACATGCAAAGTGAAGACAACTAAGGAATGGTCGACTCAGGCTTCAACTTCCTTGAACAAGAGCATAAAGGCAAATGGTGACTGAAGATAAGCAGCATGGACTCAATATGCAGACTGGGACATCCTTATGACACAAGAGACATCAACAGAGGCTCCAAAGGGACTGGAAGCTTAACCATTCGGTGGAGAAAAACTCAAAGTAACGAGTACAGATCCTAAAGTCAAACTAATAACCCAACCAACGGATGTGATATACAGTGCTTTGTTCAAAGGTGGCACGACTCGACTGCTACCAAAGATAACATCTTTTCCTATCTGAATTTTTGGGTTTTTTTTTCATTTTTTTGGACTTTTTCAAACATTTGGAAAGCTTGAAAAGGAATAAAAGTTATTATAGTTACAAATCTAGGAAGAGATGAGTGTTAGAGGTCAAATAAGCTAGTTCTAAGCAGCGGAACATACCTATGCTCAATGCAAGGAAACATGTGCAGGATAATGACACTCAGGGAAAGGTCCCCTCCCAGTAAAAAATGGGGGATCAAGCTGCAAAAGATATGTAAAAAGGCTCTACTTGGCTAGACATGAGACAAGCTCAAGCTATATGGATGATAATCAAAGTCAGGGAAGCTGACATAAGGCTCAATAAGACAAGCAAAAACTCATGATAATGCAATTACAACTTGACATATACAAGGGAGTCCGGGGGGAAAGGCCAGCATAAAGTTCAAGAGGAGTATGAAGCTCTTGCTCAACGTCATGGAGGTACTATACAAAGGACTCCCACACCTTAAAGGAGAAATGTCGGCATGGGCACCAAATGCAAAACATGATCTAACTAGGGTACCCATGTATGGGAAAGCTCTACCATTCACAACATGTCACTTCTAAAAGCAACAGGAAGGTTCTGTGACAAGATGGAATGGGTTTGTACCTAGGGTTAAGATGAAATGTTCATAAGGTCATGCAAAATGCAAGCAGATGTGAAATCCTAGCCTATATTCCAGTTTAGACATGATACCTGTAATAGGCATGAACAGATCAAAGACCTCGCAAAGAGTGTACAAAAAATGGACCCTACATGACAACAATATTAGTCCAAATCAATTGGAAGCAGTCAATAAAGAGTCCAAACTATAGGCCACAAGGAGGATTGATCATGACAACTACATTCAAAGGAAACAATGCGGTGGATGATGGGACATAAGAAGCAAAGTAAGGTGAAGACCCAACGTTCACTTATCCACTACCACCCCCGTGAGGGTGACCACTAGTGTAAAGACCAAGAGAAGGGAATAAAAATCCTCCACAAATGGACTAGAGGATGGAATATGACCATTCCCAAATCCATGAGCATGGTAAGGGGCTATGATGCCCCCAAGTCCGACACCAGGGTCCATACTAGGACCAAGGACGGGTGACAGGATACCAGGCATACTGAAAATAAAAGGATCTGAAATCAAGAGAACATAAGTATACTCAAGTAACCGTGATCCCTAAAGCACACTGGCACACAAAGAGCACACTCTTAAGAGAATCTACAGCCATAATGCAAGCAAACCAAGGGGAGGATATGTGAGCTCCCAAATGCAGTAGGTATGTCTCGCCTAGGAGAGGCTCGAGACTCCCATACACTACAAGCAGAGGTATGTAACCAATTATAGTGGCCCTCGGCTTCAACGCATAAAGCGACTGTGTTGTCCGACCTCTACCTAGACAGGACACTCACAGAATAACCTCTGTAAGTGCCCCCTGTGATAACCTAGGTAACGAAACTAAGGTCACCTCAATATAACCAATGCTCAGGAGGACAGTCATAGGTGGTATCGATAGTATGGGCAGGGTAGCAAATCCTGAAACTCTCGAAAGAGCCCCCAGATACAAATACGATCCTGGAAATATCTTCGGTGCTCACAGAAAGTGACCAAGGGTCATCCCAATCACAATCGTGTGCACTGCCTTGTGCTTAACTCCCATGTAAGAGGAGCGTCCTGATAAACACTAATTATATCAATGGTTTCACTCTCTCACCTGGACAGACACCTAATTGTTTTGTTTAGTGGTATTGGAGAATTAACTCACAATGAACTATTCCAAGACCCTAAAACCTAATCTTGTTGATGCACCCTAAAAACAAAAGAGTGTAATACATTTTATTAAGCGCTGATTTTATTTGGTTATGATTACTCAAAGGGTAAAATGGTCATGCAACTAATGAAGTTATGACTCGGCAATGAAGTAAATATGCACACCTAACAAGCAATGCTAAGTGCAATTGTGTAGAATGAAAAACAAGGTATGCCACTACATGAGATGCATAAATAATCATTCCTTTCAAAATGTCAATGCAATCCTTCCTATATGAAATCCTAAACACAACTCTCATCCAAGTAATCCAATGCAAGTACCTCCTCAAATCCATATCTAAGATTCAACTAAGAGTGCAACAATTTTGTATTTTTCAATATAAAAGAATGAAAAATGAAATAAAAGTCATTTAATACTCTCAGTCTCTGCAGCAAGTATAAAACACAAGCCCAGCAAGACACCGAGACAAAAAGAGTAATGCACTAATGGCAAAACAAAAAGATAAATGACTAAAACTACTTTCAAAGAAAAATCAATGAAAAAGCAGTCTCTTGTCACAAAAGAAGCAGTCAACATACACCATAAGAACCCAAGAAAACCCAGCCACACTCACAACCCACCCAGCAACTTCCCACAATATTAAACTCAACCAAAAGGGAGGATGTATGCGAATGTTTAAAGAACAGTTGTGTATATACATGACTTTTGGCCAAAAACCTGCATGTATACGCGGATTTTGGCCAAAAACCTGCATGTCTACGCGACTTTTGGCCAAAAACCCACGTATGTACGCAACTTTTAGCCAAAAACCTGCGTATACACAGAAGAAAGTGGTAAAAAGTAGGAAAAGGGTCAAACCACTCAAGGGGAGTGTCAATGTATGAACATACTATAAAATGTGACACATAAACAAGGAGAAACAAAGAGCAAGTCAAGAATATCAAGCACATTGTGCCCACATCCCCAAATAAAAACAAGGAGCATCCCCAGTATGGTCGCCAATTCTGTTACGGAGAGAAACTTCCTATGGCTTGGGGTGTACCACAACAGACAGATAGACCGCGGAAATCAATCCCTTTCCAATATGCAAGAGAAACTAAACATATAACACTAAAGGATCTCAAATCATACCTTATTCCAAACGGTTGAAGTAGATCCCCGTTGAGCTTTTTCTAATCTCGCTTGCGCTATCAATTTGCTCTCAACAACAGCAAACAAGACAAGCATGCTACATAATATGGTGTTAGATCTACTCTAGCATATATAATCAACAATGTATAAGAAATTAAACATATCCATAAATTCAATATTCATTCAAATGCACATTATTGGACAAGAAAAGATATTTCTATTAATCAAATCAGAGATTACACAAGTGACAACCTCTGTCGGCACGTCTGTGAACCAGAGAAACTGAGTCCTCCACCTGGGCCTCCACCACCTCAATCCTCTGTATCTTGATAGCAATCTCACAAGAAAAGGAAATCTTGGGAAGAACACAAAGTTCTCCAAAGGGACAAAGGGAAGCAGACTCAAGTATAAGCAAGCTACGACAACAATGGACTATAGTTTTCTTGCTCTTCAATTCCTCCTCTTCAATGTATCCAAGGGGTTCCTTATATAGCACTCCAAAGGGGTAATGGAGGGTCAAATCCGAGCAATCTCGAGGCATATGGAAGGCCAAGAGTCAAGTGGTTCAGACACACATCAAGGAAAACTCCAAAAATATTTGGACTTATGTACACATGCCGATGTACACGGGTTTGAGGTCAATATCCGTGTATATAAACGAATATGGGATTAAAAGTTGCGTACAGCAATAAACAGGTGTTTTAAGGGATGAACTTGGAAACATAAAAGTATAGTATTGGTCCATGGGGTCCAAAGATTCTACAGAGGGACAAGGAAGGCCATAAATATGTGATCAACCATGTGTGGTAAAATCAGTTGTAACAGGAATTCCAATAATTTTTTATTTTCTTATGAAATTCTCGCTTATTTATGTGAAATGCGTGATGTGTGAGACCAAATATTATTAAAATAAAATAAATTGTTGTCACTTTTCTTTTCCGATTGTATTATTGGAATTAGCTAAAATTAGTTGTATAAGTTTTCAGCCATAGTTTTGGGCAAGCGTTTTTTTGGCTCATGGTTTGTTCTCATGGTATTTGTTTATTGAAACAATATAAATATGTATTGTTGGCATATCATTTGTGTGCTCGGGAGATACAAGTTTGAATTAGTTTGGTCGAAATATTATGATGTATGTATATGGTTTGTTATAATAAAATTTGTTGATCCTTCCCTCCCCATGGTTTTTCCCATATTGAGTTTTCCACCTAAAATTTCGGTATTCAATTTTTATCTATATAAATTTTTCTTTATGTCTGAATAATTGTTTTTATACAAATATGCAATTTTACATTAGGTGAAAATTAATTATTAGATCTAGGTATAAATTGGTTGTATTATTCACAAAGGACTTTAGATATGATCTAGAATGGTTGTATTATTTGGCAAATAGAATGGTTGTATTATTTTGCATATATTATAGATCTCTTAAATAAATCCATTATATTTTTGGAAATTCATAAATTGTTATTGGCTATTGTTTTTCTAACAGTGGTATCAGAGCGATCATCTATAGGCGGTTGTGCTGGAATCAACCATAAGCATTGAAAAGCTTACCCAAGTAAATTTTACCATATGGAGATCTAAAATAAAAGATATTCTCACCTTGAAAGATCTGCAGTTACTAATTTTGTGAAAGTCAAAGAAACCTTCATCCATGAGTGATGAAGATTGGGAGAAGTTAGATCATAAGACAATTGCCATGATTCAGCAATATTTGGTAGACACACTAAATTTCATGTCTCGCAAGAAAAGTCAATCCAATATTTATGAAAAAAGCTTCATGATTTATATGAACATGATACAACATTCAATAAATTATTTTTAATGAAAAGGTTGTTTAATTTAAAAAAGAAGGAAGGAAGTTCAGTAGTGGAACATTTAAATGAGCTACACACAATGTTGAACCAACTCACAAGTCCAGGTGTGGAAGAATAACTTGCTATCATTGTGGAAAACAAGGCCATATTATAAAATATTAAAACGGGAACAAAATGAGCAAAAGGCAGACAACAACAACAAAAATGAAGAAATTATTGCAGTTGCATCAGAAGGTGAGGTATTAATTACCCTTTCTTATGAAGATGCATGTCTTTATACTTCAATTCATGATATTGATTAGATTTGTGTTTATGGTGCCTCCCACCATGCATGCAAAGGTACTCCCTGGATCGTGATTCTATTGCTCCCCTGCTTCTAGGAACCGACTCCCTCGAGGAGTGATCTATTCCAGGACTTGGTACCTGCCAAAGGCCGTTTTGAACCATGAACTGGACCTGAACATTGGAGCTAAAGATGCTAGGAGAAGGTGGATTGAGGACCCCTCCACCAATCCCATATAAAAAAGATGAATTTACCACACTAGTCGCTACTCAAAGCAAGAATAAACCCAACAGACCTCCGCCAAAGTTTGTTAAGAGGATCGAGGATCTCCCTATAGTAACCTTGCCTCTGGAGGACACCATCCGAGTGTCTCTCTCCTTAGCTGGTCGGGCCTTGATTGTCCAATTCACCAGACTATGGTCGTCTCCCAAAACCACCAAGAGCTGGGTACAGAGCAATGCAAGTCCAAGAGAACATGAAGGACACCGTAAGCATTTTCACCCAGAAACCATCAATAATACAACATCAAAGAGGCCACCAAAAACATAATACATAACAGCATCAAAAACAAGCCATCGATCCTTCAGCAATGACCACTTCGGAGGAAAGCTCCTTCCAGCTTATCAACCCCAGAGTCATGTTAATCCCTCGCTTAGACAGCACATCCGCATGTGTGTTATATTCAAGAAAAATATGATGATAGGCCAAAGGAGATAAATGATCCAGAAAATTCCTAACGCGAGCAATCCAAGGAGGAAGAGCCAAAGACTATAAGTCCTGACATTTCATACCCCAATCTATGATGACCCGAGAGTCACCCAGAATCATCTTCAACCAAATATCGTGAACATAAGCAAAGAAAAGAAGACCCCATAATGCCAATAGTTCAGCATGAGTGTTGGTTCCACTACCAACATTCATACAAATCCAAAAAGAGTGATTTACCTCAATCTGGATGACCATACCAGTACCACACAACCTGCGTTGTTTTGCCCCATCAAAGTAACCAATACGGTCAGCAACAGACAACTTAGGAAAAAAATATTACGAGGACAAGAACGAAACCCAGGCCGATATCCAAGATCAACACAAGACAGAATCTTGGGAACAATGCGAACCATGTCGATAGGGATCAACTGGAACAAGTATCTATTTCTCGTACCAGAATTCACAGATACAGTACAACCCCAACTCAAGAGGAATAGTTGAGTGTTCATCAATATGAAAGAGAAATTTCGAAAGATGTTCAATCTTCCAGGAACAGTGAACATTCCGCACATTACATAGTTGCATCCACAAACCCCGAAAACATGGACAGAGAAAGAAAAGATGCTAAACAAAATCAAGATCATTTAGACAGAAAGAACATCTGCTCGGGCCCTAATATCTACGACGCTGAAGCATATCCCACATAGGAATATTCTGATTCAATACGAGCCAAGTGAAGCATTTCACCTTAAGAGGGACATTCTTCTTCCACTGAATAGTATGCCACCGAATCGGCTGGTAAGGTATAAGAGAATTTAACAAAGAAGTATAAGCCAATCTAGCAGTCACAGACCCATCAGCCTTATTGCCATCCCAAACCAAAGTGTTTGGATCATCATTAAAATATAAAGCTGCTTCCTGAAGGTTTAAAATGAAGTCATTCCATTCCTTTGCAACCACCCTAGATAGTCCCAAATAGTGGGCTGACATCCACCCAGAAGTGAAGTCCCCAACATCCATCGAAGCTTGACTTAAAACAAAGATATTTTTTGCATGAAGGCTAGACATTAAACTACTGGAGAACTTCCAATGGTCAATCCCAACAATCGGATCCACACCCAATGAGATATTGTTACCCCTGCCCACCATCCAACGAATATCCCGTAGAATGACAGGAAGAGCTGAGCACAAGTTACACCAGACAGTCGAAGCATTATAGTTATAAAACTTTGCATTGAACAACCATAAAGCAGTTGGTAATCTCCTCAAATATTTAGATTTTAGAATTTTACACCAAAGATTGGACAGCATTAGTCCTCTCCAAAGACTCTTAGCATAGAGAGCAGTATTGAATAGCCCCAAGTGTTTAATGGCCCAGCGACCCCTCTCCTTTGGCAAAGACAAATATTTCCAATCCGCCAAGTGAAATTTACCAAAGTCCTATGAGCTCCTCCACAGAAATCGAAAGAAAAGACTGTGAAGGTGGTACCAGATACCCAAAGGGACACGAAATAAACCAAACCAGTACATAGGCAACAATTGAAGGACAAAAGTAACCAAGGTCAAGCATCCTCCCAAAGAAATCCATTTGGAGGACCACCGATTCATGCAAAAATGGACTTTTTTCACCAACCAGTCCCAGTCAGATCTATGATAAGAATTTGGTCGAAGGAAAAAACCAAGATAAGTAAAACCATCCTCCAGATGTTTACTCTGAACATAAAAAATATCCTCAATAGCATGTATGGTTAGTTCATCGATCCCATAATGTCTAAAACAAGATTTACCAAGACTAAAGGACATGCCCAAAGCACCACAGAACAGGTCAGTCAGTTCTTTAATAGCGAACCATTCTACAAATAACCCGCAACCAAAGATAATGACATCATCAACAAAAATTGTATGAGAAACTGCAATAGTACTAGAAACCTTCACACCTTTTATCACATTTCAATCCTTGGCTCGACTAAGAAGCAGACTCACGCCCTCAATAATAAGTAAAAATATATACGGAGATAAAGGGCACCCTTGGCGAATGCCACGAGTCCCTTTGAAAAAATGAGTAGGGGATCCATTAAATAGCATAGCAAAGGATGCAAAGTTAACACAGGACATAATCCATTGCGTGATAATCTGAGGTATACCAATCTGAAGAAGAACCAAATGCAAAAAAGAACGGGCCACCTTATCATATGCTTTCTCCAAATCTAGTTTGAGAACCATAGCAGAGAGTTTCTTATGCTTTATAGAGTGGATAGATTCTTGAACAATACCAGCCCCATTGAGAATTTGCCAATATGGAAAAAAACCAAATTGTTCAGCAGATATAGCCTTTCCCAGTGCATTTTTCATCCGTCCCGCAATAATCCTAGTGATCAGTTTGTACAGCAAATTACATAATCAATCGATCGATACTTCGCAAAAGAATAAGGTGTGTCAACCTTGGCGATTAGAGTCAGATAGGTGGTATTAAGAACATCAGGAACGAGACCAAAGACTCTGGTGCCTTCAATGGCAGCCACAAGCTCAGGCCCAAGCAGCTCAAAAAAGTGGAGATAAAATTCGTGCATCCATCCATCGGGTCCTGGGCTTTTGTCTTTTGCGAATTATTTAAGGGTAAGTTCCACCTCCCATAAGACTATAGGATCACCAAGAGCCACACAATCCACCTCAGAAAACATAGAGGGATAGAGCTTAAGAACTTCCAGCTGATCAGATATTTTTGCAGTCTTGGGATCCTTGTATAATGTAGAAAAGAAATATGAAACCCTGACTTTGATCGAGTCCTGATTCATGACCAAATTCCCAACGTAATCCCAAGTTTCCCAGATAGAGTTGGAAAGTCTTCTACGGTTGGCATAGGAATGGAAATACTTAGAATTTTCATCCCCCAAATCTAACCAGATGGCACGACTCTTCTGACGAAGAGATTCCTCCTTATGAGACAAGATCGTCCACTTCTGTTGAAAAAGATAATTTAAGTGCTTAGTCTGCCCAGGACTAAATCAATCCATAACCATATCAACCTTATGTCTACCAATTTCATCCTCAATAGAACATAGAGTGTTATCTTCCTACTTTTTTACATTTAATTCCTATTCCCTGACAATCAGCCGTAGCTTTGAAAGTTTGTATATCAAAGCATAAATAGCAAAGAAATGAGAAGGGGCCTCTTGATGTAAATTAGTCCACTCAGAAATGACCAAAGAGTTGAATGCGTCCACAGACAACCAGGTAGTGTTGAACTTGAAGGGGTACAAATTTTTGCTCTGATTGAAATCCAATTGTATAATATTATGGGTTTGTGGTCGGAAAAACCAGAAGATATGTACCAACTTCGATATTCCTCCAAAGAATCACATAAGGAGTCAGACATAAAAAAAACGATCGAGACGTTTCACTATACCAGCACCACCATTCCGACCAATTGACCATGTAGGAGAAAAGATTCATGACTTAATGTTCAGCAGGCCATCCCCATCAAAAAAGGCATGAAAATAATCAGACAACGAATCTATTGAGTGGCCACATCCACAGACTTCGCCAGCAGACCAAGTGAAATTCACATCACCCACAAGAAAAATGTTAGGAAGATTTAGAAGGCCATCTGCCTTAACATCGTCCCAGAAAGACACCCTTTGAGTATATGGGCCATAAATATTCAACAGATAATCAAATCTCCAAAACCCTTGAGTCTCCCTTTGAGCCGAAGACGTACACATGAATGGAAGGCCTTTAGATCAGCCAGCACAGGATTCCACCCCACCAGGGTGCCCCCAGAGTTACCACAAGCATCCAAGGCACTGGAAAACCATCCACGCAACTTCAGAAAAAAAAATCACATGCAGAATCCCCCGAAGACATAATTTCTTAAATAAATACAATCGTCGAACAGACCTTATCCAACATACTTTTGAACGTGGCACATTTTGGCCCCCCGCCCAGCCCACGGATATTGAAGGAGAGCAAGTTCATTGGGTAACCTCTATTGAGGCCACACTTGCTCTAAGGGCCCGAGAGGGAGAAGACAAAGCAGAGTCAGACAGACCACGCAAAGAGAGAGGAACCACCATAGGATTAACAAAGGATTGCTCCTGAATAACATCCTTAAGACCTCGAATGTCCCTAGTAGATTTTTTCTTTTTATGAACCGTCACAAAACCCCTATTGACAGTAGGAAGGGGAAGAATATCAGTAGAAGGAGAGTCAACCAGCGTGAAAATGGGATTGGCTGAGTAAGGAGTATAGGGCTTAGGTGACACAGTTGAATCAACCACCGCGAGCCGGGAAGAAAGCTCTGACACCCCCACCGGCACATTGGGCAAAGAAGACGAGGATAAAGATATATCGAGCTCATTGACTGATGGAGCGAGAGGAGTAACCTTAGTAGAGGAGGGAACCCCACCTACCCCTGGAGAAGCACACGTGCCGCCATCATTAAAACCAACAATGTGATCCCCCAAATCCAAAATCTAGTCCAAGCTAATAGAAAAAACACCAGGGAGACCCTACCTAGTCAATCCAGAGTCCGAGGCACGGCCAGGAGTGTCCAGAAGGGACAAAGAGTCAATAATATCAACATAATCAATCAACTTCAACAAAAGAGGTACATTGGAAGCAAACTTACCAACAAAAGCCAAAGTAGAAGGTTTATCGAGAGGAATAGGAAAATTAATGTCCTTCTCAAGCATAGCCAAAGTGCCATCAACCCAACCATCATCAACCAGGGCCCAACCTTTACGAGGACAAAGTGCCTTAGAATGTCCGGGCAGACGACACCAGTGACACCTAAAAGCCACCTTCCAGTATTCAAGACGTTGAATGAATGACCCCTCATCCCAAATAATCTCCAACTTGGTTGGTAAACCCTCATAAAGGTCGATGTCCACAAGAATGCTCGGCAAAGAACAATCAAAACCCAAAAGACGCTCTTCCTCCATAAGGATAAAGGTGTCGATAAAATTATCCACCGCCATAAACCATCAAATGTTCCAACACTGGATAGGAAAGTCCGAAATGAGAACCCATAGATGACAATCAGCCACCTTCTCTGTGCTCGAGTTGAAACTCACAGGCCAACGCCCCAACACCATTGAGCCCAAACCCAAAATCCAATATTGTGTCTCGATATAACTCTATCATCAATTGATAAAAACTGGAACAGCACCCAACCATTCGCCAATGTGAGGACTTTAGGGATGGACTTCAGAATAGGTTTCCAAGTCTCCCTAACCCAAGCCAGGATTTTCAAACGGGACAACATCACATACTCGAAATGTTCGATAAGCGCATGCTGCAAAAGTGCCGCCACCATGTCAATAGTGACATCCTGGCCCGGGACACAAACAGGACACCCAAGTTTGACATTCTCAAAAAGATTTGTCGGACAAGAAGAACCCTTAGGGTTTACACGACAACCAAACCCACCAGACGAGCCGTCCGCCACCCCCGAGGGACCACGATGAATAATCAACGAGGATGAAACCCCATCCTGAACTATGGGAGTGGAAGTTTCACCCATCAGAGGAACTCCCACACTAGACGTCGAATTCAACTTTGAACAGTGGATCCACACATTGGGGTTCACCCGAAAACCAAAAGACAGCCCTGGAGGCTGCGCCATCACCAAATGACGCCCACAACGGGAAAACCATCGCACAAGAGACAAGAAAAAGAGCAGCAGAACCTGACAAAAGAAGCACACAGCTAGCAGGTAGAGTCCCCATCCCATCACTAGAAAAAAACCAAATATAAAACAAATGACTACGTTCCTTCTTTTTTAGTCAAGTTGGTACTAGGTCTGCCAATCGCAGACTTGACTCTTGAGCCACCACTAATAAACAATATGAAGAGTGAATAAAGCACCAAAACCCATCAAGGAAAATAACAAAAACTAAAGGGGTCCGTAAGATAGGGGAAGGAATAACCAAGAAGGGTTATCCAAGCAGAGCTAACCCCAGTCAGCAGAAGAAACCACAAAACATAAAGATAAACCCCATAGAAAAAAACGGTCGATAAACAGTCAGATGAACAGAAGAATAAACATGAAAACACCAGACCAATTGAGCAAACTAAAAAATAAAATAATACCTACCGCTCGAAAACCACAAACCGCAGGCAGAGCAGCACAAGAACCGGCCAGGAGGCCAGCAGGGTTAACAGGAGCTGAGGAGCCGAAAAATTAGCCCCAAAGAAGCAAGGATTTTTGCATGGAGCTTCTGCGCCAAGCTAGGGTTTGGGTGTGGTTCATCCATTGCCACCCTTTTAACATTCAACATTGTTGTAAGTATAAAACATTTACAATATGATATTTGATGGTGTTGAGAACAAATTAAGTAAATATAAAGTGTAGATTGTTGATTGCAAATACAGTGCATTCCCTCAAAACCATTGCTATGTTATTGTGGAGTAGAAGACCATATACACATTTCTTATTGGATGGTTATGTTTTCCGTTTTTAATGTTTTATCTTCCATGAAAGTCCCTATCAAAGGGCTTGTCGTCATTTTCATAAATTAGCATGCAAATCAAAGATACATATTTCACATATGTTATAATTATAAGTTTGCACATAAACTAGAGCTATTTATTTCATCATATCTTACTTTTAAATTAAGTTTGAAGTCTATACTCTATTTTGAAGAATCAGAAAATTTGGGGCATTATTTGGCCTCACATAGAGGCATGGGGGCAACTTGTACTCTCGAAACTTTGGTCTTTTTAAAATATTAATTGACGGTACTATGCATATCTTTTTTTTTGGAATAATGCTAACAACACTGTTAGCATTAGTTCCCTTACATTAAATGTTTTGAATATTTTGTATGATTATGCAATCCATCTGCATGCATTGCACACCTACTTTTGAGCATGCCTTCTTATGTGCGTTGCACACCTACCTGGGAGCTTCACACTTGTTAGACTTCACCTACCTATGAGTGTGCCTTCTTGTGTGCATTGCACACCTGCTTGTGAGTGTGCCTTCTGTGCATCTGCATGCATTACACACCTGCCTGTGAGTGTGCCTTCTGTGCATCTGCGTCCATTACACACCTTCCTAGGAATTTCACACATGTTAGACTTCCGACGCAGAAAATTCCATGAGCACGGTCACCTATACAAGGACTGCCCTAAACATAAGGCTCACTTGGACAACGGACAAAACCCCCCAACTGATGAAGAAGGCTTCAAGAAAGTTTCCAACGGAAGGAAACAAGGCAGAAAGAATCCCACAATAAGCAAAACTTCGAATCTCTCCACTAGTAATAGCTTTGGGATTTTAGAATCTCAACCTGATGAGCCAGGTAAAGATCCTGAAGAACCCCAGCCCTCTCCGAAACGCCCTCACCAAGAACACCAGAAGGGAAAGCAAAAGGAGGATTCTAGTCAACCAGCCAAGAAAGTTGCATCTGCACAGCCCCAACCACCAAAACGCATAATTCAAGATCAAGAAAAGCCAACTCGGGCTCAAGACATAGATGTACCAATGGATGAATGCATGGGCGATATAGACCTGGGTGTCCTAGATCTCTTTGGACTAGAGGAAGCCTGCAAAAACAACACTCTGCATACGATCACTCCCAAACAAGTTCAACTGCTTACAGACATTTTACAATCACCAAGCACCCGTTCCAAACTGGGAGTTATTATTAGCCACCTTAAGGAGACGAAAAAAAACATCAAGGAAGCCAAGAAGCGTGGGAGGAAATCAGACATTCAAAGACTAGCTTCCCTGGGCACCATGCTAGCAGAATCGGGACAATATTCCCAGCTTACAAAATTCTTCCCCTCCAACTCCATTGTTCCCCAATGAAGGTTATCTCCTGGAACATAAGAGGCATCAACATCCCTAGCAAGCAAAGAATGATCAAGAAAAAGATCCAGCAAGAAAAAACCACCATCTTAATGTTACAAGAAACCAAATCTAATAGTGTTACTCTGCAAACCCTAATAATAAGAAATCCAATATACATAATATTTACTTTTACAGTCCAACCTTTTGAAAATTTCATCAGGGTAGTCTTCTTTATCCTAACAACTAGCCAGACAAGCCATGAAAAAAACTGATAAAACTCTTTTTCATAAATAGTTCCTTCTTGTGAAAAATAGAACCAAAATGAGGATGGTGCACTAGCGTTTTCTCCTGTAACCTCATGATGCCTGAAACCTAATGATTGCTCTATAATCTTGCTCTGACTTTCTCCAGATCCCTCCTACATGGTTCTCTCCCTTTGTCCCTTGGATCAACCACATGGCCACCTGTGCGGGGGGGACGCCCTGTCCCTCCCGGCCACTGTCAGATGACGCATGCCCCATGCAGCTACAGGATGATTCACCATCTCTTGACAGCCCTCTGCCCACCGACACCTTACCTACTGACAATTTCTGCCCACCAGCACAGCCTTCACATATTGAAAAACCTAGAACCAATACCTAGCTAGCCAAATCCGTAGAACAACCCCGAATCAACCTCCCTCCTTCCAGAATCAATGCCAAAATTGAATACATGAAGACATACATGCTTATCAGGAAATTTATCGGGATCTGGCCAACTGAAAAGTGGCTCTGTTCAATTGGATCGCAACGAAATGGAGACCAAAGGCACACTTCGATGTGCAACTCAAATCCAAAGGATTTTTCACCATCATTTTCTCACTGCTAGAGGATAGAGACCGTGTGCTAGAAGGAGGGCCTTATTTCTTTAACTTGGTAGGACTCCTCCTCAGAAACTGGATTGAACACTTCAACACTGACAAGAAAAACTTTGCTTGGGCACCAGTCTGGATCCGGCTATACTCTCTACCTCAAGATTATTGGGACGAGGAAACCCTCAAAGAAATCGACAATTCCCTATGGGAATTCGTAAAATTCACAGACCAAACCAAGAAGCAAAGGCATACTTCTTATGCGCGCATCTGTGTTTACATGCATATTGTCAAATCCCTTCCGGATTCTATCATGTTGACTCATGAAGAAATAGAATGGATACAACCGCTAGATTACGAGCTTGTGCCCTTCCGATGCAGAAAATGCCATGAACATGGTCACCTATACAGGGATTTCCCTAAAAATAAGTCTCACTTGGACAACAAACAAACCCCCAACTGATGAAGAAGGCTTCATCAAAGTTTACAATAGAAGGGAACAAGGCAGAAAGAATCCCACAATCAGCAAAACTTCGAATCCCTCCACTAGTAATAGCTTTGGGATTTTAGGATCTCAGCTTGATGAGCCAGGAAAAGATCACGAAGAACCCCCACCCTCTTCGAAATGCCCTCACCAAGAGCACCAAAAGGGAAAGCAAAAGGAGGATTCTAGTCAACCAGCCAAGAAAGTCTCATCTGCACAGCCCCAACCACCAAAAAGCATAATCCAGGATCAAGAAAATCCAACTCATGCTCAAGACATAGATGTACCAATGGATGAATGCATGGGCGATATATACCTGGGTGGCCTGGATCTCTTTGGACTGGAGGAAGCTTGCAAAAACAACACTCTGCATACGATTACTCCCAACCAAATTCAACTGCTTACAGACATTTTACAATCACCAAGCACCCGTTCCAAACTAGGAGTTATTATAAGCCACCTCAAGGAGACGAAAAAAAGCATCAAGGAAGAGCCAAGAAGCATGGGAGGAAACCAGACATTTAGAGACTCACTGCCTTGGGCACCAAGCTAGTAGAATGAGGATAATATTCCTAGCTTACGAAATTCTTCCCCTCCAACTCCATTGTTCCCCAATGAAGGTTATCTCCTGGAACATAAGAGGCATCAACAGCCCTAGCAAGCACATAATGATCAAGAAAAAGATCCAGCGAGAAAAAACCAACATCTTAATGTTACAAGAAACCAAATCTATTAGTGTTACTCTGCAGACCCTAATTCCTAGACTCTGTAGGTGCAGCCAATGTGTCTCTGTTGACTCTTTAGGGGCCTCTGGGGATTAACTATCACCTGGAATCCTGAAGAAGTTGAGCTTGACAACTTTCTAGCCACCCGCTGCTCACTTTCTGCTCACTTTCATCCTCTTGGCTCCAATATTCATGGCCAGATCACCAATGTCTATGGACCTCAACTTCCTGCTCAAAAAAACGCCTTAGTGGACTTTCTTCACTGGCTAAGTCTAGACCAGCCTCATCCCATTGACATTCTAGAAGGCGATTTCAACCTCATCACCTTTCTACCGGACAGAAGAGGGGGGCGTCGTCTTCTCTCCCAGACGATAAGATTTTCAAAGAATCTATTGACACCAACGCACTGATCGATCTAAATACCAATAATGGTATTCATACTTGGTATTCATATTTCAGCTATGTTATAATTATAAGTCTGCACATAAACTAGAGCTATTTATTTCACCTTATCTTACTTTTAAATTAAGTTTGAAGTCTATACTTTATTTTGACGAATCAGAAAATTTGGGGCGTTATTTGGCCTCATATCCAGACATGGGGCAGCTTGCACTCTCGAAACTTTGGTCTTTTTAAAATATTAATTGACGGTACTGTGCATATCTTATTTTGGAATAATGCTAAAAACACTGTTAGCATTAGTTCCCTTACATTAAATGTTTTGAATATTTTCTCCTTTTGTATGATTGCGCAATCCATGTGCATGCATTGCACACCTACTTTTTAGCATGCCTTCTTATGTGCATGCGCACCTGCCTGGGAGCTTCACACTTGTTAGACTTCACCTACCTAGAAGCGTGCCTTCTTATGTGCATTGCACACCTGCCTGTGAGTGTGCCTTCTGTGCATCCGCATGCATTACACACCTGCCTGGGAACTTCACACATGTTAGACTTCAGGTATGCCATCAATAGAACCAGCCATCAATCAAACCCAAGACTAAAAATTATGACACTAACATTTCTAATACTAATTTGGAGCAGTTTATAAACTAGACACTATATTTTATGAGCGATGTTCAGAATATGATACAAGCTGTGCAAAACTAGATGGTCAAGCAAATCGACGCTCAGAAACAAATTTATGAAAAAATGAATGAATTATATCAAGTCATTTCTTACGGTGCAGTAGCAACACGCAAGGGTTTTCGTTCCACATCAGTGACAAATATACCATCCAACACGCAAGGGTTTTCGTTCCACATCAGTGACAAATATACCATCCAACACGCAAGGGTTTTCGTTCCACATCAGTCTTCCCAGCGGACACTACAAATTGGTTCAGTTGTTGTTGTCTATCATCACCCATCTCCAAGTTTGACGCAGCCGTTTGAACCTATTATTGAATTATCCAGGTCACAAATTCCTCACGATTAGTTGCAATTATATTGTTCCACTATTTTAGCATAAATTCATTATAAGAATTAAAGTCTATGTAAATATTGCAGTATATTACAAAGTAAGCTGAGAGAGGAGACCACGAGCCATCAGTTATGTGTTTGCGCAGTTGATGACCTCTTTGCATCTACATCTGCAAGTTATTATGAAGGTTCAAGTTTATTGTAATCTACATATAAAATTTAAAAGGTTACACAAAGGATTCAAGAATTACAAGACCAGAACAATGAGCTACAACAAAAAAAAATCAGAGCACGTCGTCAGCTGAACAAAGCAACCATTATTTGAACTGTTTTAGAAGTAACTTCTTCCATTTTAGGTAACCCATTTGTTTAAAAATGTGTTGTTTCGGGACCTTTACCTTCCCACTAACATCTATGGTTCTTTCTTTATGTTGGAGGGTTTAGTAAGAATAGTTGGAGCCGCCACTTGCTTCTAATACATGAAAAGTGTGATTTAGTTGTTGAAAGAACCCAAAAGTGTGATTTAGTTGTTGAAAGAACCCAAGCTGAAACAGCTTAGCATTGCATTGGACTGACATGACATGAGATAACAATTTCATTTCACTCTTTCTTTAGGCATGAAAACCACAACAAATAGAACCATCTTCCATTCCCACATCCTTACAAAGGACAGTCGAGTTTGGGATGCGCACCAAAATCCCAAGTGGATTGAATCGATTCGGTCCATTAGGTTCAGCCTTTCCAATTGATTTTAGATGATATCCAAACACACTACTGAAGAAAATATTGTTTATTTGATCGCATTATTGTTGATTCTTTCAGTGATTCAAGCGATTTCCAATAGATAAAATTACTAAAAGCAGCTTCGATTCACTTAATTCAACCACTAGTTATTTTTGGTCGTTGGAGTGTGTAGGTACCACTGAATAGCACCCAATAAGTGCATTATTTAAAAATGGATCCATTGAAGACAGGAACGATGGTAGACTTAGTGTATATTCGTGTATCCAAACACGGCAATCACTCAAGCAACCACCCTGGTTAAAAAACTAATTATGGAACTTAGATCCTGAAGGGTATGACTTCATCGCCAAAAACCTTTTCAGCATTTCTTGACAAACACCTCATTATTCTCACTATAAGCTTATGTCATTTGGAAGGTTTTATTTAATAATAAGAAATCCAATATACATAATATTTACTTTTAGAGTCCAACCTTTTGAAAATTTCATCGGGTAGTCTTCTTTATCTTAACAACTAGCCACACAAGCCATGAAAAAAACTAACAAATCTATTTTTCATAAATAGTTCCTCCTTGTGAAAATAGAACCAAAATGAGGATGGCGCGCTAGGGTTCGCTCCTGCAAGCTCGTGATGCCTGAAACCTAATGATTGCTTTGTAATCCTGCTCTTACTTTCTCCAGATCCCTCCTACTTGGTTTTCTCCCTTTGTCTTTTGGATCAACCACATGGCCACCTGCGCGGGGGGAGGGGACGCCCTGTCCCTCCCAGCCACTGCCAGATGACGCCTTCCCCATGCAGCTGCATGATGATTCACCATCTCTTGATGGCCCTCTGCCCACCGACACCCTGCCTACTAACAATGTATGCCCACCGGCATAGCCTTCGCATATGGAAAAACCTAGAACCAATACCTGCGTAGCCATATCCGCATAAAAATCCCGAATCAACCTCCCTCTTTCCAGAATCAAATACATGAAGATGTACGCGCTTATCGGGAAATTTATCGAGATCTGGCCAACTGAAAAGGCTCTGCTCAACTAGATCACGGTGAAATGCAGACCAAATGCACACTTCGATGTGCAACTCGGATCCAAAGGCCTTTTCACCATCATTTTCTCACTGCTAGAGGACAAAGACCGTGTGTTGGAAAGAGGCCCTTATTTCTTTAACTCGGCAGGACTCTTCCTCAGAAACTAGATCAAGCGCTTCAACCCTGACACGGAAAACTTTGCTTGGGCACCAGTCTGGGTCTGGCTATACTCTCTACCTCAATATTATTGGGACGAGGAAACCCTCAAAGAAATCGGCAATGCCCCAGGGGAATTCGTCAAATTCGCAGACCAAACCAAGCAGCAAAGGTATACTTCTTATGCACGCATATGTGTTTACATGCATATTGCCAAATCCATTCCAGATTCTATCATGCCGGCTCATGAAGAAACATAATGGATACGGCTGCTAGATTACGAACATGTTCCCTTCCGATGTAGAAAATGCCATGAGCATGGTCACCTATACAGGGGCTACCCTAAAAACAAGGCTCACTTGGACAATGGACATAACCCCCCAACTGATGAAGAAGGATTCAAGAAAGTTTCCAACAGAGGGAAACAAGGCAGAAAGAATCCCACAATCAGCAAAACTTCGAATCCCTCCACTAGTAACAGCTTTGGGATTTTAGGATCTCAGACTGATGAGCCAGGTAAAGATCCCGAAAACCCCCACCCTCTCTGAAACGCCCTCACCAAGAGCACCAAAAGGGAAAGCAAGATGAGGATTCTAGTCAACCAGCCAAGAAAGTTGCATCTGCACAGCCCCAATCACCAAAAAGCATAATCCAGGATCAAGAAAAGCCAACTCACGCTCAAGACATAGATGTACCAATGGATGAATGCATGGGCGATATAGACCTGGGTGGCCTAGATCTCTTTGGATTGGAGGAAGCCTGCAAAAACAACGCTTTGCATACGATCACTCCCAAACAAATTCAACTGCTTACATACATTTTACAATCACCAAGCACCCGTTCCAAACTGGGAGTTATTATTAGCCACTTCAGGGAGACGAAAAAAATCATAAAGGAAGCCAAGAAGCATGGGAGTAAATCAGACATTCAAAGACTAGCTGCCCTGGGCACCAAGCTAGTAGAATCATGACAATATTCCCAGCTTACAGAATTCTTCCCCTCCAACTCCACTGTTCCCCGATGAAGGTTATCTCTTGGAACATAAGAGGCACCAACATCCCTAGCAAGCACAGAATGATCAAGAAAAAGATCTAGCAAGAAAAACCCACCATCTTAATGTTACACGAAACCAAATCTAATAGTGTTACTCTGCAAACCCTAATAATAAGAAATCCAATATACATAATATTTACTTTTACAGTCCAGCCTTTTCAAAATTTCATCGGGATAGTCGTCTTTATCCTAACAACTAGCCAGACAAGCCATGAAAAAAACCGACAAACTCTCTTTTTCATAAATAGTTCCTGCTTGTGAAAAATAGAACCAAAATGAGGATGGTGCACTAGGGTTCGCTCATGCAACCTCATGATGCCTGAAACCTAATGATTTCTCTGTAATCCTACTCTGACTTTCTCGATATCCCTCCTACCTAGTTTTCTCCCTTTGTCCCTTAGATCAACCACATGGCCACCTACGCGGGGGGGACGCCATGTCCCTCTCGACCACTGTCACATGATGCCTGCCCCATGCAGTTGCAAAACGATTCATCATCTCTTGACGGCCCTCTTCCCACCGACACCCTTCCTACTGACAATGTTTTCCCACCGGCATAGCCTTCGCATATGGAAAAACCTAGAACCAATACCTGCCGATCTAAATCCGCAGAACAGCCCCGAATCAACCTCCCTCCTTCCAGAATCAATGCCAGAATCGAATACATGAATACGTACGCGCTTATCAGTTAATTTATTGGAATCTGGCCAACTGAAAAGGCTCTACTCAACTGAATCACGACGAAATGGAGACCAAAGGCACATTCCGATTTGCAACTCAAATCCAAAGGATTTTTCACCATCATTTTCTCACTGCTAGAGGACAGAGACGGTGTGCTGGAAGGAGGCCCTTATTTCTTTAACTCGACGGGACTCTTCCTCAGAAACTGGATCGAGTGCTTCAACCTTAACAAGGAAAACTTTGCTTAGGCACCAGTATGGTTCCGACTATACTCTCTACCTCAATATTATTGGGACGAGGAAACCCTCAAAGAAATCGGCAATGCCCTAGGGGAATTCGTCAAATTCATAGACCAACCCAAGCAGCAAAGGTATACTTCATATGCATGCATCTATGTTTACATGCATATTTCCAAATACCTTTCGGATTCTATCATGCTGGCTCATGAAGAAACAGAATGGATACAACCGCTAGATTACGAGCATGTGCCCTTTCGATGCAGAAAATGCCATCAACATAGTCACCTATACAGGGACTGTCCTACAAATAAGGCTCACTTGGACAACAAACAAAACCCCCCAACTGACTAAGAAGGCTTCAAAAAAGTTTCAACCAGAAGGAAACAAGGTAGAAAGAATCCCACAATCAGCAAAACTTCGAATCCCTCCACCAGTAACAACTTTGGTATTTTAGCATCTCATCCTGACGAGCCAGGAAAATATCCAGAAGAACCCCCACCCTCTCCAAAACGCCCTCACCAAGAGCACCAAAAGGGAAAGCAAAAGGAGGATTCTAGTCAACCAGCCAAGAAAGTCACATCTACATAGCCCCAACCACAACAAAGCATAATCTAGGATCAATAAAATCCAACTCACGCTCAAGACATAGATGTACCAATGGATGAATGCATGGGCGATATAGACCTGGGTGGCATGGATCTCTTTGGACTAGAGGAAGCCTACAAAAAAACACTCTGCATACAATCACTCCCAAACAAATTCAACTGCTTACAGACATTTTACAATCACCAAGCACCCATTCCAAACTGGGAGTTATTATCAGCCACCTCAAGGAGATGAAAAAAAGCATCAAGGAAGCCAAGAAGCATGGGAGGAAATTAGACATTCAGAGACTAGCTGCACTAACCACCAAGCTAGTAGAAGCAGGGCAATATTCCCAGCTTACGAAATTCTTCCCCTCCAACTCCACTATTCCCCAATGAAGGTTATCTCCTGGAACATAAGAGGCATCAACAACCCTAGCAAGCACAGAATGATCAAGAAAAGGATCCAGCAAGAAAAACTCACCATCTTAATGTTACAAGAAACCAAATCTAATAGTGTTGCTCTGCAGGCCCTAATTCCTAGACTCTGGAGGGGCAGCCAATGCGTCTCTGTTGACTCTTTAGGTGCCTCTGGGGGATTAAATATCTCCTGGAATCCTGAAGAAGTTGAGCTTGACAACCTTTTAGCCACTCGCTGCTCACTTTCATCCTCTTGGCTCCAATATTCATGGTCGGATCACCAATGTCTATGGACCTCAGCTTCCTGCTAAAAAAAAAGCCTTCCGGGACTTTCTTCACTGGCTAATTCTAGAACAGCCTCATCCCATTGACATTCTGGGAGGTGATTTCAACATCATCACCTCTCTATAGGACAGAAGAGAGGGGCGTCGTCTTCTCTCCCCGGAATATAAGCTTTTCAAAGAATTCATCGACAAAAACAGACTGATCGATCTAAATACCAACAATTGTTTTCGTACTTGGAACAACCGAAGAGGAGGTACAACTCATATTGCGAGCAAGCTTGATCACTTTCTCATTACCGAACACCTCATGCTAAAAAATGAAAACTTTCTGCCTCCATCCTCCATGTTGCAGGCTCTGATCATTGGCCTATTTGTCTCCAGTGGCAGATGGGTGAATTAGCCCAGAGAAATCCTTTTAGAGTCAAGAAATTCTGGCTCGCCTATCCCGATTTCTCTAAGATGATCAAGAACTGGTGGCTGAACACACATGTTACTGGCTCCTCCTGCATGTAAAGAATGCATTCTAAACTTAAGATCCTCAAGATACACTTCAAGCACTGGAATAGGCACACGTTCGGCAACATCTTTACCAGCAAAGCACTTCTTAAGCAGGAAATGGATCATCTTCAACAACAAATTATTTCAAATGGAAGAACATAGGAAGCCTATCAACATGAACAAATTCTTCATTCCAATATAGAGGAGCGTACCAAACAAGAATAGACCCTTTGGATGCAGAAATCCAGAATAAAATGGCTCAAGGAGGGGGAACACAACACTGCCTTTTTTCACTGCTCCACAATTCAGCACTACATGCACAATCGCATCACCCACCTAAATAATAATGAAGGAGCTCATCTGGAATCCTTTCAGGATATAGAAATAGAACTTGTTTCCTTCTATGAGAACCTCCTAGCCGAAGACGGCCATGACAGGAATGCAGCTCAGCAACAGGTAACCTCCCACATTCCTTCTTTAGTTACAACTGAGCAAAATTTCATGCTCATGAGACCTACCACTCTCCAAGAGGTGGAAACAATCATCAAGCAAATGAAGGAGGACAAAGCCCCAAGACCGGATGGCTTTACTATCAACTTTTTCCACACACGCTGGGATCTGCTTAAACATGAAATATGGGAAATTGTAGAAGAATCCTACCACAACCAAAGGATCCTTCTAGCTATCGATGCCGCTTTCCACCCTAGATAAATTCAGGCCAATAGCTCTCTGCAATGTCCTCTACAAAATTATAACCAAAGTCATAGCCAATCACTTCAAACCCCTCCTCCCATCTCTCATTTCCCTGGAGCAAACTCGCTATGTTGAAGGGCGTCAAATTCTAAATGGCATCATCCTGGCTCATGAGGTCATTCACTCCCTTAAGCTCACCAAAAATCTAGGCATGCTTCTCAAGCTTGATCTCTCCAAAGCTTTCGACAAACTGAATTGGACCTTCATCGAAAAAACCTTACTTGCCTTTGGATTCGATCACTCCTAGACAAGATGGATTCTCAGTCTCATAACCACCACCTTCTTTGTCCTTATTAATGGCGTCCCCTCCAAACTCTTCAACCCCTTCTGGGACATAAGGCAAGGAGACCCTCTCTCCCCCTTCATCTTTATTCTCATGACGGAAGGCTTGGGATGCATGCTTAACCACACCAAGGCCCAAGGAACTCTAAAAGGTCTCTCTCTCCATGAAGACTCCTCCCTCACTCACCAACAGTTTGTGGATGACAACTTGCTAATGGGTCACCCCTTGGTCCAGGAAGCCAAAACACTCAACACCATTCTCGTCACCTTCTCTAAAGCCTCTGTCATGACTGTCAACCTGCATAAATCTGAGATCTTCTTTTTCAACACTTTGCTCGCTACTCAAAGAAACATCTCCATAATCCTTGGATTCAAAACTGTTAATCTTCCTTCGAAGTATCTTGGTGCCACCGTCACCGATTATGCCCTCAAGCATTCCTCCTGGAAGGAAAATCTCTCCAAACTGGAGCTTCGTCTCTCTCAATGGACCCTTCGCACGCTCAACCTTGTGGGACGTCTGGTTCTCATTAAATTTGTCCTTCAAGCTATGCCGCTCTATCTCTTTTCAGTTCTAGATGCTCCCAAATGGGTCCGCAAATCCATTCGCTCGCTCCAGAGAACCTTTCTCTAGAAAGGGGATAAGCAGGCGCATCATTGGGCCTTGGTAAAGTGGGATACTGTTTGTAGAACAAAGGAGGAAGGAGGATTAGGCCTTTGCGTTCCAGCTCTCAACAATGAAGTTCTTAGTGCCAAAATCTAGTGGAACTGGATCACCAAAAACAACAGTTCGTGGGCACAACTCTAGAACAAAAAGTATGCTACAAATTGGCCTACACGGAACCTAATCAAGTACTTGCAGGATATCAATGGATCACTTATATGGAATGCTCCCAACTCTCAAAGACCAATCATCCAACAACACTGTTTTTGGGAAATCCATGATGGATCTCTTGCCAACTTATGGACTGACTCATGGAACCAACTTCCTTCACTTGAAAACACCTTCAATCTTCATAGACTACATGATAGCTTCATGCTTCCTTATCATGAAAAAATCCACACCTTCTGGGACGCAAACGCTCAACAGGACTTTCGGGAATGGATCACCCACGACCATTGGCATCCACTACATCAGCAGGCCTACACCGACGCATTATGGGAGGACATCCAACAACGTTGCATTCGCGTCAGACATGGTAATGCCATTCTCCATTGGGGCTACAAGCCCAGAAGTATGTTCACCATCAAAGATGCTTACCATCTTATCAACCGTTTGGAAGAACAGTCTCATCCATGCTAGACAAAAATTTGGAAATTCAAAACCTGGCCCAAAGTCACAACATTTCTCTGGTGGGTTCTTCATATGTGCATCCTCACTTGGGATAACCTACTCAGAAGAGGCTTTATCGGCCCCTCTCAATGTTCGCTTTGTAAGGAACACAGGGAAACTTTGGAGCATCTTCTTGATCAATGCACCTTCTCTAATTAGTTATGTAACAAGATTACCTTCATTAGCAAGAGAACTGATAGGCGCCATGGAAACATATCTAAATCATCAATAATTGGCATGCTCATCCCTATCAAAACCCCATTCTAAATAGACTCTGACAGCTTATCCCTGGCTTCCTCATATGGAATATTTGGAAGGAGCGCAATAGTAGGATATTTGAGAGCAGAGCTAACCCCACAGAGAAGGTTTGGACATAACTCTAGTAGAATCTCAAGGAGACCACTATGCTTTCTAGATGGCAGGACAAAGATCTTCAAGCCAATACCTTGGAAAAAGAGATCTTAAACAACTGGTTTACCCATCCTCCAGCTACCCTCATCACCTCCATCCCTCCCCCTCTTCACACCTCCTCTCCCACCACTTGGTCCCCCCCACCCCGAGGGTTCTTTAAACTCAATTTTGATGGGGCTTAAAAAGGAAACCCCGGATTGGCTGGATTTGGAGGGGTTTTCAGATCTAATCACGGACATATCTTCCTTATTTTCCTTGGTAAACTGGGAATGGAAAGCAATAACGCAGCCGAGCTGATGTGGCATCTTTAGGGCATAACCATAGCCTTCACTCAAGGACTCTTCCCACTCATTGTCGAGGGCGATTTAGAACTAATCCCGAACATGGCTACAAAAATCCAAAATGGCTCAAGCAGCACCAAGGTCTCCTCCTGTTGGTGACTGGATCATGACCTTCAACAACTAGCATCTCTCCTCTCACAGACGACTACCATCACTTTTCAACATGTTTGTCGCGAAGCCAACTCTCTTGCAGACAAAATAGCCAACAGGGGAGTTATTTCATCTACCTTCCTCCAGTAGAGCTCACTGGCAGAGATCTCAAAATAAACTTTAGGAATGAATGCATCCAAATTGCTGCAAAGGATTTCTCCTCAGATGCGGGTGATAGGGACATTAATGGCCCACGTGGTAGGGATGAAGCACCTCCTCATGCCACGGGGCATCCCAGTCCTCACGACCTCGATGATAGGACTTTCCATGGCATTCAGTAGGCCTCCACCCTATGCCTTGACAGGACACCGTAACATGGATATGTTGTTTTGTACTTCTATCTGTAACATTATTTTCTTTTAATAGAATAGATATGAACTTACAAAAAAAATAGTTCCTGCTTGTACAACTGCATGTATATATTTAAAATAGAGGTAGTCAATAATTCTGAAGAATTTATAACACAATAAGATACCATAGTGACTAAATGCAGGGAAGCACCAATACTGCCTTCCATCAATCAATCCCGTGACATGCATTGTATCTAACAACAATTGACGCATTTATCTCTGCTTCATCTCTCATCTCAAGTGATCAATTTAATGATTGAAACACTCAGAATGCAAGCCACCTACCGTCTTGACTTTGGATATACCTAGGCATGAAAGAACATAACAGTTCATGAATCCCCATTGTTCAAAGGACACCAAACCCTAGGTATGTTATTCTTCCTCATTGAGCTCACCCCCATAGGCTGCAGTGGAGGAAAATGGAGCAAGGATAACGCCAATTAGGAGTAGGAACGTCTAGTTATCGGTTTTCTATGCATGCTTATCTTTTCTTGATCGAAGAAGAGAGAGAGTTATGATCTTTCTTTGCTTAGACAATATCAAAGGTGAGGAAGCAACTCTATAGCTTCATTTATGGACAATCTATTTGTTCAACCAAAATACCAAATTAAAATGGATGCATATTTCTGAATATGAAGAAGAATATATGAATGCCTATTTTTTATTATGAGACTACTATGAAAACTCTATGCATGAGGTGTTATTTACTATTATGTTCTATCCACTATGAGATATTACATCTATTACTTATTTAAAATTGTACTTGGCATCATAAACTTCGACATCATAATATTCATACTAAGAACAAGCTCTTCATCTATAGGTTTTGTTCTTGCCTTTGCTTAAAAGTTTTATTCTTGCTTTTCCTCAAGCTAATAAACAAATGAAAAATGTAGATGAGTCTGGCTTCAACAAGCGGTGAGCCAAGGGGGAGGCTTTGTGAAGTGACAGAGGCACATGGGGTCCAACCAGACTTTAATTCCCACAAGTTAACTAGAAGAGAACCTGGCGCATCCCTGGAATGAAAGGTATCAACTTTGCATGCTTGAACAATTACAATCTTGAACAATGTTGTTTTTTATTCTTCCACATTGCTCATGCATTTTGCTAAATTCACGGCCTTCATCCCTAGATAGACTTCTAGCGACCATCCTTTCCCTTAGTTGGACTAGGGATGGTGAGAAACCTATCCATGAAGCCACCTGCTTTGTTTTGCATGTCTAGTGAACTCATATCCACCAAATGTCGAACTCCTACGGATCGAGTGTCACCTTATGACTAAACTGCCAGGTTAGTCATAATCTACCTCTTCAATGATTCCTTGACAATTATTCTGCTTTAACGAAAGTACAAACATAAATGAACCCAGAAGCATGAAGTTATAATTCACTAATCACAAAGTTAGACTATCAATGTATCAATTGGGGTTATCCCAAATGAGCAAATACCAAGGCCCGAAGCTGCGTAGCAATTAGGGTTACCCTTACGATACATCGATGTGAAATTCGATACATAGGTGCGGTGTTAAATTAGCTGACTCAAGTAGTGGTCGACCAGGTAAAAATCCCTAAACAAAGGGGTATAGGACTAAGCAAAGGGCTGTTGTATTTCTCCGTGAAAAAAATGTCGGTCAGAAAAACAACACAATATGGGGGAGATGTTGTAATGTTCCTACCTAACAAAATAATAAAAAATAAAAAATAAATTTGAATTATCCCCAAAAAAAATGTTTCCCTTGCACATGGTTTTAAAACCATGTACAAGGCCTCCTAAACAACCCATGGTTTTATTGTACATGGTTTAGGAGGGCCTTGCAAATGGTTTTAAACCATGTGCAAGGCCTCCTAAACAACCCGTGGTTTTATTGTACATGGTGTAGGAAAGCCTTGCAAATGGTTTTAAGACCATGTGCAAGGCCTCCTAAAGAACCCATGGTTTTAGGAGGGCCTTGCACATGGTTTTAAAACCATGTATGGGGGAGATGATGTGTCTTTTAGTTTGAATCAAATCAATGGCTATATATAGGACACACCAAAGATAGCTCCTTGAGTGCAATACTTAAGAAGAGGTTTGCACCTCCAGAAATTTGATCCCTCTCACTTGATAGAGCCTGGGATTTGGATCTATGATAATCCCAAAACAAAGAAAAGTATCAGATTTGTTAGAAAGCCAACTTGCTTTCTTACATTTAATCATGGAATCATCACATATTGCAACCGCCGCTAGTCCAATAATATTGTAAGATCAATTTCAAATATTTTTTAGCTAGTCCAATAATATTGTAAGATCAATTTCAAATATTTTTTATATACAAAGGAGACTTATGAAGTTGAGCTTTAGTAAAGTTTTAGGTAAGGCTTCCTTCAAACATAAATAGAAAAGTTTTGTATTCTTTTAAAAACATTAAAATTGATAGTGAATAGGTTGAACTTTGTAAAATTAAAAAAAAAATGACGTATATAAATTAGAATAGATAACATCATTCCATGTATGTTTTTTTAAGGATTTTAGTAACTTTTTTAAGAATACTTTTTCAATTAAATTTTGCACTATATTCTTCTTATGTATCAAAATTATTTTTTGATGTGAATTCTTCTTCTATACCAAAATCTTTTTAACTATAATTTTATGTAATAATAAATGGTGCATAGTGATTATTTCATATTTATCATTAATTGAATGATTAAATCATACATAAACAATACAACATTATTTTTTTTATCATCACAAAATTTGTTTAGTGAAGTTACAATGGTGTTCTATAGTGGATTAGTGTTATATGGCCTATTTTTTTCTATTATCTGCTCGTATTTCCATATCAGCACAAGATGGACTGATATCATGCTTGCAGAGAAATATTATTACAAATTTCACAATATTGTCATCTTCTTAATATTAACCTACGTTACACAGAATTCAATGTGCACAAGCCCCTTATGCCCTTATGTTGTGATTGTCCCACGATGCAGACGAGAAGTGCAGAAATCGGTTGTGTGCTGCATAAAAAATGGAATGGTTGGGGTATTCGCGTTCGTAGCAGAACTCACAACTATGAGTGGCTCTCCTCTACTTCCCATGTTTCGTTCGTTCGTCCTCATCTGGATCGTATTAACATCAATATGGTTCCCAAAACCACCAATTATACTCTGCAATCTACGGATTCCCCGCAGGAGAATGCCCCACTGTTAGCACCAGTGGCCATTTCAGCGGAGGAGGATACGCTTTACTCACTATATCAACTTCTTCACCTTTATATCTACTATGAGATTTCACTTATAATAGAGCATGCTTTGTTTACACTATACTATATTAGATATGTATGTTAGCTTTGTGACCATTACCGTACCGTGAGCAGTAAGCTAAACTCTTTACCATTTGCAATTGAAATTAGTTTAGTTTTTTTGGCCAAAATTCGACGGAAATTGTTCAAAGGGTAGTTTTCAATTATTGAAATTGCATAAATTGGGTGCCCCAATAATAATAGAGGGTGCTAAATCTATTTCTGCAATAAAAATTGCAATTTTAACACTGGAAATCTCATTTTCAACAACAAATCATGTTGCCGGCTTCTAATCAAACTTGCCTTGCCTAAAAAAATACAAATAGTCTAGAGATTAGGCAACTCCTTAACATGATTCCCAATGTGTTTATTAAGCACAACGCATTGGTATATTGTGATGAGTTACTTATATTACTATAAGCAGGAATGAGCACCACCAAGCACTTGGCCACTACTAATTATGGAGTTACTATGTGCCTCATTACAATAGTCCTTCCCGTATTCAAACAACGTCTACACTACTAAGTATGGAGTTACTATGTTCGTCATTATAGTTGTCCTTCCCGTATTCAAACACATTGTTCTATATTTTCAAACAACATCATGGTCTCTCAAGCTCCAACTTTATGCTTCTTGCAACAACATCTTTTTTTGCTTCTTCAAACAACATCTTCTCTACCAACTTGGTAGGGACTTGTTGCTTTGCAGCCCCGCTTGTTGTATTATGCAACATCTTCTTTAGCAACTTGGTAGGGACTTGTTGCTTTGCAGCCCCGCTTGTTGTATTATGTTGCTATTTGAAATATTGAAATTAATGATATGTTTATTTTATTTTATTTTTGTTAATTTATTCCTTATAAGAATGTGTTGATTTTAGGTTGATTTTGTTTAATATATTTTACTTTTAGTTGCCATGTTGTGTTTGTAAGATTTAGTCTGGTATGGTCATCATGCTATAATTGAATCATAAACCTTTACTTAGGATGGTTGTGGGTAATGGTAATAATACCAAAGTGGAGCTATTTGCTCTCTGGGGTTTGTTATGGTTTGCACAAAAAAAGAATCCATGTTTTACATGTACTGGGGAACTCTAAAGTTATTATGGATTGGGCTAATGATGCTCATCAAATACACTTTTTGGAGTTGATTCACTCGTTAAGAAGGGTCAGGGGGTTCATTGGTTCTTTTCAACAGATTACTCTTCGACATTTTTATAGGGATTTCAATGGTGAAGATGGTATTTTATCGAGTGCCATTGGAATTACAAGTGGCAAAATTTTCTATGAGGAGATTAAGGATGGAAAACTGATAGAAACAGGCTCTGTGAGAATCTATTAGTGTTGGGATCTCTTGAAATTAGTTTTTGTATTTTGTTCTTACTATATTACTTGACCAATGAGTAATTTTGTAATTGTTGATGTGCTAGCTTTGTAAAGAATGGGCGCATATGTTGTGGGCAGACTGAAGGTAAGTTCTTATGAGCAATTACAGTTTAGTCACTTTTGGGGGGCGAACTTCACTGAAATGAGTCGTTTAGATAATCTCTCTCTATGTTTGTAGCTCTCATGCAACTTTTTTCTAATAAAAAGTTGTTATTTTCTTTCTTAGTGGAAAAAAAAACTCTAGTATGAAGGGGTATATATATATTTATCAACATTATCTAAATAAAACAAGTCATGAGGTGGCAATGTCACTGCAGTTGCCAACAACTATTGCTATAAGACAGGAGCTATATATAGAAATATGATACTTTTGCTATAAGTATTTTATAGGTATGGTAGAAATATTAAATTAACGATACAAAATGTTGACTTATGACCGGATGAAAACACTAACAAACCAGGGCCCCACGAATTGATAATCTCTTTATTTACTCACTCACTATTGTTTATATCACTTGATGTCATTTGATCAAGAGAATTAAACAAGACTAAATTGAGAGACCCACGAATTAGTAATATCTTTGTGTACCCACTTATTATTAATATCATTTGATGTGAGAAAACTTTGTTAGGAGAATTAAACAAGACTAAAATGAGAGACCCACGAATTAGTAATATCTTTATGTACCCACTTATTATTAATATCATTTGATGTGAGAAAACACTATTAAGAGAAATAGACTAAAGACTTCTAAAGTTGTAGATATTTCTTTTCATTATGTATGTCATTTTTCCATTGTATTAAAAGAATTGGCTATTGATTTTGACACTTAATTTAGCCCAATCACACTTCTATTTTTTAGATATTTATACTATGTTATATTAGATTTGATTGAAATCAAACTCACTTCATATGATGTTAGTATCTTAAATTTTTAATGTTGTTGATATGATATTTATAATAATGATTTAATTTTTAAACTATGATTTAACTAAACATTGAATGATCATAAGTACACTGTGAAATGGTGTATGAAATTCTTGTGATATAAAGAATCAATATTAAACTTTATACAAATTTATAAAAATTATTATTTTTTATTAATATTAAATAATTCTCCTATATAGCGAAGCAAAATATGTGCCCACCCTTAAAGTGAGTAAAAACATAGAAATTTGAAAGATGTTATTTGGATTATTGCATTTGCTATGCTTGTTTGCTTAGACTTTGTGAGCTTCATTTTAGAGATGTGAAGAAGTTCCTCTTAAAGCGAATAAAAACATAGAAATATGAAAGATGTCACTTGGTACCTTTAGTAGTTCCTATACCTATAATGTTCCTGGGATTATTTACGAGCGGTATTCAAGCTCTGATCTTTGCAACTCTAGCTGCAACTTATATAGGTGAATCCATGGAGGGTCATCGTTAAATCACTAAATAACTGTCCAATCAGACAAAATATTTTCTAAGTATCATACCAATTCATGACTTGATATGTATGGTAAAAGCAAATCGAAATTCTTAGTAACAAGCTTGGTAAGAATAGTTAGCATCAGTTAACTATTAATTCCGTCCATTAGATCTCCAGATAGAGCGGATCAGATTGGCTCATTTGTATAGAGATATTAAAAAATAGGATTTAACAAGTTCACTAATCGGAGGATTATTGCATTTGCTATGATTGTAGGCTTAGACTTTGTGCAATTATTATAATTTACTGTTTAATTAAAATATTGTAATATTAAAATTTATTGATATTGTTATAATTTCTATAACAATATGTTATTATTATTAATAATATTTTTATTTTTATTAACTCCATAATACATAAATAGTAAATAAGTTATTATTATTTTCTAAAAATATTAAATTTATATAACTATTTTTTATTATATATTAAGTATTTAAAAAAAACAATATAATACTAAATTATAGTTAAAAAAATCAAATTTCAAAGCCATACATTGTGACCAACCTAAGTTTCGTGTGACTCAATGATATAAATTCTTCCCCTTTCCTTATGATCAAGTTGTAGCTGAAACGAGATGTTTCCATGGGACCATGTTGTTAACTACATGGTATTGCTAAGTGTTTCACACAAAAATAAGCATTGGGAAAAACGCTAAGCTGAAAGAGTAAAAAGTGGCATTGTTGGGTTAGCATGGGTGACTGATGTTGCTCTATAACATGCAAGGATGAACATAACCCATCACTACCATCCATGGCGATTAAAGCATGCATGCCCACTAAGCCTAATCAACTATCGACCAATCAAAAAGTAGTAAATATTATTATTACCACTAGCACGTATGTATAATTGCTAGTAATTAATTAGAATATTCGAACAAAAGCAAAATCGATATGAACGATGAACAAAACACAGACAACCACTCCAGCACTACGCAACTATAGCCATTAATTATAAACGTGAGCATTTTGAAGGTGTTGTGTTCATGGGCGAGGCAGTACAATGATGATGCTACGTTCATGAGCGAGGCAGTGTAATGATGAATTAACATCAGACACATTCGCTCTTTTGTTCAACTTGCCACAATCTCTGAGAGTCATTTAACACGTGTCTAAGAGGCCAAGGAAGAGAGATTGAATCGCAGTAGGACCACAGACCAAGATTGTAGCGGAGGAGATTATACTTTGCAGACATCATACTTAACAGGTGGCAAACCAAAACCACTTCACTTGATTTTGAGGACGACCTCAACCATTATTAACCAATATAAAGCTACATAAATATATTTTCTAAAATTATCATTAATATTAAAATCTAAAAAACTATGCTAAAACTATAGAAACCATAAAAAATTAACTCATGGGCTATGGATTTAATTGAAATGAACGATTTATATATGTCACCCTTGAAGTGACATAATATATGTTTTTTTTATATAATCCATATAATTAATTATATTAATATATTTTGATTTTTATCATTTTGTTCTTCAAAGTTAAGTTGTGTTCACGTGGAGATCTAGACTTTCTTAAACCTCTTATAGATCCAGGTGTTCCTAAAGAACAGGTTAATTGCCAATTTTCATGTAGAAAAAAACAATACTTTTGTTATTCATAGGAATAAAAAGTACAAAATTTCATAAAAATTTGAACCATATATATATGGTAGCAACACAACAATAAGCTTTCTAACTATCATTCATAAAAATTCCTTTAAAATAGTTCTCTGCATATAAGATAAGCAATGGATATAAAAAAGACATAAAGGCAAAAGAAACAATTTATCAACTGCAAGCTACCATTCACCATCAACAAGATAAGTAGAAAACATAAACTTGAAATTCAAGAGAGCCTTCCACATAATCCTTCACTTGGAGTAAACCTTCAGCGCCCTCCAATGCATCCTTTGAAAGAGAATCAACTACACAGTTTTGTTCAGTAAAAATACGATCAATGTACAAATCAAAAAAGGAGGCCAAGAATTCTTCAGTTCTCATACACCATTGATCAAGAGAGTTAACCTCTAAAGAACACAACCTTTTTGCCTGGTTCACAATTGTCAAGGAGTCACCATCAATTCTTATGGCATCAATACCAAGAGATGCAACAAATTCAAGCATGCACCATAATGCCACTAATTCAGCCTTTGTATTTGTTCCTTTTTCCATAGTTGTTATAACTAGATTTTCCACGATTGGTATATCATGTTTTTATGGCCTATCCATGTCCCTATGCAGACTCCTTGTACCCCCGTTGCTCAGTATTACTTTGATGCTCCAGAAAATCCCCTGAAAATTCATGTTTATAGGTAAATGTATATCACCAGTTTACAACCCGCCTATACATGTAGCTTGTTCCACTATGACTTGCGTACATCGAAAATATGGTAAAAAAAGTTGGAGTTTCCCCTCATCAAGTAATGAATAACTTGACTCTTGGCATTCCATATGCCAGGAAACGCTTTGATTCAACGCTTCAATTCTCATTGAGGGGCTATATATTGATCTACTTGGAATCATTGAAGGAGGAGAACTTATGAGAGCAAAGAAATTATAGTGGAACTGTGCCCCATTCTTGCATACTTGAGTCTGCATCCCTTTCTCCTTGGAGCAGTCATTGGTGCTCCTTCCCAAGCTTTCCTTTGTCTTTGTGCGCTTGCCTTGATATGGAGGATTGAAGTGGTGGAGGCCCAGGTGGAGAACTCGGTTTCTCGATTTCGAGGAGGTGTCGACAGAGGTTGTCATTTGTCTCTCTATTTACTTTAATAAATATCCATTTCTCCTCCATTACATGTGTAACTATGAATATTTGTATCCATGGATGTAGTTACTTTGATTATATGTTGGATTTGAATATGCTAGAGTAGATTCTAACACTTTATATCTATCATGCTTATTTATTTCGTTGTTGTTGAGGATGGAATGTAGGTACAAGTGTGATTGAAAGCTCAACGGGGATCTTCTACGAACATCTGGAATAAGGTATGCTTCTCGCCCCTTAGTGTTAGTCTTGCTTATATATTTAGCATATTGGGAATGGATTGATTTCTGGTTTTGTACTGTCTGTTGTGGTCCACCCCAGTCCATAGGAAGTTTTCTCCATAACAGGATTGGCAACTCCACTCAGGATTCCTTTTTGGTGGGGTTGTGGGTGAATTTTTTCGCTTGATTTTCTCTCTATTTCCCCCTATTATGATCTTGTTCGAAGGAAGTGTTTAGCTCGAGTCTGCCATTCCTCAGTTATCTTGTCTTTGCATGTCGACCATTCCCGATACAGTTACTAGTTCGTGCACATCTGGTTCTCCTGAGTTCTTCCAAATTATTCAGCGTTGTTGTGTACCTCATGTTGATTGATGGGGGATGCCTTGATGCCATCCCTCTAGCGGATTCCATTCCATCGACTTCATATCATTTATTCTGGAATAGGGATCTAGAGTCCATTGAGTTCCTTGAGACTTGCAGTCATTAGTAGCATGTTCTCTCACCATCGACAGATTTGGGAATACATCAATGTCCCCTGATCGATGGACTCTCTCAAGTGTTCACTTCAACACATCTATTCATTCTTGTTTGATTTCACTCTATACCTTGATTCCCATTATCATCATCGGTGGGATATCTCGCATCTATTAACGATATACATCAATAACCGGTAATCAGACGATGGTCCATCATGTTCGACCTTGACACCTTTATTCACGTGATGGGACATGTACTAGCAACGACTTGTGTAAAAGACCTTCGAGCTTGGTGGCATTTCATATATGCTACCTCCTTGATCGTGTCAGTATCTATGAGATATCAATTCTCATGACCAGATTCCAGTGTACCATCAAATGTCTTCATTCAGTATGAAGATCTTGTTTCACTATATATTGCACGTGGCGATGACCACATAAGACTTATGCCTATTATGCCTTTTCATGGCCATTGTACTATTATGTATTCGAGGATTGCTACATTTCATATTTGCAGTCAGGTGCAGAGATCTATCATTGTATTGTACTTATGAGTGGTTGTTTTTTCTACCTGGGTCCTAATTACTCCACTTATGGGACTATTGTAATGTATTTCGGCCATCATGTTCCCCCTCTGACCTCACACATTAGGGGGCATTTTTTATAGATGGATTTGCCATGCTGGTATATCATGTTTTTACGGCTTATCCTTGTCCCTATCCAAACTACTTGTACCCCCTTTTCTCAGTATTACTTTGATGCTCCAAAAAATCCCTTTAAAACTCATGTTTATGGGTATACGCAGGTCACCAGTTTACAGTTTGTGTGTACATGCATCTTGCTTCACTATGACCCGCATACATTGGGAAATATGCTAAAAAATAAATATTTGGAGTTTTCCCTCATCAAGTAACGAATAACTTAACTCTTGTCCTTCCATATGCCAGGAAATGCTCTGATTCGACCCTTCACTTCTCATTGAGGGGGCTATATATTGAGCTACTTGGAAGCATTGAAGCAGGAGAACTCGTCAGAGCAAAAAAATTATAGTGGAATTGTGCCCCATTCTTACGTACTTGAGTCTGCATCCCTTTGTCCTTGGAGCAGTCATTGGTGCTCCTTCCTAAGCTTGCCTTTGTCTTCGTGAGCTTGCCTTGATATGAAGGATTGAAGTGGTGGAGGCCCATATGGAGGACTCAGTTTCTCGATTTCGACGAGGTGCCGACAAAGGTTTTCATTTGACTCTCTGTTTACTTTAATAGAAATATCCATTTCTCATCCATTACATGTGTAACTATGAATATTTGTATCCATGGATGTAGTTACTTTGACTATATGTTGGATTTGAATATGCTAGAGTAGATTCTAACACTTTATATCTATCATGCTTATGTATTTCGTTGTTGTTGAGGATGGAACGTAGGTACAAGTGTGATTGAAAGCTCAACAAGGATCTTCTACGAACATCCAGAATAAGGTATGCTTCTCGTCCCTTAGTGTTAGTCTTGTTTATATCTTTAGCATATTAGGAATGGATTGATTTCTGGTTTCGTACTGTCTTTTGTGGTCTACCCCAGTCCATAGGAAGTTTTCTTCATAACAGGATTGGCGACTCCACTCGGGATTCCTTTTTGGTGGGGTTGTGGGTGCATTTTTTCGCTTGATTTTCTCTCTATTTCCCCCTATTTCTGTGTCACATTTGGTATTATGTTCATTCATTGATAGTCCCCTAGATTGGTTTAACCCTTGTCCTGGTTTTTACCACTTTCTTCTATATATACGTGGGTCAGAGTACATACATTCACGTATATACGCAGGTTGTCCTCTACCTAGTCGCGTACATCCTCCCTTTTGGTTGAGTTTTTAATGTGGGAAGTTGTTGGGTAGGTTGTGAGTGTGGCTGGGTCTTCCTGGGTACCAATATTGTCTGTTGACTGCTCTTTTTGTCACCAGAGATCCCTTTTATTAATTTTCTTTCTTTGAAATTTTTTCTTGTTTTTTGTTTTTCCATTAATGCATTAGTATTTTAGTCTCAGTGTCTTGATTTCCTTGTGTACTCCACTTGTTGCAGATACTGAGAGTTTTTATGACTTTTATTGCATTTTCATTCTTTTATACTGAAAATACACAATAATTTTATAGTTGCATACTTATTTGCATCTCACATATGGACTTAAGGAGGTACTTGCATTGGGTTGCTTGGCTGAGAGTAGCGTTTCAACTTTCATATAGGAAGCATTGCATTGACATTTGAAAATGAATGAATTTTTGTGCATTACATATAGTGGCATACCACCCTTTTTTTGTTAAAAACAAATTGCACTTGGAATTGTTTGTTGAGTGTGCATATTTACTTCATTGTTGAGTCATAATATCACCAGTTGCACGTTCATTACCCTTGAGTAATTACAACCATTAAAATTAACGCTTAAATTAAAATTGATTACACATTTTTTATTTGATAGAGGTGCACCAACAAGCTTAGGTTGTAGAGTCTTGGAATAGGGTGTCGTGAGTAAATCTTTCCAGTACTACAAAAAAAAGTAGTTAAGTGTCTGTCCAAGTGAGAAGTGAAATCCTTGGTATAATTAGTGTTCTCAAGAGGCTCCTCTTACACAGAAGTTAAGCATGAGGCAACGTACTCGTTATTGGTGGGGATATCCCCTTGCCACTTTATGTTGAGCGCCGAAGATATTTCCAGGATATTATTCGTATCTGGGGGCTTTTGAGGTACCTTTGGTGCTTTCAAGCTTATGGCTATGTTACCATGCCAATACGGTAGATCTCGTCTATGATTATCCACCTGAGCATTGGTTAAATTGAGGTGACCTTAGTTGCCTTACCTAGGTATCACAGGGGGTACTTGCAGAGGTTATTCTGTGGTGTCCTAGCCAGGTAGGGGTCGGACAACATAGTCGCTATATGTGTTGAAGCTAAGGGACACTATAATTGGTTACACACCTCTGCTTGTAGTGTATGGGAGTCTCAGGCCTCTCCTAGGCAAGACATACCTACTACATTCGGGAGCTCGCTTATCCTCCCTCTTGGCTTGTTTGCATCTGACTTAGCTTTACTTAGGGTGTGCTCTTTGTGCGTTAGTTGGATTTAAGGATTGCAGTTACTTGATTCTCTTTATGTTTTCTTAAATTCTGTCCCTTTTACATTCGACATGCCAAATTTCACTACTACTATCCCATCACCTGCCACCAGTCCCTATGTGGACCCTGGTGTTGGACTTGGGGGCACCTCAGCTCCTTATCTTGCTCATAGGTTTGGGAGTGGTCATATTCCACCCTCTGCCCCTTTTGTGGGGGGATTTTCGCTCCCTTCACCCTGTCTTAGCACCAGGGTTCACTCTTTCGGGGGTGGTAGTGGATACGTGAACATTGGTTCTACATCTTATTTTCCTACTTGTGTCTAATTGTCCACAACACTGATTCCTTCAAATGCATTTCTCATGACCAATCCTCCCTACATCCTATAGTTTGGACTCTTTACTTACAATTTGAAACTGTTTTTCGACTAATTTCGGTGTGTAAGGTCCAATTTTTGCACACTCTCATTGAGGCTTTGACCTGTTCGTGCCCGTGACATGTATAACATTAAACTGGAATATAGGATAGGGCCACTTTTCGGCATGCTTCATGCATTATCCTATGACTATGTCACCTTAACCACAGGTATGAACCCACTTCGTCATGTTACCGAACCTTCACACTGCTACTAGAAGTGGCATTACGTAAGTGATAGAGATTTACTACTCATGGGTTCCCTAGACAGATCCTGCTTTGCCATTCGATGCCCATGTTGAGTGTCTTCCCTTAGGTCTAGGAGTCCCTTATACTTTTTCCATGTCTTTGAGCAAGAACCTCATACTCTTTGTTGAACTTTATACTGGCCATCTCCCACAGGGACTCCTATTTATATCAAGTTGTAATTGCATTTCATGTGTCCTCTTTCCGTATTGAGGTTTATGTTGGCTCCCTGCTTTAGTTCTGTAAGCCATATATCCTAAGCTTGTCTCAATCCTAGCCAAGTAGAGCTTTCCATATATCTTTTGCATCTTGATTATCCCATACCTGGAGGAGACATCTCCCCGAGTGTCCTTATCCTGCATATGCTTCCTTACATTGAGCATAGGTATGTTCCACTGCTTGGAACTAGTTTGCTTTCCCGCGACACTAGTTTCCTCCTAATTTTGTACTATAAAAAATTTTATTCTTTTTCTAGATTTCCCATATGAAAAAGACCAAAAAAAATAAAACACATAAAAATTCGGACGAGAAATGATATTACTTTCTATTTTGCATTTGTCGTGTCATGTCGCCTTCAAACAGAGCATTGTACATTCCATCCATTAGTTGGGTTATTATTATGAATTTAGGAGTTGTACTCATTGCTCTAAGTTTTCTCGACCAACTGGTTATGCTTCCAGTCCCTATGGAGCCTCTGTCGATGCCTTTTTTGTCGCAAATTTGTCCCAATTTTCATGTTGAGTCTATGTTTCCTATGAGTTTTCATCTACCTTATGCTCTTGTTCGAAGGAAGTGTTTAGCCCGAGTCTGGCATTCCTCGGTTATCTTGTCTTTGCATGTCAACCATTCCCGATACAGTTATTGGTTCGCACATTTGGTTCTCCTGAGTTCTTCCAAATTATTCAGCGTTGTTGTGTACCTCATGTTGGTTGATGGGGGATGCCTTGATGCCCTCCCTCCAGCGGATTCCATTCCATCGACTTCATATCATTTATTCTGGAATAGGGATCTAGAGTCCATTGAGTGCCTTGAGACTTGCAGTCATCAGTAGCAGGTTCTCTTGCCATCGACAGATTTGGGAATACATCAATGTCCCCTGATCGATGGACTCTCTCAAGTGTTCACTTCAACACATCTATTCATTCTTGTTTGATTTCACTCTGTACCTTGATTCCCGTTATCATCATCGGTGGGATATCTCACATCTATTAACGATATACATCAATAACCGATAATCAAATGATGGTCCATCATGTTTGACCTTGACACCTTTATTCTGTGATGGGACATGTACTAGCAACAACTTGTGTAAAAGACCTTCGAGCTTGGTGGCATTTCATATATGCTACCTCCTTGATCGTGTCGGTATCTATGAGATATCAATTCTCATGACCAAATTCCAGTGTACCATCAAATGTCTTCATTCAGTATGAAGATCTTATTTCACTGTATATTGTACGTGGCGATGACAACATAAGACTTATGCCTATTATGCCTATTCATGGCCATTGTACTATTGTGTATCTGAGGACTGCTACACTTCATATTTGCAGTCAGGTGCAGAGATCTATCATTGTATTATACTTATGAGTGGTCAGTTTTTCTACTTGGGTCCTAATTACTCCACTTATGGGACTATTGTAATGTATTTCGGCCATCATGTTCCCCCTTTGACCTCACACATTAGGGGGCATTTTTTATAGCTGGATTTGCCATGCTGGTATATCATGTTTTTATGGCTTATCCTTGTCCCCCCTTGCTCAGTATTACTTTGATGCTCCAAAAAATCTCTTTCAAACTCATGTTTATGGGTATACGCGGGTCACTAGTTTACAGCCTGCGTGTACATGCATCTTGCTTCACTATGACCTGCATACATCGGGAAATATGCTAAAAAAATTAATATTTGGAGTTTTCCCTCATCAAGTAACAAATAACTTGACTCTTGTCCTTCCATATGCCATGAAATGCTCCGATTCGACCCTTCATTTCTCATTGAGGGGCTATATATTGAGCTACTTGGAAGCATTGAAGGAGGAGAACTCATGAGAGCAAAAACATTATAGTGGAATTATGCCCCATTCTTACGTACTTGAGTCTGCATCCCTTTTTCCTTGGAGCAGTTATTGGTGCTCCTTCCCAAGCTTGCCTTTGTGTTTGTGAGCTTGCCTTGATATGAAGGATTGAAGTGGTGGAGGCCCAGATGGAGGACTTGGTTTCTCGATTTCGACGAGGTGCCGACAGAGGTTTTCATTTGACTATCTGTTTACTTTAATAGAAATATCCATTTCTCGTCCATTACTTGTGTAACTATGAATATTTGTATCCATGGATGTAGTTGCTTTGATTATATGTTGGATTGGAATATGCTAGAGTAGATTCTAACACTTTATATCTATCTTGCTTGTGTATTTCGTTGTTGTTGAGGTTGGAATGTAGGTAAACGTGTTGTTGAAATATCAATGGGGATCTTCTACAAACGTCCAGAATAAGGTACGCTTCTCATCCCTTAGTGTTAGTCTTGTTTATATCTTTAGCATGTTGGGAATGGATTGATTTTTGGTGTCATACTGTCTGTTGTGGTCCACCCCAAGCCATAGGAAGTTTTCTCTGTAACAGTAGTTCATCCTTCTTCTTTTTTTAAACATAAAGGGTTGAGAAGTTTTATAAAAATGTGGAATTATAGATTACATAATTCTAAGTGCATATTGTTCCCAAAGGAGAACCACATCCGTGACTCCTTGTTCATCCTTTACCAACCTATACTTCTCATGATATTTCCCTAATCTATGGAAACTGTATCTCCTTACAAACTGCCCAAGAAGGAAAACACAAAAACAAAACATTTCAAAAAGATAATGGAGTGAATCACTATTAAGGTATCTAGTTTTTCTTGTAGACCTTTTGATCGCAAACTAAGATGCCACATTCCAGAGCAACACCCTTATTAGCCATTATATCTGTTTGTTGGTTGTTTGCTCTCAGTAGGTGGAGGAATTTGTTATCTTTGTATTCATTTACCATGCATTTTAGGATGTGATGTGTCTTGGTCGGTGGGTTCTTGCGATTCGTTGTCAGATTCCTCGCTTCCCTTACGACCATCATGAAGTCACCAAAAACCACCAATTCCTCAATGCCAACATTCCTTGCAAGCTCCAGACCTTTGATTAATGCTAGTCATTCAACACCATTATTTGTCTTATTTTCAATTCCCCAAGCATACTCTTTCATCTTGTTTCAGTTAGAGTTGAAAAAGACTCCACCCGCACCTGCTATCCTAGGGTTTCCTTTCGAGGATCCGTCAAAGAACAAAGAATTGCAGCCAAGTTTCTTCCACCAATTTTTGAATTCTTCAAAACTCATTCTGAATTGCCAATTCTGACATTTGGATTTTTTTGAGGGATGAATCCAGGGAGTAGAGAATGGGGTCACCAGAAAATCGGAAGCCCAAACTCTTTTCGCTATTCTCAAGGTTTCTTGTTGATGTTGGGCATTCTCCTCATGGATAAAGCCTCCACCCAAAGTGCCTTTGCAGAGGCTAAAAATTTGCCCGGACTATTTTTTTTCCCTTGAATGTCTCTTTGTTTCTTGTTGTCCATAACTTATAGCAAATGTATTTTGGGAGAGCTTACCATGCTCTTTCAAAATCGAGTTTTTTAGAGAGGGATCCCTCGTAGTAATCTTTCCAACATGCAAAGAAGTCGTTCCAGTTTGTTGGCAGCGTCAAATCAAAGTTCAGATCTTTTAAATCTTGCTGCCAAACCTCATGGGAAAACTTACATTTAATAAAGAGATGTTCTATGGACTCTTCTGATTCCTTGCACATGATGCATTTCATGGGGCCTTAGATGCCTCTTTTCCTCAGGTTCTCTCTGGTTAGAGTTTTGCGATGGGAAAGAGTCCAATAGAAAACGTTGATCTTCGGCAACCCGTCCTTGTACCATATGTTAAACCATTTCCTGTCAATGTTGTTGTTGTTTTGAAAGTTGATTGTTGCTCGATATTTGTCTTTTACCTCGTATGCACTATACTTTCCCCAACCTCTTCCATCTGGCATGTTGTGGTGTACTCGACCTGACCCATGAAGCAGAGAAAGGAAAACATTGTAATCTAGACGCAAGTGATCCAGAATCTCCAATTCAATCCAGTCGGCCCATATTCCACGATTCATCCAGCTTGAGAGGTCATATAATGTGTTCATATTTACATGATCCATCCATTTCTTAAGCTTTTGAAACTCCTGCTGGAAATTGGTTAGGGAGGTGGGTCCTATGTTATCTTCCCAAACCTTTATATGTTTTCCATTTCCTGCAATCCAATAGAGTTGATCTTGTATTATATAAGCTACCTTCTTGCATAACTCCCAAATTGGAGTTCCTTTTCTGTCCTGGTCAATTGTTTCCACACATATTCTTCTAGCACTGTTCATATTTTTTTTTGTGAAGAATCTCCTTCCATCACGCTTTTTTTTCTTTTTCAGAGACAATTCTCTAAAGTATTTTAGCTCCCAAAGCCAGACTGATTTATTTGGGTCTCTTATTCCAACACCTCCACAATTTTTTGGCATGCAGACTGTATCCCAATTCACATGATGATTTTTTTTGATTGCTTGATTTGCCTCCTTGCCATACAAATCTTCTGATTTCTTTAGTGACATATTTCATAGTTTTTTTGGGAGGTAACGAGACCGAATATGCATAGATGGGATAGGCAGAGAGAATGGAATTTATGAGAACTAGATTTTCGATATGTTAAGCTATCTTGTCCCCCAAGAGGTGATTTTATTTTTTTATTTTGTCGACCAATGCTTGCCAGTCGGAAGCTCTCTTCTTCCCTTGAAGATTGGGATCCCCAGGTAATTGAAATAATTCCATGCTACATTGCCTTCAAACCTGAGGCTCTTTCCTATCCTCTCCAAGGTACCTGAAGGGCAGTTCCATTCGTAGACATTTGACTTAGCAGAATTCACTTTTCCGCCAAAGGCTTTTAGAAAGGTAGATAAGGCACCCTTGAATCTTTTTGCAATGATAGAAGACGCACCCCCGAGCAATATGGTGTCGTCTGCAAACTGTGCATGATTGATAGCTTTGACTCCTCCAGATATCTTCAATCCTTTTAATTCACTGGATTCTTATAAATGCTGAAGTTTCTTGCTCATTGATTCAACCACCAATAGGTAAAGGAAGGGGGACATAGGGAAACCTTGTCGAAGACCCTTTGTTTCCTGGAAAAACTTAGTAGGCCTTCCATTACTAACGGAGCAATCCAAGGGTTATTGATATAGCCCTTGAACCATCTAACAAATCTTTTAGAAAAAGAAAAATTGTACATGATTTCAAAGAGAAAAAAATGATTTACTCTGTCAAATGCATTGGCCATGTCCAGTTTAATAGCCATACCTTGTTGCTTTCTTTCCATGTTGGAGTGGATAACTTCCTGGACTATAATTATATTATCAAGTATTTGGTGCCCAACTACAAAACCTCCTTGCGAATATGAGATGAGACGATCCACGATATTTTTCATTCTAGTGGCCAGGATTTTGGAGAGGATCTAATACGAGGTGTTGCATAATAATATTGGCCTGAATCGATCTAGCGAGAGAGGGATTTTTTCTTTTAGAATTAAGGACAAGAAGGATGAGTTGGTGGCCTTGCCGATCTTGTCTTTCTTCTTGGTCCAATTTAACATTCTTTTCATATCTTCTTTTATGATATCCCACACTGCTTTGTAGAAATTTATGGTGAAGTCGTTTGGTCCAGGCGCTTTGTCAGCTTGAAGAGACGATATTTCATTTTTTTATTATCTCAAATTCCATAATAGGTTTTGAAAGTTCTCAGATCTCTAAGTTGTTAATGAGCAATGGTATTCCAGAAAGGATATTTGCTTCAGCATCTGGGTTAGTCTCCTCTCTATGAATATAGAGCTCTAAAAAATGATTAAAGTCATGGACTTTTCTTTCCTCTTGCCTTGCAATCTTATTCCCATTTTTATCTTTTAATTCTTTGATGGTGTTGAAGCTTTGTCGAGCCTTTGTTTGTTTATGAAAATACTCTATATTTCTATCCCCTCCTTTTATCCATAGTTTTCTAGACTTTAATCTCCATTCATCCTCCTCATGCCTTGCAACGTTTAATTTTTTTATATTTAACTCCTTTTCCTGGCTCAGAAGCGTAGGAGTCACCTCTTTTATTTCCATACATGCATGGAGAGGGGCCAGATCAGTTTGAAACCGTGTTTTAAGATGAATAGGATTCTTGAAAACAATTTTTACCCAGCTCTTAATAGCAGAACACACAGATCTGAGTTTTGATTCCCAAATAAAGCTGGGCAATCCATGGCATTGTAGATTCCAATCATTTTGAATTAATTCAAAAAAGAAATCATCTTGTACCCAGATCGGGTTGAAGCAAAATGGAATGGCCCCAAGATTTATTGGTGGGGATAAAGTCAAGACGATGGGCTTGTGATCGAAGATTGCTGAAGGGAGGGAAAAAGAGGCTGGGAGGAGATCATTTTGAAGGAAGGCAGAGCTTACCAAAAATCTATCCAGTCTTTCCGCAATATGACCTAATCCAGCTCTTATGTTGCTCTAGGTGTACTTCCTATTCTTCAAAGGAATATCTAGCAAGTCCATATCTGAAATCAACCTCTGTCTTCTCACCAAACGAATCCTTGAACTTTGTTCCTCCGTGTTTATCTAGCTATGATTTAGTGGTATTGAAATCCCCAACAATGATTAGGTTTTTTCCTCGTAGGTCCTCATGTAGCTTGTAAAGATCTTCCCAAAAGATTACCTTATCTCTATAATGCATTGACCCATATACATTACAAATGTATAATGAATTTAGATGATCCTTTTCATGGATTTCGGGAAGAAGCCAATGATGGTTTTCCCTCATTCATTTATTGAAAATTTGTTTGAAATTAAGGTGGCTACTCCCCTATATGCTCCTCTGGAGCTTATGGATTTACCATGGCAATTTTTTTAGAAATGTAACAGTGTCACAGTCTCCACATTCGACATTTTTGTCTCTTGGATTAACAATATGTTCGGCCTCTCTGATTTTATTATATCTTTTATTGCTTCTACTTTGCTTGAGCCTCCCAACCCCCTGCAGTTCCAAGAGATGACTTTCATCATTTCTTGAGCGATTGAGATCCTGCTCGAGATATGCCATCCATTTTTGTCCTTCCTGGGTTTCTAGGATATTGTAGAAGTTTTGTTTCTTCGAGGCTTCGTTGTCTTCCTAATTCTATCTCTCTTTCTGCTTCCTATTCTCTATGATATCTTTGCGACTTTCTTCCTATGGTGTTCGGTTGTAGAGCTACATCATGCAGTTCCTGTGAACCTTGTGAAGGCGATTGTTCTAGGGAGAAACCCTACTATGTGACTACTGTGTTTTACCATCTCTACCCAAGATCCTCCTAGTCTCGTGGACCCTTCAAATTCTTTTTCATTCCTTTCATTTTTGGGAGACAGGGGAAGAATACTTGTAGCTGCAAGGGTCTCTTCTTCTTCTATTTTTGTTGATCTGATTTCTGAAAACGGGATCCCTCCCTCTTCCATATGCAATGCCTGAAATTGGTTGTTGGTTGAAGCTTATTTTCCTTCTTAGGGATTTTCCTTGCTTATCGTTGGTTGCGATCTACTTGATCATGGGACTGGTGAAGTCATTTTTCTTCCCTTTTTAACTTGTTGCCATCCTTTGTTGGAGCAGGGCCCCGCAACTACAGAAGAAGCTGCTAGTTTTGGCGGAAAGAAGACAAGGCAGAGCTACGATGCCGTAGCACGTTTCCAGCTGGAGAGCAGAGCCGAAAACCGTGACTTTTTGGGATGCGAAATTCAAAGAAAGGCAACGGTACCTGAGCGGCCGAGAAGGGAGAGCTCACCCACTGCACTGAAGGCATCGGCGGAAGACAGGAGGGCTCAGCGACCCTCATAAAGAAGAAGGAGCAACGAGGCTCAAGCATTGAAGGCGAAGGACAGAAGAGAGAAGCGGTGCATAGTACCCATGGTCAGTGCCGGGAAGCATGGAAGACTGCAGAGAGCTGTGGTGTGACGGGAAGCGACTACCTCAAGGACAGAGAGGACCGACTGTCACTAATTAGGGTTTGGGTTACTGTTGGGATAGGCCCACAGTGTTGTAATGGCGAGACCTTCGGGCCGCCTATAAAAGCTTGTATTTTGTATTGTAAAGGGTTGGTTGGTTGGTTCGTAGGATGAGTCGTCGGTTGGTCAGTTGATTATTTTTGAAGTAGACTCAGGAGTCAGTCAGACAGACTGTGTTGTAACGATCCAGACACCTAGCTTGTCTGTGAGTCATTTGAGTTTGTATGTAACCATCCACAAAGAGGAAGAGAGGGAAGGATATATTGAAAGAAAGGCAATATAGAGATAGAAATAGGCCAGAGATCTAGAGGAGATCTCGCGCTGCATATGCAGTGCAACAGACTGTGCTAACTTCCCTCAAGATATATAATAGAAGCACAGTTTGGTGGACGTAGCTCCCATCCTGGGGGTGAACCACGTTAAATCTGCGTGTTATGTGTTGCATGAATGTGATTGTATTTGCTTATTGTTACTGGTTATCATGCATATAATGTTAGTTGCAGTAAGTGAATGTATGTATTGTTCAGTTCACGGTAATGCAGGAAGATAGAGATAAGTTGAAGTATTTTAGTAAGCTGCTTAAAGGATCCTTTACGTCTGTTTCTAATGACCATTTAATCACAATATAACTTCTGGGAAGTAGAGTCTCGCACATTGACACAGTCAACGCTAAGAGTGCAAAGTCGTAGTGGTAGGATATCGCAGGGAGGCGATATCGCACCAGCAGAGGAGCTGCGGTGCGCGATACTGCGAGCTGAGGGCTTAGCGTTGAGGAGAGGTTGGGTGTCCCGCGGTGCACAGAGACGCGATAAGGTTGGAGATATTGTGAGTAAGTGGAAGTTGTGCGATGTGGGAAGGAACCGTGCGACTTGCGCGTGGATAAGAATCGCACGGCTAAAAGTGCTGCGAGTAGAAGGGGACGTGCGATGCGCCGATATAGTTGATCTTGTGACTCACAGGAGTAAGAGAAGAGAAGTAGGCTGCGCAGAACCTGGTCCAAGACACTTGAGTCTTGGCCAACCCATTAGATTCACTTCGGGTGAGACTTCAGATCACTTCGCGGTCTGTCGCCGAAAGGGCCAGTGAGTTAGGGGTGTTGTTGATTGATTATAGTAAACCCGGGTCTACCCATGCAATCAACATCCTTCATCTTGTTTTTTTTTCTGGAATTTCTTGAGCTACTTTTGGGAAATTTTTGACAAAATGACCATATTCATGGCACTTCTTACACTTAAAGGGTAGTTTTTCATCATCTACTTTTTGCATTTTCTCCCATCCATCCATGTACAGGTTTACAACTTATGGCAGCCCTTTTTCCATATCTACTTCCACTCAAATCCTTGCACAGGAAAACAAAGGGCCTTTTGGTTCTGCTTTGTCGATGTAATTACCGAGGGAGTTCCTGATTTCTTGTAGAATTTCATCATTCCAGCAGTGCAAGGGAAGGTGAGATAGACAAACCCAAACTAGGACCGTTGATGGCACATCTTTTTCTAGATCAAAAGATAAACTCCAACGATTTAAGTATAAGCCACGAGGACCCATGAAGTAAGGTCTGCTCCTGAATATGAGATCTTTGTCTTCTTTGTTTTCGAATAAGAAGGTAAAAATCCCTTTCCGCAAAAATAATGTTGCAGGCCCCCTGAGATCAAGGGAATCCAGTTCTTGTTTATCCACGTGTCCATAGTTTTTGGTGAAGGTCAAATTCTAGTGAACTGCCCTATCAGGACTTTCTCGTTCAATGCAAGGGCTTTCAATCTTGAAGCTGCAGACATGATCTGGATTGTAGGGGCGTCTGCTCTCTTGACAAAATTAGCATCGCCGAATTCGGACCAGGGGAAGGTAGAGGGAGCGTGGAAGCCACCAAAGCTCTAAATGCTTCATTTAAGTTACGCCAACATTTCTCTGGAGGAGGATCCATTCGAGAAGCCACCCTCGAGGAGGGCCAATACCAGATCCTTACTATCAATTAGTGTTCAATCATAGAACTCTGGGTTTCTCTGCTAAGTCTGCGATACGAGGGAGAAGCGTTCCTCTACAGTGCACCAGGAAGCCTGTCCGCGTTCAATCATTCCAACTCGGATAGATATGGATATTTTCTCATAACGGTAGTTCGTCCTTAATCTAAAGTAATGTTCCTCATTTATCTTCAGCAACATACCAACACCCCAACTACCCCTTTGTGCAACACCATAAAAAAAATAACGTAGCAGGTGAAGTAATTTGAATATCTAAAGAATGTCTCGCCTTCTTATTTTTGATATCCATTTTTGCATAATCTTTGTACATGCTGACAATTATCAGACAACCAACATAAAAATTCAAAGGTTTTTTTTCTTTCAAATATCACGTAATTCGTAGACTTCCATATATCCCAAGCTATGAAAAACACGAGAATTTTGTGGGAATAACTACTTTTGTACCACTGAAAAAAGCTCCCTTCCAAAGTATCATGCCCCCATAGCTGATAAATATATATAGTATCACAAACATATTTCCAAGTACTCTTAGAATAAATACAATTCACAAAAAATGTGGTTAATAGATTCACATTCAATCTTGCACGAAATACATAAATTTGGTCCAACCCATCGTCTATGATGCAAATTATCCCAAGTAACCAAACAAATCTCAAAATTCAACCATAAAAAACATTTAAGTTTTAATGGCATATGCCATTTTCAAAGTTTCCCAAACCACCACTTTGGAACATCCAAGGAGAAGTGACTTGCAATTGTTGAATACGTTGATTTTGCACGGACCTTGCTAGTTGCTTGATTCATAGACCAAACTAGTTCATCTTCATTAATGTTTAGGCTAATACTTGCTTTATTTAAGCATACGATATAGTCATTCCATTCCTTAGCCCAAATACTACCAAGTCTGTAATGTCCCAAATTTGGCATTGGGTCACAATGGCCAAATCACATTTTCCATATTCATGAAAGTTGTCAAATGGATGTTAAAAGTCAAATAATTGGCAAGGAGGAAAATCACTAGTTTCCTAGGTTGGGGGTGGAAGCTTTGAGATTTGGAATAAGGGGGATAATAAATGATGTTTAAAAATTATAAGGGGATAAATATTTAATAATAGATCTTATTAAATAAATACAAGAGAAAATGGAAGTGGCAATAGAGCATGAAGACACATGGAGACTATGGGGCCCACACTAGCTAGAATTCCTACGTTAAATGGTATCTTTCTCTTGCAAATTTGAATATATGGGAAGTCTAATGTTTTTGTATGGATTATAATGTTAATATACTTGTCCATACATGTCATAGGTTGAATTTGGGATGAATTGTAACTTACATGGGAGAGGAAGAGCCAAATGGGAGTTTCATGGACACTTGGCTAGATTCCCCTTACATTTATGACAACTATGACACCAATGATGGAGATTCTATGACAATTATGACCCAAGTCAGATTTGAAGGCTGACATACTGGCATGTCAGGCCTGAATAGAGCATCTTGGAGGTCGAAATTGGGAGTTGGAGAAGGCCAAGAGGCTCCTACTCAAATTTGGGAGAAGAGGGAAGGTGAAGAGAGAGGCCACATGGCATAGCATGAGCAGCCACACCAATTGGACTTGGCTTTGTTTTATGGATGGATTTGGAACCTTAGAATACCAATAATGTTTATAAAATATAGGGATCAGCCATGAGAAGAAGCTTTTTTCTCATTTGTGAAATTATCATTTGTGAATTGTGAGAGCTAGTGGATGACTATTTTTCTTGCTTAAGCCAATTTTGAGGGTGAAAGATTCCAATCCTAGTTGGTGTTTGGAAAGGCCACTCAGGTATTTCACGGAGATTTAATGGAGTCTTATGTTCTGGTGTAAGATACAGGAAAGAATGTGGATTCTTCTATTGCAACACTCTCTCTCAACTATTTTCAGTCTTCACACCATATTCATGCCAATGGAGGGATTGCGCTTTGGGTGAGCTATTGATCTCTTTGGGGAAGATTCTAATGCTCATTATCTTATGTTCTGATGTATATGCTCTGTATTTCATGTTTAGGAGACTCTCAGGTCGAAATACCCAAAAGGATTCATGTAAAAATGTTGAACAATGAAGAAATAGTGTCATTTCCCCACTATCTTGTTGTGAACCATTGTAATGCTGATGATTTCGAATTGGGAGAGCCTTTCATTGTCCATTTATGATTGGAATCAGTTCAATATTATTTTTTATTCATTCTCATAAAGTTTCAAGTCGAAATTCCCAAGAGTTGTATGTCAAAATGACTTTTAATGAGCAAACAATGACCATTTCCACTCCATTTTGATATATGCCATGGTAATGCTTATTATTTCGAATGGAGGAATGTATCTCTGATAAATGTATGATGGATGGACTATAATTAATGTGTATTTCAAGTCTCATGTTCAGTACTTAAGCATTGGAAGCCATTTTACTCATTTTTATTACATTGGGAGAAGATTTGGTGCATTTTCCCCAAGGGTCGAAATTGTGACTTGGGAGTTATTTTGGAAAGAGTCATAACATACTGTATAAACTAAACCATGATGCATATGAGACTTTTAAAAGGTCCCTTACACATAACCATCCTCTTTTCATAAACTCAAGTGACTTTGGGATCATTTGTGAAGCCATTTCCGGCAATTACCCGGGGGGAATTGGAGCCCCAATTTGCTAGTAAAGACTCCTGCTTTGAATAGAACATTAAACAAGTTTACAGAAGTAATTGGGAGGTAAAAAAACATACATTAACATCATATTTAAGTTATATTATCAGTTATCTACCTTCAGAACAAATTTTGAAGCATATGGGTCAATTTGGAGGTCTAGACATCAAAACTAGTCAAGAGCCAAAATTGTGAAAAAAATGGAAAATTGGGCATTTTAATAAAATTCCAAAAAATGGCCATTACAAAGTCCTAAATCTTCAGAAATCATCCAATAGGACCCATAATTTTGTAACCATGAGAGACTTTTAATACGAGACAGAGTGATAAATCCCAATTCTGCTAAGTAATCTAAAAGAAAAGGTGACATCATATTAATATAGTTCTCATCATTCCCAATAACATGATCAATCCGAACCAAGACATTAGTGCCCATACCAACCTTCCAAGATAGTCCTCTACTTATCCAAGAGAAATCCATTACAAAACCACCCTAGTAATTAGATACATTTTGACACTTTTAATGGGACTTATGATCTAATTCAGAATATTGCTTTTAATATACTTTAAGTGCAGGACTTCACTCCATGAGACCTTCCCAAATAAACCACACCACATGCTTTTCATGCTCAATGCTGAACTAAACCAGTGTAATTTTTGTAAATCACATCCACCCATGTCCTTTGGTTTCGAGAGTCTTTCCCAACTAGCAAGGTGGATCTTACCACTTTCTGCATTTCCAAACCATAAAATGGCAAACATCATTTTTTCTAATAATTTTTAAGATAGTCCAGGGAACTTGTGACAAAGAAAACCAATAAATTGGGATCCCAACTAATACTACTATAACAAGAGTCAATCTTCCACCCACATAAAGCATCATGTGTGTCAAATTCTTGATCTTCTTCTCATATTTTGTGTTCAACCATAACCAATAATTAATCTTGTAACAATTAGGTTTTATATAGTATCACGGGTACTTAAAACCATTAGCCAAATATATCATCTCATAAGGAAGAAAATAACTGATTTGACTAATGATATTTGATTCAACTTTGTGCCTGGAAAAAACAAACTTTGTAACACTTACTTCCATACCAAATGCTACACAAAATAAATCAGTAATCTCAGCAAACCATTTCCATTCCTCCAAAGTGCCCTTTCCAAATAACACAACATCATCAACAAATAGTAAGTGAGTAATATAAATTGATGATGAAATTTTAATACCCTTCAATTTACTTTCAACTTTAGCAACATAGATTAGTCTACTAAGTCCCTTAATGACCAGTAGAAACAAAAGAGGAGAAAGAGGGAAACCTTGTCTAAGTCACCTAGAGTTTTTAATAAAATTAGTTGGGGAACCATTGACAAGAACCACAATATTTGTTGAAGACACACATGCCATAATCCAATTTGTCACCAAAATAGGTAGACCAATATGGAGAAGGAGTAATTTTAAGTACACCTAATTAACCATGCAATAAGCTTTTAGCAACTCCATTTTCATAATTAAAGCATCCAACTTCTTAGACTTAATAGAGTGTAAAACTTTGTGCGTAACCCCCATAACATCCAAAATTTATTTGTTTGCCAAAAAGCCAAATTGTTCCTTGGACATCGTTTCAACCAACTTAGGCCTAAGTCTATCGGAGATGATTTTAGTGATGACTTTGTAAACCATATTACAAAGAGATATAGGCCTATGATCATTAAAAGACCTTGGTTTATTACACTTTGGAAAAAGGGAGATGAATGTTGAATTTATAGCTGCATAAATATAACCCTCTTGTTTAAATGGTTCCACCATCTAAAGAATTTCATCCCCCATAAGGTTAAAAAAGGCAAGAAGGAGTTCAACTGGGCATCCATTCGGTCCAAGACTCTTATCTTTAGCAAATTGTTCAAACTCCCTCAACATCCACCAGAGTAATTGGAGCCCCAATATTGAAGCCCTCTTCATTAGAAAAAAAAGAAGGAAGATTACCAATCACTTTCAACTAACAAGCTATGTCATTTGTACCATGATCTTTAAAATGATTAAAAAAGTGAGAAATTGCAGCAGAATCCAAATCTTTTTGGGTATGAACCATGTTCCCCATATTATCCTTCATATCCCAAATGAAATTTATGTTTTTTCTAAAGGATGCATAATATGAAAAAATCTTGTATTATTATTATCCCCTTGGGCTACCTAAATAGCCTTACTTTTTAGTCTCCAAGTCAGTTCCTCCTACTTTAGCTAAAAAGCCTTTCGATTCTCTAAATCTAATCATTTGAGCTTCTCCACTTCAGTGAAGATACTAGAAGGATTATTCCTGAATATATTGGCCATCAAATTCTCAATATTCAAAAGATATTCGGTAGCATTTTTTTTCTTCTTTCTCCCAGAAAATAACCTCCCCCCTGTGGCATTTGAGCTTGAAAAGCATACATTCCATAGGTCTAGCCTCCTCCATAACAGTAAAAGTGTTCCAACAATTTTTAACCAAAGTACATAAATCTTGATCCTGAAGCCACATATTATTAAATTTAAAAGGGTAATTGAGGAGTTTTGACACCATCAATTTGAAGGACATTTGGAAAGTGATCCACAATGGTGGAATTAATCACCCAATTCCTATATCTTTGCATGGAAAGAGTCAAATCCTTAGACATTAAAAATTTGTCTAACCTTTTACTTATACCCCAAATACCACTTCTACCATTGTTCCAAGTAAGACCCAACTTAACTGGAAGAACATCAATCGGATTATATCTCTGAAATAGATTGATGAAAAAGTTTGCAAGAGGATTTAGTCTTGATGACTAACCTCGGATTTCTGAAGAAGAAAGAGTTGAATTGTCTAATAATTTTATCCTTGTAATATAATTTAATGAGATATTTTTAGATTGTTAGCATTTATATTAGGATCAGTTTATTTACTCTAAGTTTTTGGCTTTAATGTGGGTTTTGGTGGAAATTTTTTTGGGGGTAAAATTCAAGTATAAAAGTGATTAAATTGTGTTTTTGAAACCATAAATAAATTAAGCACCCTAGAATATCCCATGGCACCCAAATTATGCAAATTTTATAGTTAATATATGTGACTCTAATTTTTTTCTAAAGATTTATAACCAAACTTTCAACAAAATAAATTAAGCACCCTATAATATCCCATGGCACCCAAATATGCAAATTTTATAGTTAATATATGTGACTCTAAATATTTTTTTAAAGATTTATAACCAAACGTCCAACAAAATAAGAGAGAATGGAAAAAGTTGAAAACATAGAATATTTAGACTACATCTATATATTTTATTACAAATAGATATCCTTTTTTTTCCCAGGAAGAAAAAAGCCTGTCCTTGTTATTCTTATTAAGAAACAAAGGGCATCAATAATGCCATCCCAAATATGGGTTGCATCCCAGAGAGAATACAGTTCATACAATAAATAAGTCACAAACCGAGGCAGCCAGGGGGATAATGGCTCATCAACCGAGAGAGTGTTCCCATTAGTGAACCGTCTCATCATATAGAGGATCTATCTTTTCAAACCACATCTACCGTGAGCCAAAGGGATCAGATCAGCTATCTAAAAGAGGCCACTCAAGGAGCAACAAATCAACCAACGGAAAGGGGAGTAAGCTCCCTGAACATGAATCAAAAGAGCTGGAAGGTATCATATGTGACCAAAAGGTCCTCTGTAAATTCTGAGAAACAGCCATAACCCGGAGCCATAGTAAGAGCAGTTTTAGAGAGACGGTCTGCAATCCGATTGTGTTCACGGAAGATGTGGCTGAATGACAGATCCGGAAAGCTTGTAATTAGCTTTCGTGTTTCCCGACACCAATGGAAGAGATTTGGTGGGGAAAGAGCAGTGGATTTGTTTTCCCAATTGATGATAATTGAAGAGTCACCAAATATTTGAGATAAGGGAATCCCCATCATATGGGATGTAAGCAGAAGAGCTCATAGGCCGAGCAATTTAGCTTTTGTGTTGGAGCCATTTCGAACCCCTAGCACAAACTTGAAGGAGTGAGACTCATTCAGGTGCAAGCTGTATCCTACTCCACCAACGTTATTTGCAGAGGCTCCATTGAAAAAACCACAAGGGTAGACCATGCAAGGAGGAGGCCCAATCTTTCTGTTCTTTTTGTCTTTGACAGTTTGTGGAGAATACATAAGCATAGAATATGAGATCTGGTGCATAATGCTAAGAACAGTCTATTTATTTCCCTAAAAAATATACAGGTTCCGAGCTTTCCAAATGGCCCACATCATATGGAATGGGACAGTACAGAGTGCAGAGTGCCTCGAAAAATTTGCAGTCCAATGTTCAATAAATAAAACTAGAGAGTTAGTGCGAGGAGGAGGAGTCAAGTGGAACTGTTCAGAGATGAGATATAAGACATTCTTCCAGACTGTGGAATGTGAGAAGATATGCATGACAGACTCCTCATCTGTGTTGCATAGAGCACAGATACCCAAACCAAACCGATCACGTTTCTGAAGATTATCCTAGGTAAGTATTTTGTTCCTCAAAGCCAACCAAATAAAGCACCCAATTTTACTAGGGAGTTTGCTAGACCATAAATATGTGTGAAGCCTGCTGCCAAACGATGGAGGAAAAGATTTCACTATGCAATCATAAACTAATTTAGCAGAGATGGAGCCATCCTGTTTGTTAAAGTCCCATAAAAGAGTATCAGGTTGCGCTGTGAGACGAATACCACATAGATCCAAACCCCTTGTATATGCATCCCAGGCATCTTTCCAAACCCCATCTATACACAAATCCTCGGCCGAGTACCAGTAATGCTGCGAATCCGGTAAAGTATTGCAGGCCTGTGAGAGGGTATTGATGTCCAAATCCTCCAGAAAGGTTCTCAAATCGTCCGGAAGGGAGAGATAGGAAGGGACACCAATGACCGGATCAATACCAATTAGTATATCATTACCGTTTCCCACCTGCCAAGATAGATGACATCCTAGCCAGGGGAGAGTCTGTAGAAATCCCCTCCAGATAATAGAAACCCCACGAGTACAAAAACTTTTCACTTTGAGCCAAGCTACCACCGGCAGGTGCTTCATATATTTATTGGTGAGTACCCGATGCCACAGTCCATTATTCTTCAGAACTGACCAAAAGTTCTTAAGACACAATGCAATGCTGAACTAGTATAGATTTTTTATCTCCCAACCCTCATTCTCCTTCGGCCACGAGAGACTTTGCCAATTAACCAAATGATATCTACGGTTATTTTCAGTAGATCCCCATAAAAAGGCAAACGTGATGCTTCTGAGCTTGTTCAAGGTAGATGCAGGAATGGGAGCTAATCCCATCCAATAAACCGGGATACTGGAAAGCATAGACTGTACAAGTATCAAACGACCTCCCAATGAGAGTAGCTTGTGGGTCCAGTGACAAATCCTTTTCTCATATTTCTGAATCAGCCAATTCCAATCACTAACCCTATAGCCAAGTGGTTTTATGTAGTAACCAAGGTACTTAAAACCGGAAGAAATCGACTACATCTGATATGGTAGGACCTTGGCAATGTCCATGTAAATATCTGCATCTATATTGTTGTACATAAAGCAAGATTTGTCCAAGCTTATACACATTCTAGAGGCCTTGCAAAAGGTACTAAGTATAACATCAAAAGCAACCCATTCCTGCAGAGTGCCAGTGCCCATTAAGATAACATCATCCACAAATAGAAGGTGGGTAAGAACAAGTGAGGAAGTGATCTGAATACCTCAGATGAGTCCATGATCCCGAGCATCAAAGATTAATAGGCTAAGACCTTCAATAACAAGGATGAAGAGTAATGGCGATAAAGGACAACCTTGTTGTATGCCTCAAGAATCGGAGAAAAACTTCGATGGGGTGCCATTGATCAGGACCACGAAATTTGTAGAAGTGAGGCAAGCCATAATCCAATTAATTGCCAAGAGAGGAACCCCAATCTGGATCAAAATGAGACAGATAAAGGACCAATTCACATGGTCGAAGGCCTTAATCATTTCCAGTTTGAGGATGAAGGCATTGATATTCTTTGTTTTAACAGTATGGAGAGTCTCTTGTACAATACCGATAGGCTCAACAATCTGATGGTCCTTAAGGAAGCCATATTGTTCTTGGGAGATACCAGAGTCCATAAAAGGCTTGATCCTGACAGCAATGACTTTTGAGATCAATTTGTACAACAAATTACACAAGGAGATGGGTCTGTAATCAGCGAAAGAAGAAGGCTTATCTTTTTTAGGGATCAATGCGTGAAAGGTTGAGTTCAATGAGGAAGGGATACAGCCCGAGACCCTGGCTGAATCTACTGCGGACAATAATTCATGACCCATGAGATCGAAAAAGTGCAAGTAGAACTCAACAGGTCAGCCATCTGGACCAGGGCTCCTGTCTTTTTTAAATGATTTTAGTGCATACTCAATTTCCTTTAGAGTAACAGGACAAGTGAGGCCAAATGCATCCTCGTCGGATATCATCTTAGGATAAAGCATGACTACCTTAAGTTGATTCAATAAACAAGTATCCCCATCATCTTTGAATATATGTGCAAAATGTGTCTGACCCAGAACTTTAAGAGCTTCCTCGTCTTCATAGCAGTTACCATCATCATCATATAAAGACCAAATCGAGTTTTGATTCCTTCTACCCGAAGCCAGCATGTGGAAATACTTGGTGTTCGAATCACCATACAGGGCCCATTTCGTTCTGCTTTTAAGTTTCCAAGTTAGCAGATAATGTTCCAAAATCTTCTTCTTATCAGATCTGAGGAGGGTCAGGCGCTCCATATCCTCAGTGGAGAGGATACCATTAGTAGAGCCCGAGAGGAGGGATACAATAGCACAGTCAAGACTTTTTTATTCGGATTCCATCTTAGCCTGTTTGTCTTTAATCCATACCTTAACTTCCACCTTGAGAGAATGCAACTTGTGATAAAGGGATTCAAGATTAAGAGCGGAGTACCCAGGGTTAAGATGAGGCCACCGCAGAGATATCCACTCGGAGAAAGCCGGATCAGTGAGCCAAGAATGATTAAATTTAAATGGGTAGTTACAGGATCCCCTTTGTTTGTTCCATTCGAAGCATATCGGGTAATGGTCAGAGATGTCTGCACACTGAGTTCACACCCTGTGTATCCCCAAAGACGGGATCAAGGATGAAGAGATTAAAAATCTATCTAATCTTTTATTGATGCCCTCAGCACCCACACGACCATTCCTCTAGTTAGGACCAGCATTATGAGGAGCAAAATCCACAAGTCCCACCGAGTCAAAAAAGGGACAGGAAGTAATGTGAGTGGGGATCAGGAGAAGCCTTCTGTCCCCAAATCTCTGAGGAATTCAGAGTGAGATTAAGGTCCCCTCCCAGAACAAGATTCAGGATGTTGAGAATGCCCCCTTTGTGTGCCTTTTCCCAGAATAGTTCACGATCCTGATAGGGGCCATATACATTAAGGATGGCAAGGGGTGTAGGCAGACCATGGAAAGAGGCCTGAACCAGGAGGCCAATGCATGTCTCGAAAGCACGACACTTAACCCTTTGAGTGTTCCAGGCCGTAAGGAGCCCACCCGAGAGGCCCGATGCACTGATAGCGCAAAATTCCCAGGATGGTAAGAGTTTAGAGAAAGCAAGTAAAGCAGGATAGGCACTACACATGGTCTCTTGTAGGAGAATCATATCCGAACCCAGTGAATGGAAGAGAGCACGGAGGCTAATGTTTTTGGTCTTACCTCCAAGACCCCTAACATTAAGGGATAAAATCTTCCTTAAGGAACATTCTGGTGGGGAGACATCGCTCTAAGTCCTCGGGAGGGTATGCCACGAGCTGCATTTTTGATGCGAACAGAAAGAGGAATATATGGAGGAGAAGCAAAGGATAGGTCCACCTTCATCTTTTCCTTTTTTTTCTTTCGGACAGTCACATTCGCAAATCGAATGGAGTTAAGGTGTAAGGTGGAAGGTGAAGTAGGGGTCGTAGCCGAGAAAATAGACAGTGATTTTTGAAGGGAAGGGTCAGAGAAAGAGGGAGAGGTAGTAGGGTTAATAGAGGAAGAAGTGATAACCGATGGAGTACTAGGGTTAGTAAGGGGTGGAAAATCCATGAGAGAAGTTAAAGATGGTAGAGTTTGAGCAGAGGTGAGGTGCAAGGAAGGAGGAGGCATTGTGACAGGTGTAAGTGCTTGAAAAGTAAGGGGTGGCGAAACCACATGTGCCGGAGAAGACTATAAAGACAGTGTGGAGGATAAGTTCGATACAGGAGGCAAAGAGTCCAGTGGAGGTTCCAAAGCACCATCATAAATAGGCGAAGGAGTCATAGGCATAGAGGCCGATAGGGGAGAAGGAGCCAGGGATGAGACAGGAGGAGGGGCATTAATGTGAGACTGAATCAAATCATCAATGGCATCTAGAAAAGAATCAGAGACATCATCTGAAGGTGAGAGTGCATTTGTGAAAATAACTGGTATGGAATGTACCTACTCGATAGGGTCAGCCCATTTTGTGACAGATGGAGAGTCATCCGAGCCGGAGTCAGCACAACCAGACCGCAATGAAGGACATGTACGCCGAAGATGACCAGTATCATGACATCTGCTACATCGGAACGACACATGAAGATAGTCAAGTCTTTGAACCAAGAGTCGTTCATTGCAGAGAATTTCAACATCAACGGGTAACCCAAGCGAGATGTCCATCTCAACAAGGACCCGGGCCATCCGTTTATCATAGGCGAGATGGAAATCCTCATCCACCACCACATACCTGCCAATCGTATTGGCAATGCCTTTAAGGACGTGCCTGTTCCAAAGCGGGAACGGCAAGTGAGGGAGCAACACCTAGAGATGACGTTTCGTGATTCTTTCCTGCAGAGGATTGAAATGGGAATGCTAGCGTCCTAGGACCAAGGATCCCACACCAATGTGCCAAATATGCTAAAGGATACAGGTACAGTGCTCCTCCTCCAAAAAAACAAAAACAATCCACCCATTTGACAGTAAACTGATGGTGGGAATGTAGTCGAAGAGGGGCTTCCAATGCTCCATAGCCCAGTCGACCCAGGCCATCTTCCCCATCCTGCAATACTCCAGTCGCTTGACTAAAGCACGCGAGCACAACGATGATACTTTGTCCATGAAGATATCATGACCGAGGACAAAGCGAAAGCGCCCCTCCTGTGCCTTAATACACTTGGCATGTCGTTTGCGTCGAAAGCGCATGGGAGTTGCCGGGTCAGCCATGAGGTAGAGCCCCCCGGGGTCAACTCAATACTAGTGAGGCTGACAACCTAGTCCCCAAACCACAAACACTCGGCAATGGTCACCGGAACCTGACCGAACGATACTGAGAACAAGCCACCAGTCCCTGACCAAAATGGGGGAGAAACCCAAACCTTGAGTGTTGGGATAGTCAGAGTCAACCCGCAACAACAGTACAAAGAAAAACCAACAGATAAGAATAATGGGAAAAACCCCAAAACCACCCGTTAGGCAGAAAGTCTGGAGGACAGGTCGCGAGAAAAGGATCATGTGCCAGGAGAGGGGACCAAGAAAAACCCATGAAAGGAACCCTAAACCTCCGGGTACAACAAAAAATAAACGAAAGTCAACCCTGAACGTGCCAACAGGGACAACAGATAAAAACCCAAATTAAACAACGAGGAATCCCATGCAGGGGTGGTGAACCCAACATCACCAATATCCACAGAGGCAGTAGAGAAAAACGATTTACTTTCCACTTTTTTTTTACCTTGGTTGGTGCTAGTCCCCTAGTGAAGGGGAGGGACTCCAAGAGTGCCACCAAAGAGATAAAACCACCCTGCAGGACCAGACCCCAACAAGAAACCAGCCCACGAGAACATGAGACACAAAAAAAGACCGACCCACAAGACAAAGGAGAGAAACAAACCCACGAGCCCCAGATGCCTGCATCATCCATCACAGGGGGAAGGGTATAAGCCGCCATGGAGTGCCTGCAACAGAGCACCAGGCCGACGCTGTCAAAACCCTAACGATTGCCCTTTGTAGCTTATACTATCACAACTCTCATCATCTTTATTGCACCGAGAGAAGCAAGGTGCTCTTCAACCTAGTATGAGAGGTTATGTTAGCCGACATAAATAAAAAATATTAAAAAATAAAAGTAAAATAAATTACATATCCATTTAAATAAAAAAAATCAAATTAGCTACATCCATTTTGAACCCAGGTCTATAAAGTAAAAAAATCAAAATAATAAGAAATGTTTATAAGTCCAATTTTAAAATAAATATATATTAATTAATCTTATTATATACAAATCATCCATTTTTATTTTAGTTTTTAATTATTAATATATTAAATGATTTATTTCTTTCTTTCTTTCTTTGTCACCAACTCCCTTTAGGCGAATATGAATCCGGATCCCGATCCCGTTATCCCGTCTAACAAACACATAACCGCGGAATTTGTAGTGGAATGTCATTAATCGTTAACCAAGGTGCTTAAATATTTGAAAGAAGGGTTGTCCGAAAGACTAATTGAAGAAATAACAATGTGGATAAAAAAGTTGTAATATTATTAAATGAGATATATTTTATTTTTAACATTTATTTGTTTTCATTAACCTTATTTTTTAAGGCCAAAAGGATTAGAGAGGAGGGTGGAAATCTGTCTCCACATTGTGACTTCATCTGTAGCAGTAAGCTTTCGTCGCTTCTCCTTGGGAAAACCAGCAGCGACATCAGGCAAAACTTGCATTACTTTGGTTCAAGTTTTGACAAAACATTCAAAGCGTGATACCTATCGGGTGTTTTTCGTCTGCTAGTAAGGTACTTTCAAGTGACTTACTGGACTCGTATTCGAGCTCCAAGGCTAATAGTTATCGGATATAAGAAATTATAATTCGAGAGTTCAATCCCTCGGCCTACAGATCGCTGGAAAAAGTATTTTTATACTGAACAATGGTATTAATCTTTTATCAAGGGCTAACACCCTTCTTAATATATATATGAACTCGAACTGTTTTTGATTAACCCGAGTCATTTCGTCTGGGTATACAGTTTAACTATTGTCTTGCATCATAATAACTCAACCGGACATTCAAGAAGTTTCACCCACCCGCCTAATGTATGCCGCAGAACGAGCGAAGAGAGGGATACAATCGCTGAACCGAGGAAAAACACTGTTAAGAAACCAAAAACACTAGCGATAGCAGAAAAACGTCGCAGAAGCAGGGTGGAGATAACCTGTGCTATTGGCAAATCCATCAGATATGAATTTGGCGGAGAATGGGGGAGGGAGTTCTGCGGAGGCAGGGCGCAATTGGGCACGACCTAACACGCGCACCAAAGGTCTTCGATTAAACAACACTCTATGCGGTGCCAAAGTCCCTTTCCACACCAGAGATGGCTCTGATCTCGGTAATGTTTCATTAGCCTTCATTTTTCAAAGCATGTCATTGAAATCTACATTTCAATTTATGATTTTTGCAGGAACCCATCATCGTTTTTCCTTAGCAAAAACCTGCCTTTTTTATGGCACACTTAATCTCCTCGCAACATTTTTTTCGTTATTCCCCGAGTGGTTTTAACTTTTTGGAACATCTTTATTCTGGGCATGGGCCTATAAGCTTCAACCTGTTCAGTGAGTTGATCCCAACATCGATAATTTGCGCCCCTTTAAAGACAACTAGAGATTTGGACTGGTAGAGTTTTATTGATAGAGGTACATGTAGCGGTTACATATAGTTCACAAATGGTTTGGAGAATCCTTCCATGTTACCTGTACTGCAAGGACTTAATAGAGGGGTTCAAACAACCAGTCTCCGGAAAACACTAGAACATCATGGGTTTCCAATAAGTTCAAGGGGTACCCTAATTCATACTTACTCAAAATCACTTGTGTGTATGTGTGTCGGAAGTGTTTTTAAACCCATCCAATCGGATGGGTAATCTGCTGAGAGAATGGAGCTTTGGTGGACTACTTAATACTTTGTTGACCTCACCAGTGAACCAATGCCCCTTTGTCTTGAACCCTAATTCTCATCAAATCAAAACCAAAATGAAAAAACCCCATGTTTCATTTTCAAACTGGACACCACAACTAACAGCTATATTATAGACAGTGCAGCATGCGGACCTGTCCCTGCCTGCATGTTCCCCTGCCTAGGCAGATGTTTCCCATTGAGCAGCGGGGAGAATTTTCTTCTAAGTTCTATTCCTGTGGAGATCTCTGGAGTCTGGACCTAACCTGTCTCCATCTGAATAAGTCGCTGTCAGCTGTCCTGTGTGCGTGTGTACTGGACAGTGTGTAATAAGTGGTACTTGGTCTGTGATTGCGGGGTGGTAGTATTAGAGCTGGTCTGGAGCATCACTTTTAGAGTGATGCGTTGGCTCAGTTGGATAGATTGACCTGTGAAGGTGTGGAGATTATTTCCTCAATCCACTTGTGTGTGAGATTATTTTCTTTTGACTAAGTTTGTATGTTATCTGTGTTGCAGTTACATGGTACATTTGCGGCCCGACCGTATATGATTCCTCCCATATTGGTCACGCCAGAAATTATGTTACTTTTGACATTCTCCGCCGAATTTTGGAGGTATGATGGAATTGTTCTCAATACTCAAGTGATGGCGCAGTTTTCAATTGCTGCTTAAGTGGACATGCTGTTTGTAACTGTTTGAATAGATAACAATTACAAATGATATAACAGGGTTCATAAAATTTGTGTTCTCTAACTATTCACTCTGTTGTATTTCTCTCAAAAATAATTCGGTAGACCTGAAAGAAAAGAAGAACTAAACAAGTTGTCAAGGGACAGGATACATGGGAAACATAACAAGCCTCCTTGCTTTTAATTTAGCAGAAGCAAAAAGGGTAAAAGGTGAAGCTCAAGTGGCATTTCTTGATGGTTATAATTTCTGTATTGTTTATTCTCAGGGTTTCTTCAACTACCGAGTGCAGTACATTATGAACATCACTGATGTTGATGACAAGATCATAAACAAGGCCCGTCGGAACTATCTATTGGAGCAGTACCTAGCAACTGCACATGAAGTAAAAACAGTATGTTATGCACAGTCACTTTCATTATCGATTGACAATAGGCTCCCCTGTTCATTTTTCAGAGAATCATGTGAGTGATACTCGAGATTAAATGATTTCTATCTCAAAGTTGAAACTTTTTTCCCTTTGACACAAAAAAGGGCTTCTCTTGTCATAGAATTTGTCATTTGATTATAAGGAATAGCATTTGTTCCATTCACAGAATTCCTCATTTCAGAACCCACGCAATATGGTGTTTCTTTACATTTGAATCCAAAAGGCACAATCAATCTTGCAGTCATTTGCTTAACATCCTGTTTGCTGATTTTGGTTTACCTAGACAAGTGACAACCTTATGACCATTGATGCCTTGTGCAGGTGCTTAACGAATTGAAATTGGCATTTGAAGAAGAATTGTCGAAGCAAGAGAAGAAGGTACTGCATTATGTCATTATATGCATGATAAAATGGAACAGGGCAGAAACTTATGGCACAAATTCTGGAGAAAAAGAAAATGAATTGCACTTAAAATGGTCACCAATAAGAGGAGGAGCCACAAGGACAGGAAGCATTGAAGTACTACTGTGGGACAAAAGGATGAAATGGATAATAATTTTTAATAATTTTGTTAGTTTCGTGTTAATATTTGAAAAATACTTCCTTTTTAAAATCAGGGTCTTGTAAACATTCCTGACGAAATTCTTCAAGCATAAACAAGTTTATATCAGTAGGATTGGACGCAATCAGGAAGTTGATTCTCACAGGTAAAGATTGATGGACATGGACAATAAAAGGATACCCAACAAAATTAACAAAGAGGTCTTGAAGAGAAGAAGAAACACATGGGAATTGCAATGCAAAAATTGGTTGGAACGCTCAAATATAGTAGAAGAGATAGAAAAGAGCTGAAAATCAACTTGTAAGCTTGTTAGGAAAATGGAAAATGAAAAAAAAAAACAAAAAACAACAATTCTACATAGCCAATTTCAACTCAACAAGCAAAATCAAAGTACGCGAATATTTGAAAATAAACATCTCGTGGAGAGAAAAACAAATACTAGCACAATTAAGGACAAGCTACATAGGCTATAAGATGTGAGACTAGAAGATGGAAGGAACCATAGGAGGAGTGGTGTTGTAGGACATGCTATGTTGTGAGAAAAGGGGGTGGGGACAAAGGAACAATTTCTACTTCATTATGAAGCATACCCCCATAGTAGAAAATGGTTAATATGGGAAGACATTAGTTGGGATGTGGCATTCTAGGATTTATAAGTAGAGGACTTGGCAAAAGTAGCAAAAAAGATGATGCATGTCTAGGACATGATGCTGAGTCAACGCAATTATAATAAGTGACCCTTATTGAGGGTTGAGCTTAGATAAGTAGAGCAATTGCTATGTTGTGAGAAAAGGGGGTGGGGACAAAGGAACAATTTCTACTTCATTATGAAGCATACCCCCATAGTAGAAAATGGTTAATATGGGAAGACATAGTTGGGATGTGGCATTCTAGGATTTATGGGTAGAGACTTGGCAAAAGTAGCAAAAAAGATGATGCTTGTCTAGGACATGATGCTGAGTCAACGCAATTATAATAAGTGACCCTTATTGAGGGTCGAGCTTAGATAAGTAGAGCAACACATATACTGATACCCACATATGGGATATCAAGCTTAGATAAATAGAGCAACACATATATTGAAGTCCAACATATGGGATTTCATGGTTAGATAAGTAGAGCAACACATATACTGATACCCATATATGGTATATCGTCTCTCTTCCTCTTGTTTAAATGTTTTCATTTTGTATAAAAATGCTACAATGAGATGCAGTCTTTTCATCCCATGGGTCAATTGGCATCATAGACATTCAAATAATTCAATTCGATTGAATTCTATTCTATTCTTTGTGAGACCAATCTACGTTTCTTTGTGTAAGAAAGTACCGGAAATATCCACTGTTAACTTTTGCTTGGTGTATGTGGTGTGCATATTTGAAGTTGTGTTTTTGATGAATGAACTTACAACATCATGAAACTGCATGACATGGGCAGTGTTGTTTGGCATCATAAATTGATGAGATGATGTTTAGTACGGTGGAAAGAGTATTGTGTAATTTCCAAATAGTTGAAGTAATGAATCCAGAGTTGGTAATTTAATAAAGAGAGCCAAAATATGGAAATATCAGGGGAAATGTCATCCAAAGATGCAGAGAAAAGGTTGTTTTACTAACCAAACATTCTTTGTAGGCTGAGTAACCCAACTTGCTTGCTTAACCGTGAGGTTGATGTTTACTTAAGTTTTTAGGTGTTCAAGTCACCTTTTAGTCAACTTAATCTAGTTTTACTTATTGTCATCAAAACATCCCTATAGTTAACTTGTGTTGAGGTTGTTTTGAACTTTTGTGCTTGTTGTCTATAACCTTTGTTTTAGGTCGAGACATGGCCAAAATTGGTACACACCATGGTGGCTGTCAAAAAAATTGCTTGCAGGAATATAACAAGGTTTCAAGGATTTTTAACTTTTGCGGATGGTGAATCTCTGGGCTCAAATACTTCCATGCTTTAGGCATTCACATTCTCACTGTGTCTCAGGAGTTCAGCACCGACCTCTTACATTTTTTTAATTATCAGTCTATCCACATACAAATTTGTTCATAGTGGTCACAGTGACTGGGGTAGTGGGATACATTCCAAATCACCCTTCCCAAAATGATTCTAGAATGTTGTTTGAAAGAGGGATTGAATGGTAAAAGTCCATTAGTTTGCCTTCGTGTGCCCTTAAGAGAGGGTAGGCCCTCTCGTACATTAACTGGCCTACCCTTCAGGGTACAAAATAGAAAAAACAGAGATAACTTTGGTATGAGGCTTGAATTCCCCCCTCCATATTTTGTATGGCTGCACACTTATATGCAGAGGCTAACAAGCACTGATCTTGATCATTTAAATATAGGTACCCAAAGTGTTGAACTTGAAAGATACAGGCCTAACCATCAGAAGATGATGAATATAAAGAACCTTATGAGGTTAATAGCATCATTTGATGTGGATTTCGAATAAAAACTTATGTCTCGTTGCTACACATGATTGTTGGAGAGGGTTGGAGGTGTAGAGTCATCTATTTACTTCACCTATTTTCAAACTTGAAAGTGAGCAGATGTGGGACAAGTGAGGTAGAATTTGTGAATGAAGGATAATCTATTCACCTGTAAGCACAGCTGATGTGTCATCCAATGCTCGAAGAACTATGAATTATGTGCTGCAAAATTTGCCAATGTCCAATCCAAGGCAACACAAAGAACATGAAATAAAGTTTGCCAACCATATGAACATAACATAAAGAGGACAGATTCAAATGGCAGCTAATAAATTAATAATCACATCATGTAGAATCTGGAATAATCTAGGGTTAGACTAGAATCTTGAAACCAAGGTACGGAAGGGTTAGAGAAATACCAAGGCATTGTAGGACTAGGGCCTCCTCTTATGCAATGACAATATTCAACTATGCTCCATATGGTGTTATCACCTCCATACAAAAATTTCTCCAAACTTGTGAGTACACTCTGCATGCCAAGGTGATACACTGGTTGCATCTTTGTATATAATCTCAAGGTCCCATTATTCACAGAGGGATTACCATTGGAAAGCAAAAGGAGCTTTTGAGTTGTAGGTATATGGGCTCTGGGACAAGGAATATAATTAAGTACATATGCATGCTCAAGATATAATGGAGGACACAACCCACATGACTGGATCTTAAATGTGGGGAAAAAGCTTGCACATGTTGGAATTAAAGTATATGGAGCTAAGTTGCCAGGAAACTTGGGTATGGGGACAGGTGCAGGGATGCCACATTTTTAAACAGGGGACTTGGGTGCGTTGGGGGTACTATATATATATATAATTATAAATTTATAAATTATAATACATATGAAATTTAAATAATTTTCATTGTACGTATATATTCATGTGCATCCATCTGAATCCAAACCATTATACACAAATATGCAAAATTTTTCATGTATATTGCAAGGGTGCATACAACTAAAAACACATCAAGTGCAATCCATATCTGACCCAAAATACATAAACTAAGAGGTTAAATGGCCTATAGAGTTTAAAGAACTTCATGCTATAACAAATAATTACATATCAAAATCCTTGCCTATATTGGGATCCTATTCATCAATAGCGCCCTGTGCCCCCTCCTCTAGGCTTTAGCCCTTGCCTCTACCTTGAATCTCCAAGTTGGTTCTCCAAGGACATTAGTCAACACCCTACATTTTTGATGGAACCTCCTAATCCAAGTGTTGAAATAAGGTAGAAAAAGCTTCTAGTGATTTTGCTTGAGTGAAGGGTACATTTTTGTTAAGGTCATGATAAAGGAGTTCAACAACAAGCACCACCATCAAGGTAACTAGAGAGATTGATGTGCTTGATTAAATGACAATCCCTGTTGAATTTTAGCATTAGCATAAATACTTAAAAAATTTGCAGATTAACTTAAACAAATGATAAGTACAGTAAAATAAATTCATCACATCAACACAATGGACACAAGAGTTTTTCACTGGGGAAACCTTCAAAGGACAAAACCCCCAAAAAGCATTAGTAGCTCATCTCGTAAATGAGATGACCTAAGAAATTCTTCAAAAAGTTCCTCAAATCCCAATTTGGGTTAAACCATAATTTACAGTAAGATTTTATCAGTAAAAATCAGATTAAGGGTTTCAAACCCTAGTAACTGAAATTTCCAGATCTGACTGGAAAAGATTAGTACTGTCCAAAACAATAGTCTGCTAAAAAATATCAGATTTGCCAAAAAATATTAGATCTGCCCAAAAATACCAGATCTGTCCAAAAATATGAGATCTCCCCAAAAATATCAGATCTGTCCAAAAATATCAAATCTGCCCAAAAATATCAGATATGTCCAAAATCACAAATCTTCCCAAAAATGGAAAGAAGACTGCTCGTAAAGGTGGCTGCTCGGATTTGGAGAATGGTTGCCTAGATCTGAAGGTGGCTGCCCTAGATTTGAGCTTGGCTGCCTAGATCTGAACTTGGCTGCCCAAATCTGAAGATGGCCGCCCTAGATTTGAAGAATGGTTGCTTGGATCTGAAGATCTGAAGGTGGTTGCCCTAGATCTAAACTTGGCTGCCCAGATCTGAAGATGGCCGCCCTAGATCTGAACTTGGCCGAAGACGAGGGTTTGGTAAAATCCTTAAGACAAAAAATATAAGAAACCCTAGCTTAGGGTTTGTCTTCAATGGAGGATGATGATGCCCTAGCTAGACTCATCCATGTCAGGGCACAATCACAGAATCTTCTTTCTTCAACCTTGAGCAGCTGTATCTGTGAGAGCAAGTGTGTGTAATAATGAATTGACTTGATCTTCTTTTATAGCCTTTAGTACCTGTAAGTGGACCAAAATTAGAAATGATAAAATAATAATATTTTATTCTTTTTCTAATTTCACTTTTACCTTCTTATCAAAAAGTTCTTTTAAGTATTTTTGACTTTTACCAAAAGTCCTTTTTTATCTTTGACTTTCACCTGTGGTCCTTTTCTTGTGGTCCAAAAGTCCTTATGTATTTTTGACTTTTGACTTTAGCCTTTTTCCAAGTGCCCCTGTGATCATTACTTGTGGTCCTTTTAATTCCAAAAGTATATCATCATAAACCAAGAGAGTTATTATGCTTTTATCTCACACTTTGTGTGACACCTACATCTGGTACTAGGATAACTTAACCAAGGGTAGCTAATCCTTGGAGAAGTACACAAGGCCCATAGATCAAGGGTCAGAGTGTCACACATGCCTAGACCCAGTCTAGGGCTTACAGTGCCTTCCTGGTAACAGACCAGGTGCCTCAGCCATGGGCTGCAAAATTTGACCCTCGGTTAAATACTTGGTAACATACCAAGCGCCTCCATTCTCCCAGAGAATGGCTACTCAGAACTAAGCCGAGTCTACCAGTACTAGACTGGTACACATCGTGGTCTCGGACAAGATGTCTACCATTAAACAGAATGGTCACTCAACACTAGGTTGAGTTACCCAGGGCAGAGCTGGGTCTATATCATGGTCCCAGACCGGATATCTATCATTCAACAGAATGGTCACTCAACACTGGGTTGAGTCTTCACCGTGGTCTTGGACGAGGTGGCCCCATTCTCCTAAGAGAATGGCTCTCGATGTTGCTCAGAAAAATCAACACTCCCTCTTAGCGAGAGAGGCATTTTCTGCCATACCAAGCTTGTCACGAAAGTACACGAACTTTGATGCTAACAGAGGCTTGGTCAAGATATCTGCAATCTGTTCATCTGTGCGAATGTACTGCAACTTCAGAGCACCTATTTGCACCAGGTCTCTGGTGAAATGATACCTCATTTCACTGTGTCTCAATCTATCCTGAAACACTGGGTCCTCTGAAAACTTTATGCAACTCTGATTATCGCAATGGATGATTGTTGAGTCAAGCTTTCCTCCAAACAGATCAGATATCAGTTTTTTGAGCCAAACTGCTTCCTTGCAGGCATCACTTGCAGCAATATACTCTACCTCATCTGTACTCTGAGCTATGGAATCCTCCTTTCTGCTGGCCCGAGAGATCATTGCTGATCCCATACTGAAGCAATAACTAGAGGTACTTTTCCGGTCAACTACACTATTAGCCCAATCTGAATCAGTATATCTAGATAACATTACTCCATTGCTGGAAGTAACCCTGAGCCCATAAGTGTTGGACATGCACTGATTCAGAGCATTCTCTGTATCTGGTCTCGTATGCATGAGGTGCATCCAGGATCCGAAAAGCTGTCTATACAGAGTAGAGTCCATGCTATCTATATAGAGTAGAGTCCATACTCTGTGAACTGGTAGCTGAGTCACCCAACTTTGTTAAGTTGATGGTCATGGGTACGCCCATAGACTTACAATCCTTGCAAGATGTCTCGTACATACTTTCCTTGTGTCAGGAAGATGTTGCTTGGCTTTTGCCGGTCTTCTAAGCCAAGTAATGCACTAAGTCAATATCTTTCATCTCAAATTAAGAGGTAAGCTCCCTTTTACACTGTTCTATCAATCGTTCAGCACCTGTAAGGAACAAGTCATCTGCATATACAACAAGTATCAAGACATGATTATGAACAACCTCAAAGTACAAGTTAGACTTAGCTGTACTTTTGGAAAACCCCAAGTCATGGAGCAATCCATCCATCCTCGCATACCAAACTCTTGGAGCATACAAGGCTTTCTTCACAAAGCCTTCAGGTTGTTCAACATAAGCTTCCACCTTATTGAGGAAGACTGTCTTTACATTTGTCTGATGTAACTTCCATCCCAATAATGCAACAAGTGAAATGATGGTTCTAGAATCTAAAGGTAGTATACCTGGCAACAAGAGTAATTGTCATTACTGACTTTCTTGTTGGTCTGGGAACAACTTTCCACACATCATTCTTCATGATTGAACTGTACTCTTCAATCATGGCATCAACCCATACCTGTTGACTTGTTGCTTCTTCGTATGATGGAGGTTCTGTACTGTCAAGCTGACTCATAAAGCCTGAGTACTTATGTGGTCTTTCTTTGAAAGTCTCAGGCGAAGCTTTAAGCTTCTCGCCTTCTTGTACCACTTCTTGGTACTGTGCTGGCCTCCTTTTGGAAGGAGGAACTTCAAGTAGTTCTTTCAGTGGACTTTCAGTGTTCTCTGAAACATCTGGAATTGGATCCTCAAATTTCTTTTTCTCCCTCTGAGTTTCTGAAACTGAAAACTCTAGTGGAGGTACTTCATCTTCCTTTGAAAGCCCTTGTGTTTGAAACAGAACTTTCTCATGGAAGACCACATCTTTGCTGACTATCTTTAGTAAGCGTGGAAGTACTGTGCAATGAAGGTGTTCAAATCTTTTATGCCACAATTGACATGGATTAATTGCACGAGTAGAATCCTCAGAAGCCCTGTAAAGGCCTCCCTCTTGAACCCCAATCTGTACAGCTGAGTTTAGATCTGTGTCTTTTGCCCATAAAAAGACCTTATTGTCCGTGAAGAGGACTCTGTAGCCCTTGTCTTCTAAACCAACAATAGATAAAAAATTCTTCTTTAAACCAGGAACATAAAGAATATAATCAATATGAAGAACCATACCTGAGTCAAGTTGAAGTGAAGTTGAGCCAACTCCTTCAATCTTGTAAGTGGAGTCATCTCCAAGTTCTACCTAAGTGGTGAACCTCTTCTCTTTGTAGTTGGTGAGAGCTCCACAGTTACTGGTCATGTGCCTAGAGGCACCACTGTCCACCAACCAAAAAGTGGAACAATCTGAGAAAGAACCAGTTAGAGCAGAAATCAAGTAGTACTCTCTTCTAGGTTCTTCATCCTTGGTTTTCTTCTTATTCTTCTTTGGTTCTTCATCTTCTTCTTCTTCTGCTTCTGTAGTAGATTCTTGAAACCTTCGCTTGGGTTTTTTCTTGTTCTGCCTGCAGTCTCTAGCAAAATGTCCAAACTTGTGGCAACTATAACATTCCACTTTTAACATGTCAGAAAACTTACCCTGAGGTTTCTTTCCCTTCTTTTGCTGAGGGAAAGGCTTATTGAATTTCTTTGTCTTTGCTGCAAGTGCAAGGTTGTCCTCCTTGATTACCTTGCCAGAGTTCCTTCCCTCTTCTTCTATGCAATCATGCCAAAGCCTTTCAAAGGTTGACTGATTCTCTCGTCCACAAACGGATGCCATGAAGGTTTCCCAAGAGCTTGGGAGACCATTAACCACTGTTTGCACAAGGTCATCATCATTAATAGTAATACCAATGGCAATGAGTTGATCTCTTACCTGTGCAATCTTTGTGAAGAAGGAACCAACGCTTTCATCTTTGTTCAACTTCAAAGTTCGTAGCCTCTTCTTCAAGACTCTCTTCTGACAAGGAGCCTTCTTTTCATATAGGTTGACCAAAGTATCATAGCATTCTTTAGCAGTCTTCAAAGATGTGATGTTGGGCATCAATGACTCTCTGATAGAATCATAGATGATTCTTCTAGCCTTACCTTGCTTCCTCTTGTAAGCAAGCCTACCAGCATTTGTTGTTGGCTCTTTTGTGACATTAAGAACAATGTCATCTAAGTCATTCTCATCTAGAATGGCTGTCAATTTGGCTTTCTAGGAGTTGAAGTTGGCTGAACCATAGAGCTTCTCTTCCAGTTTGAAACCAATGATGGCCATCTCTGCCACTTAGTCAAATGTTAGGTCTGCAAATCTTATCCCAAGATCTACGAAAAACAACAACAGTGTCCCTTTATCGTGTTTTCACATGCTAAGCTCTGATACCATGTTGAATTTTAGCATTAGCATAAATACTTAAAAAAATTGTAGATTAACTTAAACAAATGACAAGTGCAGTAAAATAACATTCATCACTTCAACACAATGGACACAAGAGTTTTTCACTGGGGAAACCTTCAAAGGACAAAACCCCAAAAAAAACATTAGTAGCTCATCTCGTAAATGAGATGATTTAGGAAATTCTTCAAAAAGTTCCTCAAACCCCAATCTGGGTTAAACCACAATTTACAGTAAGATTTTCTCAGTAGAAATCAGAGCAAGGGTTTCAAACCCTAGTAATTGAAATTTCCAGATCTGATTGGAAAAGACCAATACTGTCCAAAACAACAGTCTGCCCAAAAATATCAGATCTGTCCAAAAATCACAGATCTGCCCAAAATCACAGATCTGCTCAAAAATGGAAAGAAGACAAAGGTGGCTGCTCGGATTTGAATTGTGGCTGCCCTAGATCTGAGCTTGGCTGCCCAGATCTGAACTTGGCTGCCCAGCTCTGAAGATGGCTACCATAGATTTGAAGAATGGTTGCCCGTATCTGAAGATTTGAAGGTGGCTGCCTTAGATATGAACTTGGATGCCCAGATCTGAAGATGGCTGCCCTAGATCTGAACTTGGCTGAAGACGAGGGTTTGGTAAAACCCTTAAGTCAGAAAAGATAAGAAACCCTAGCTTAGGGTTTGTCTTCAATGGAGGATGACAATGCCCTAGCTAGAGTCATCCATGCTAGGGCACAATCACAGAATCTTCTTTCTTCAACCTTGAGTAGTTGTACCTGTGAGAGCAAGTGTGTGTAATAATGAATTGACTTGATCTTCTTTTAGAGACTTTAGTCACCTGTAAGTGGACCAAAATTAGAAAAGATAAAATAATAATATTTTATTCTTATTCTAATTTCACTTTTACCTTCTTACCAAAAAGTTTTTTTAAGTATTTTTGACTTCTACCAAAAGTCCTTATTTATCTTTGACTTTCACCTATGGTCCAAAAGTCCTTATGTATTTTTGACTTTTGACTTTAGCCTTTTTCCAAGTGCCCCTGTGATCATTACTTGTGGTCCTTTTAATTCCAAAAGTACATCATCATAAACCAAGAGAGTTACTAATGCTTTTATCTCACACTCTGTGTGACACCTAGATCTGGTACTAGGATAACTTAACCAAGGGTAGCTAATCCTTGGAGAAGTACACAAATCCCATAGATCAAGGGTCAGAGTGTCACACATGCCTAGACCCAGTCTAGGGCTTACAGTGCCTTCCTGGTAAGAGACCAAGTGTCTCAACCATGGGCTGCATAATTTGACCCTAGGTCAAATACTTGGTAACAGACCAGGCGCCTCCATCCTCCCAAAAAATGGCTACTCAGAACTAAGCTGAGTCTACCAGTACTAGACTGGTCCACATCGTGGTCCCGGACCAGATGTCTACCATTCAACAGAATGGTCACTCAACACTGGGTTGAGTCTACCCAGGGTAGAGCTGGGTCTATATCATGGTCCCAGACCAGATATCTACAATTCAACAAAATGGTCACTATACACTGGGTTGAGTCTTCACCGTGGTCTCGGACTAGGTGGCCCCATTCTCCTAAGAGAATGGCTCTCGATGTTGCTCAGAAAAATCAACACTCCCTCTTAGCGAGAGAGGCATTCTCTGCCATACCAAGCTTGTCATGAAAGTACACGAACTTTAATGCTGACAGAGGCTTGGTCAAGATATTTGCAATCTGTTCATCTGTACGAATGTACTGCAACTTTAGAGCACCTATTTGCGCTCTGTCTTTGATGAAATGATACCTCATTTCACTGTGTCTCAATCTATCATGAAACATTGGGTTCTCTGAAAACTCTATGCAACTCTGATTATTGCAATGGATGATCGTTGAGTCAAGCTTTCCCTCAAGCATATCAGATATCAGTTTTCTGAGCCAAACTGCTTCCTTGCAGGCATCAGTTGCAGCAATATACTTTGCCTCAGCTGTACTCTGAGCTATGGAATCCTGCTTCCTGCTGGCCCAAGAGATCATTGCTGATCCCATACTGAATCAATAACCAGAGGTACTTTTCCGGTCAACTGCACTAGTAGCCCAATCTGAATCAGTATATCCAGATAACATTACTCCATTGCTGGAAGTAACCCTGAGCCCATAGGTGTTGGACATGCACTGATTCAGAGCATTCTCTGTGTCTGGTCTCGTATGCGTGAGGTGCATCTAGGTTCTGAAAAGCTGTCTATACAGAGTAGAGTCCATACTCTCTGAACTGGTAGTTGAGTCACCCAACTTTGTTAAGTTGATGGTCATGGGTACGCCCATAGACTTGCAATCCTGCATCCCAAATCTTTGCAAGATGTCTTCTGCATACTTTCCTTGTGTCAGGAAGATGTTGCTTGGCTTTTGCCAGTCTTCTAAGCCAAGAAAGTAATGCACTAATTCAATATCTTTCATCTCGAATTAAGAGGTAAGCTCCTTCTTACACTGTTGTATCAATTGTTCAGCATCTGTAAGGAACAAGTCAACTGCATATAGAACAAGTATCAAGACATGATTATGAACAACCTCAAAGTACAAGTTAGACTTAGTTGTACTTTTGGAAAACCCCAAGTCATGGAGCAATCCATCCATCCTCGCATACCAAACTCTTGGAGCATACAAGGCTTTCTTCACAAAGCCTTTAGGTTGTTCAACATAAGCTTCCACCTTATTGAGGAAGACTGTCTTTACATCTGTCTGATGTAACTTCCATCCCAATAATGCAACAAGTGAAATGATGGTTCTAAAGGTAGTATACCTGGCAACAGGAGCAATTGTCATTACTGACTTTCCTGTTGGTCTGGGAACAACTTCCCACACATCATTTTTCATGATTGAACTGTACTCTTCAATCATGGCATCAACCCATACCTGTTGACTTGTTGCTTCTTCGTATGATGGAGGTTCTGTATTGTCAAGCTGACTCATAAAGCCTGAGTACTTCTGTGGTCTTTCTCTTAAAGTCCTCTGCAATCAACGTCCCCTGAAGCTGTGACAAATATCTCAGGTACTTCGGCCAAGTTTCACATATGTCTAGGTATGTGAGTCTGTGGTATCCGGTATGTGGGTACGAGTACGTATACCCATGCTACTTAGGTATGGACCGATGACAGGTAAGAAAGAAGGAGGAAGATGATTATGCTCATTTATTCTCTTCAAACACATATGAGCAGGTGTGAGATAAAACTTTAAAGTGTCATGCACTGTTCTGATTCCTGAATGAGAGAAAGGAGCAAGGGATCCTTTTTGGTACTCTTAACTTTCTCACAGTAGATGCTTCAGCATTATCCACTATTTTTGGATTTTTTTTCTTTCTATTTTACATCAAACCAATGGTATCTTCTTTTGAAAAGATTAGTTGATCTTAGCATGATATTAGGTAATTTAATTGCTGTTGCTCAAACAAGTATACTGTATGAAGTGGCTGCTTGCATATTGATCTATAGGTCAAACTGGATATATTTACGAGCTTTTCCTTGTATAGTGTTATTCGGTCTAACCACATGAACTTTAAGTCACCACATTCGCCGATTTTAAAGGATTAAATTCGAAATTCTGTGTATTTAATTAGCAGCCGAACAAATTCGATTAGGTCAGGCCAATTAATCGGCTGTTCAACAGAGTCGTCGTTTAGTGATTACTTTTTAGTGATTACGAGGTTGGAGAGTTGGGTAATGCTAGCTCCAGAAAGGTTTGTCTCGAGATGGCAGTGGAAGAGGTACAAGGTTGAAGAGCGAGGTATTACTGGCTCACGACGGCTGTATCGGTGCGTGAGCAGTCCTCCATGGACTGCCTTTAGGGATTATGAAGATGCCCTCGTGGATGCCTTTGAATGCTACTCCTCGGCCGCATAAAGCTGATAAAACACCTTTATCCTTCATAATTGCTTCCCTCGTGTGGTCAGAAAATTGCTCAACTCTCAGTCCCAGTGGTCGAAACGTTGATTTATATCTTTCACCACTGAATATATGGTCACATCTGAGTATGGTTGCTTTTGAATGGTGGGTCTGGTCTGGCTGCATATACACAAATGGACAACCTGTGATTTGTTTTTACCACCTTTTAATTTTATGCGTCGTAGACTTGTAGGAATAGTAATCTGATTGAGATGAACATGTGGTACCCCTTTTAATTTTATATTATAGTTATAAAAAATAAAGATAAGTTTTACCCAAGAATTATAAAGTTTATTTACCATTAATATATTTATATATATATTTTATATTTAATATGTAATATGTTTACTATTATATTTTAAAAAGTGTGAAAATATAATTTAATAATAATTTCAATTAGGTTATATATATATATATTGAATATTCGAATTTAATGACGAATTTTATTGGAGGATTTTAATATGGCGAATTTTTGTCCAACTTCAGGGTCGCCGAACTTGAACACAGATTCGAACCAGGTGACTTAGCATGAACTGATAGAGTTAGAGATTTTGCAGGGTTATATACCAAAGATCCATTTTTTTGCCTCTCTTTAGCTTTATGTCTGCCATATCAGGGCTTTATTCCTCCATTAGCAGTTTTTTTGTGAAGTTGTATCTATTCTGGTGTGCATGGCAGCAAATTGACATAGCATAGGAAGAGACAAGTAGAAAAAATGCATCTCCATGCGGGTAGGTTGGCAATAAATGAAGCTTTCAATTAAATCAATAATGCTAAAGGTCAATTGAAAAGGAACTAAGGTGGAATTAACCCATCAATATCCCGCCCAAAATGTGAATCCTTATAGCAAATAGAAGATATCCCTAGTAAATATAAGGATGCAAATTTTGGGCCACCTTTACTTGACCGATGTCACTTCCACAAGTGTACTAGCCTGACTGTAGGTATAGAACAAATGATATTAATTAATAAATACTTCCTCCTATCAAATATGACATGCACAATCCTTGTCAATGACAGCAATGGTAGAAAGGGGATTGACTGATGAGCCCTAGCACATCAACAATCAAATCATTAATTGATTTGGATTTTTATTTCTTCAGTTTTTTCATGGTTAATAGCAAACACTTTTCAAGTGTGTTGAGTGCGTGACACCTCATTACCTTTACCAGTGTCTGTTTGGCATTGTCTTTTGTGTGGGTCTGTTCGTGGACTCTTCATTGTTTCTGCCAGTTCTAGCTTGATGGCATAGGTTGTCTTTTAATTTAATCATTAATGTATTCAGAACCAACAAGTTTTGGGGTGTTCATATGTTTAGGGCACAACATTTAATACATATGAGTCCTACCATGCACGTGGCTGGGTTTTGTCTGGTTACAGTATTTTTGCTGGTTATGTGTCACAAGTCCTCAAGTTATACATTTATATTTCTAAGTTTCTTTAGGAGGAGTGACAGTGGGTCATGCATATACTGAAATCTAATTTAGTTTCTCTTCCCCCACTAGGAATATAAATGTTGTGTGCTTTTGAAGAAAGATATTTGTTTCTGTATTTATGAACAGAAGTACTCTAAGAAACTCTAACTTGAGTTGTATATATTTTTATGGCTCGGAGGGCATGAATCCAAATTTTTGTTGGCAAGTTTGGAGGATGTTCTGGGTAATAAAAACACAACCGTAGGTGCTGGAAAAAGTCCTGCTTCACACTTACAGGCTTCAGGTTATGATTTTGACAATGAATTGAAAATGATTGGATGGATTTTGGTGGTTACCAGAATGTAAATGGGTGTTCATGAGAGTTTATCTTTATATGCTTATAAATGATTATTTCTGTTTGTTTTCATTATAAGAGATAACTGTAGGAGTGCCTACAAATATTCTAATGTGTTTATCTTCTTGCTCATTATCTTTTTGGGAACTCTCAATTGTGGGCAGATTTTCACATTCATTTAGTTTCCATTCTCTCTTTATGATACATTCTTGTGAAAGATGCGGATGATTATACATATATATTTATAGTGGTGACTTTGACAATGATGTACCATGGATTTTGTCCTCAAAACAATTTTCCTTGATAGTTTTGTGACTTGTCACCTCTTTGCAGTTGAAGGTGGCACAGAATGAATTTGATGAAGCTACTTCATCTCGTCGAAAGGATGAACTTGCTGATGTGAGTGCCAATTACTTAGTATTAAAACTGTTTTGTTTCCTTTTTATATAGAACATCAAGCCTTTGAGGGCACTGCAATTTCATCTAAATTTTAGCTTATTATCATTTTAGAACTTGCAAACAGGCATGTGTAAAATTTTTTAAACTTGTGAATTATTTCTTCCGCTCTGACTGAGATATGGTATTAGTTGGTTGAGACACATCACAAATGGTGTCATATTTCTGATTAGTTTGCATGGCGGGCTGAAGTTTTGAAAATATTTTGAAGTTTAATGCAGTATTGTGGAAATTTGGTGCAATATTTACTTTTATGGTAGGAGAAGGAATCTGGCTCCATGCATTCTTTCTGTCAAAATTTGAATTTAGCAGCTGAGGAGTTACTCTAGAATTGTACTGTGTTTGAAGCAGAAGATAAAGCAGGAACAGTTGAAGCTTCAAAAGGTGCGGGAACTAAATGCTGCAGTGAAAGAAAGAACAGAAAAAGCTCTTGCCACTAGTGCCAAACTGGGCATTGATTTGCTAATTTCAGGTGGTGTTGGTGATGTGCTTGCATCATATTTGGATGCTAAAGAAGGGTCCACCGTCACAGATTTGGCTATTTACCGTGCACATGCAGCCAAGTAAGCTAGTATTAATAAGATTATATTCAAGTCTAGAGTCTGCATTCATTGATTTCTGGATAATTAGTTTCTAATGGTCTTTCCATTTATGGAGGCTTTTGAATCTTTGATTCTTTTAAATTTTTTATTTTAATGCTAAAGCTATTTTTTTTCTTCCAACTATGAGTTTTCCAAATGATTAATTTAGTCATTTAGTTGTAAAATTACAAGTTCTATGATAATGAGGATGCGGGAAACTAAAGAAAGGCTTTTCATAGGGAGAATTAGCTGAAATGAGGACCTGAATACAACCCCTAAATTTAGCTGAGATGAGGACCTGCATACAACCCCTAAATCTACCCGTTTCCTTTGGTAGAGGCACAATTCATTAGAAGTATCTTTTTCAGTGCTTATGTTACCATATTTGTCTCAATGCATTTTGAGAATGGCTAGTTAAGATTCTGAAATATATTTACAAATGTTGCTTTAATAATGATTTACATAAATGTTTTTCCTTTAAAAGAGAGGCTTGGTTGATCTTAGGTCTTGAAGAAATTGTCGAGGTCTCACTATCATGCTTGTTAGTGACATATTTGAACATGTGGTTCAACAGAATGTGAAAACCCTCTTCTTAATTTTCTTCTCATCTTATTATTAGACATCTTTCATAGTTGTCAATCAATACCTAATAGCCATCTAAACAAAACAATCCATAAATATTATAATAGGAGATGCCTAACTATTTGCTAAGACATTTTGATTTAAAGCATGTGAACAAGTGGACTAAACACTAATCAATGTTGCTTTAGTAATGATTTGCATAAATGTTTTTTCCATTAAAAAAGAGGCTTGGTTGATCATTGGTCTTCAAGAAATCGTCGAGGTCTCACTATCATGCTTGTTATTGACATGTTTGAACATTTGGTTCAACAGAATGTGAAAACCCTCTTCTTACAAGCATAAGAGTTTCCTTGCATCCTGAACTGTTTTCATTACATACTATCTTAGGGAAACATGCAATTGCTAGGTTGCTTCAATCCAAGGCATTGCCTGTAATGTCCTCTTCTGCTTAGGCATTGAGGACCAACCCGCTAACCTATGTGATTCCTATAGGTTCGAGCGGGTACTGACAGTCAAGGAATCAGCCGAAGACTGATGCCATATATAGAAGATCTAGGGCATCAATATTATATCACCATTGGGTCGAAGAGGGCCACTAGAGCCAAAGGCCACTTGCATGCATGACATCTGGGCATTATTTAATGATGCATGCACCCGATTAAGTCTCCATGCGCATGCATGCAAGTCAATTGCAAATTAGAAGATAAAGTGACCTAATTAGGTCAAAAGTTAGGGTTTTCGTAGTTGAGAGTTATAAAAGAAAGATAAAGTGAATGGAGAAGTCACTTATGTGATAATTGATTTGTGGAGTCGAATTGGAGAGCTCGGCGAGCTAAGTTGGGGTTGAGCGCATGCTCAACTAACTGGTGTATTTCGGCAGCGAAATCTGTCTGCCCTAGTTCATCATCAGGTTGGATCATCCAGGTTCAACACTAGTTCATCATCAGGTTACATTCAACAGTTATTCCGGGAGGTTGATTATTCATCCAGCCAGAGGGTTTCGCCGTCACACCGTGTCACCGTGATTAGAGACAAAGCAATTCGTTTTCCTACCTACAGGGTTCAGAACTTCCGCATGCTGCTTCCATCATCATCAGAGGGGTATTATAACCCTAGTGCACATCATCCGGGCTTCCAGCAGCAACTTATTTATTATTCTGGAGCTTATATAGTTTGAATCCGTGCATGCTGGGACCATTCACCTGTGGAGGACGATTTGGTGTATCTCCTTATTCCTCCGACAGAATCCGTGCATGCTGGGACCAGTCTCTTCACCATCAGCTCATCTATATACTGGTATGTACATGCATTGATTTCTCCTATTTTATAGCATCTCAGTATTTTTCTAGGGCACATATTTGCATGCAACTGCATGCATGCAAAGTTCGAGGTTTGCTTTCCTATTTGATTAAGGAGTAAGTCTATTAGCCATCTACAATATACACATAAACAGGAAAATATCAGTTTGGGATATTACATTGCCAGTGATGATTATTTGGTGATTTTATCCAATATCACAAACATTGTGTTAAGCAATACATTGCCAAGGGTCCAGAATTTTGTTATCGACAACCTCGGGAAAAATATTGATAAACATGAAATGATTAAAAAATATTCATTTATTTTTCAAAATTTTAAACATCTAAAGAAACAACAACATCAAATAAATTCATCACAACATAACTATGAATGAAAACTGAGATATAGGATGTCAAGTGATACATCACACATCAACATTGAATCCTAACATTGGTCTCGACTCCAAGTCTCAAAATTACATAAAAAAGTCTAGGATAGGCCACTCATTCTCCACCCTTCATCTAGTTTTGGTGTCAATCCCATGCAACAAAATGGCATCCACATCGGGTTCTGTCAAGCTACTTCAATCATAACCATAGATTGTAGTAGACCCGAGTTGCATGAAATGTGGGAACATGTATTGGTTTTGAAAACTGGAACTCCTAGAAACATGACTCCCCCCCCAAATGGGTATGTTAGGGGAAACACGATATATAGATAGGCCACTCATTCTCCACCCTCCATTTAGTTCTAGTGTCAATCCCATGCAACAAAATGGCATCCACATCGGGTTCTGTCAAGCTACTTCAATCATAACCATATTGTAGTATACTCGAGTTGCATGAAATGTGGGAACATGTCTTGGTTTTGAAAACTGGAACTCCTAGAAACATGACCCCCCCAAATGGGTATGTTAGGGGAAACATGATAATATAGATAGGCCACTCATTCTCCACCCTCCATTTTGTTCTAGTGTCAAACCCATGCAACAAAATGGCATCCACATCGGGTTCTGTCAAGCTACTTCAATCATAACCATAGATTGTAGTAGACCCAAGTTACATGAAATGTGGGAACATGTATTGGTTTTGAAAACTGGAACTCCTAGAAACATGAACCCCCCCCCCCCC